>KV005011.1:34993-141391 GCA_001598015.1 Dorcoceras hygrometricum
TACTGTTATAGAAAAATTTAAAGTATGTGGGAAACTATTACGTGAAAGAAGATATGGTCGTGACTGGAAACAACTGTGTATTTCTAGTGGAGTTAGATTTTAAAAATTCCCCCAACCTATTGAAACTCGATGGAATTCTCTGTATCACTTGCTAAGTACTTTCTTACATTTGATAGATTTGGTCACTCCATTTTATAACAATATTGCTGTAGAAGCTTTATTATTGACTGAATCTGATTGGGATATTTTAACTCAATGTGTTTCTTTATTGGAAATTTTTAAAGTGGCGACCGAAAAGTTTTCTGGCATACACTATCCTACTGCACCGATGTTTTTACCTTTGATTTTTAATATGTTTTTTAAAATTATTGAATTTCGTGAGAACCCACATTTGCATTTTTTTTGTTTCAAGTATGGAGGATAAATTTTTTAAATATTGGGAGACTATCCCACTTGTGCATGGCTTGGCGGCATTGCTTGATCCTAGTCAAGGTCAAGTTGCTTTCGATATATTTTTTTATTATTACGCTAAATTTCTTGGAAAGAATGTTGACGATCAAAAGAAGTCAATCATGCATTCTCTCCAAGAATTGTTTGATTTGTACGCAAACGAACAGAGTACACCGAGCAAGCAGCCAAAGCCGGAGGAAAGGTCGACACAAGGCAAAATGGGTGCCCTCGGTTTCTACCAAAATTTCACTAACAAAAAGTTCAAAGAAAAATCAGTAACAAGACTAAATTCAAATGAGATTCAACTCTACTTGAGTCAATATTTTGAAACTCCGGAAAACTTAGATGTTTTGGAATGATGGAAAGTAAATTCACAACTTTATCCTATTCTAGCAACAATTGCAAGAGACATATTACCTGTTCAAGCTTCAAGTGTTGCTTCCGAATCAGCTTTTTCAATGTGTGGCCGAATTATTGGGGACCAACGAACTAATTTAAACGCAGATACTCTTGGCATGCTAACATGTTTATAAGATTGGTTTGCTTCAGAAAAAAAGAATCGGACTACTGGAGTAATTGATGAATTTACAAGCTCAAGTTCCGATGAAGACGAAGAATATTCGAAATATAATAAATCGAGATGTAATTTAGATATTTAATGAATTTCATGTTTCAATTATTTTTATATTTCACATTATGTATTTTTTATTGAAAACACTTAAAAGAAAAATTGATTTTCTTACCAATAATTTGAAAAGATTTATATTATTTAAAATAAATGGGTACAGAATCGGTTCGGAACCGATTGGAACCGGTTCGGAACCGGTTCATCCACTATCGAATTCAGTAGTGGATTGTTCCGGTTCCGAGTTTTTTGCCTCGGAACGGGAACCGGTTAAAATCGGTTCCTACCGGTTCCGGTTCCACTTGATCCGGAATCGATTGGAACCACTCCGGAACCGGAACCATGAAACCATTAAGCATGACTAATGGTTGTGATGTCGACTTGATATTGCGTTGAAGCTTTCGGCCAGTGCACCAACTCACACTTGGGCACTGAACCAGCTTGCACACCAGCTGCCACAGAGTGAGCAAACTTGCGACTAGCGTTGTGTTGCGTTCTTCCGTTTTATGTTCTGGATTCGCACAAAACTCTCTCCGTCTCATCATCGATTCATTCATCTGCTTGTGCTATGCTCTTATTATATATAGCCTGACATGCAAATTTATCCATTGGACACAAAGTTGTAGCCATTGAAAAGTCTTCTGACACTATTGTACTTTGCGTCATTTGTCTTTTAATACGCTGCAGGCTTTTCGTCAGTTTAAGCACGTGAGCACATTACTTGAGAAGAAAACACAAGCAAATCGATTTGAATATTGAAAAGCAATCATCGTATAGTCTTGTATTCAAATCGCTTTGCTCGTAGATTTGATAGCATCTGTTGATGTGATATCTAGGCTGGTTTGACCTTAACCAGCTTGCCAGCTTATCTTCATTATGGTTTGCACCAAGCTCGTCTTTACTTCGAGCTGATTGCTTCTTCAACTTTACTGCTCTTGTTAGCAACTGCTCTTGAGCTGATTATCTAATTTGCTTTGTCATCTCCTCTTGTACTGCTCTTGTTCTGCTTCAAGCTAGCTTATTCATTACACTAAGCTGCCCGCTTCACTGAGTTGGTCAAAGCTCTCTTCTTCTCTTTAGCTCTTGTTCATCGCTGGGCTATGAGCTTGTTTCCTAGCTGGTTTTCTTCCCAGCTGGTTGCTTCTTTCACTACAGGAGTCTTTCGTCGTCATCATAGGCGTCGACATTTTTCACAGACTCCTGCCTCCGCATTTCTTCTTCTCATCTTCCCCATTATCCATCTCTCTCATAAGCATCCAGCTTGACCAGATCTCTCCGATCCACTTTTCTCTTCTCCGAGCTGGTTTGTCCTCAACCAGTTAGGCTATATTCTTATCTTCGAAAGCCACTTGTTACTTCCTTGTTCTCTTGGTCCATTCAGACACCTCATCCAAATCATCAGCAAGCACACAGTTAATCCACTGGTTGATTGAGCCAGTTCTTCGAGGATACTTTAAACCTTATCCTCGTAGAACTGCAATCCATCACCAGTGATTTATATCCCCTCTCCTTTTGGATATAATAATCAGTTCTGATTCAGTCTTTCCTTGGACTGAGATACAGAACTGATTAAAGTTGCGCTTAGTGATCTGATCTGCACTTGATCATTAAGCTTGTATATGCATCGGCACTTGAACACTGCACTTGTACGCTGCACTTGATATGCGCTTGAACAGTTCTGCTCTTCACTAACTCTTCAACTGCTGTTGATCTCTGATCTGCTCTTGCACCAAGCTGGTGAACCAGCTTGATATTCCATGAACTGATTAAAGTTGCGCTTAGTGATCTGATCTGCACTTGATCACTGATCTTGTATATGCATCGGCACTTGAACACTGCACTTGTAAGCTGCACTTGATATGCGCTTGAACAGTTCTGCTCTTCACTAACTCTTCAACTGCGCTTGATCTCTGATATGCTCTTGCACCAGCTGGTGAACCAGCTTGATATTCCCTGCGCTCTGGATCTCGGCTGTTGTACCAGCTCGGGTGTCCCCTCACAGTTCCAGCATAGATATCTTCAACCGAACCAGCTTAGGCGTCTCCTTATTGTTCCAGTTTTGATATCTCCCTGTCTTCTTAATCAAGTGCACTACACATCACACGTAAGCCGTTAGTAGAATAATAACAGATTTTGTGTTAATCAAAATTCAGATTCTGATCTGTAAACACAGATCCAACAGACTGCGAGACTAGTTGGTCAAATCCAAGATCCATCCCCACAAATCCACATTTTTTTGACCTAACCCATCCCAACCTAAAAACAAATCGGAATGGACCCACCAACCCGTAAAATGATAATAATTTTATGAAAACCCGATACCCGCCTTGAACCCGGGTTAGGACCTGTTGATCGAGTCCAGACACGCTCCACACAACATTTGATCGGGTTTGATGCCGGCCCAATGGGGCGGGTGTTATGCAGGACTCGAATCATTGTCATTTCCATTCAAACATGTGATTTATGCATATATTTGATGTAAAAATATGAGAAATATTATACACATAAAATATAGTAATAATTGTTTTTTACTTTAAATTTTTAAAATATCTTGATTAGTTAATATATAGAGTTTTTTGCATGTAACCTCCCAGTGAAATAAAAGACACGATCATCCCTATGAAATTTTATTAGTTACAAATAACCTTTACCTTTTCTAAAATTGGCATACGTGCCCCATGAGTAATACGGTCAAATTAGTTGGTTTGTTTTTTATTAAACTACCATCAATTATTATCAATCCGACCTGTTCTATTTCTCTATCCCTTACTCCCTCTTTCGCCTCTTTTTAAAATCAGTCCCTCGTCGAGTTTCCGAAGGCAACGATAATTTTTTGCTTACAATTTTTGTATCAGATCAGAACAGTTCAGAGATAAGTAGAACAGATTAGTTGAGAACGATTCAGAACAGATACCAGAACATATCAGATTAGATGGGATCAGCTCAGAGAAACGTATCAGATCAGATAAGATCAATTGAGAAGAGCATAACTATTCAGATAAGAAAATTACAGATAAGATCAGCTCCGATAATCGAAACAGTTCAGAACATAACAGAGCAGAAGAGTAGAACATCTCAGATAAATTCAGAACAGATCAGAACAGAATAGCTCAGTGAATAGATCAGATTGAATATTCACATTAAATCACTTCAGATAAGAAGAGCAGAACAGAGTCTAAGATGATCTATACTGCTCTTCCCAACTGAGCTGATCTGCTCTGCTCTTCTGAATTAATCTGATCTGATCTGATTTTAACTGTTCCACTATTCTCAACTGCTCTGACTTATCTGATTCTCTCTACTCTTCTGTTCTTGTCCTGTTCTGATACGATCTGAACTGTTCTGCTCTTCTTATGTGAGGGCTGGAAATTATCAGATGATAATTGTCGAGTTAATCAGATCAGATTAATGATTAACCAATAGAGGTACCATCGTACTCTAGCGTCATTTGTCTTCTGACACTATTGTACTTTGCGTCATTTGTCTTTCAAACTTGTGTAGATTTTTGAGTTAAAAATCTATACTTTGAGTACGATGGTAGTTTGAATTGTAATTTCTGTTCAGGCCGAAAAAGAAAATTTTAAAGCCATATTTTAAGCTTCCGCAATTTACGATTAATTGAGTAATTAATATCTGATTTAGAGGACCGGACCTGACATCTGATCTGATCTAAACCTAATTGTTCTGCTCACTGCTCTTGATCCGATCTGTTCAACTCTGCTGATTTGTACACTGTTTTGAGATGATCTGTTATACTAATATCTGAACTGTTCTGGTCTTTCTCTGAACTGTTCTGAACATTTTTTCTTAACTAAACTCGGCTCGTCACTTATACTGATTAGACGATCTGTTCCAAGCCCCGTTCTGCTCCTGTCTTCTCGTTTTTAGTAGGACAAAATTTACTTCTCGACTGGGATGATGCTCTGTTATGCTCTTATATGCTCGTTCTGATCTCGCACCATTAGAAAAACCCACATTGGCCGGACGACAACAATAATACAACATAAATTTATTTTGTTCGGCTATCTTGTCTGCATGTTTTCAGTGGGACAAATTAAAGAACATATTTTGTTCTTCTTTCAAAATGTTACCCAAACTCAATAACAACACGTGTTTGACAACTCTTGGAGACAGAGTTAAAACGTGTCAATTTTATAAAAGAGGAATGTTATTTGTGTCTAATAAAACTTCATAAGGATGAATTGTATATTTTCAATGTTTCACATGAGGTTTACGTGGAAAAACTCTTAATTTGTATCACACAATATATGATTATAAATGTGAAATGCACCTATAGCATACTAGTTGGTAGAAATTTAAATAAATCACCATGTTCTATTGGGCCAACTTTCTCTTTTTATTATTCAGCTCAATACTTATCCGGGCAATCCATAAATTTCTTGTAATCTCTATGAGCTACATGTTGAAGATGTGGAATATCAATTCTAAACACAGTACCACCTTGGTGATGTCAAAGATATATTATCATCACCATGCACACATGCTGTGTAGTGCAGAGCTTTTTCTTAAAGACACAATAGCTAATAAAAAAACAGGCCACTCTTTGTTCATTCTTTTTCTTCACCTCCTCTGGAAATTGAGTCTCCCCGTGAAAAAATCGACGAAACAGAGAGGCGAAAAAGAGCAGGAAAACCGAGCAGGACACTGCTACAAGCCACAATCGATCATGACCGAACCCGAAGTACTCTTTTAGAAAGGTTCTTGCAGATTTAACTTCTCCGAACATTGTTATGTTTACATCCAAATCTCCATATTGGGATGTCAGCAAACCATTCAGGGACCTTGACGACGGGGAGATCCAATAGCACCAACTCCACCATATAGGAATTTCCTGCATTTTCGAAAGCAGCAGAAAATGGGTGAAAGTCGGGTAAAGTTAGATTGACTACATGGAATGTTGTTTAGTTTTACCACCTTTGATGGTTGCTCTGTGTTGTCAAATGTAGTGGATTGAGTTAATTTCGGTGTTACTGTTTGATTTGATTTAGGCACGTTACAGATTATTTTGCTGGTTTGGAGGATTTCCCATTCCACATAGTTGCATCGGAAACTTGCTAGGAACTGTAAAAGTGTATACTTGCCATAAGACAGCTCATCTAACCTTTCCTTCCCTGATTTACAAATTAATGGGAACTGGTAAGTTCTGCTTAAGGCTAAACTTGTGGTTGTGGCGTCTTTTTGTTTACTTATCTACTCTCTTCTCCACAGGAAGTAGAATGAAATAGCAGTGGGAGTTCTGGAGGTTATGTTGTCCTGTACTTCTTTGTTTTTCGCACTTTACACATGAATTACAGACTGAAGCTAAAAGGGCAGTGAAGTTCAAAATGTTTGGTAGGAGCAAGAAAAAGTCAAAATTTCTGAGGGATTTCCCAAGTTCTATGGAGTTCCAGCCAACTTATACAGCCAACTGTTCCAGGAAAAGATAAAAATCCTTACCGGTCCTGGAAGCAAAAACCCCGAGAGAAGACTCAATATAGTGTAGACTGCCGTTGCCATCACGGAAGCTACTTGGAGACTTGAGCTTAGTGAAACTATAAGCATCCCAAGGTAAATAAAGTACAGAAACGTGCAGAATGTAGTGTAGAAACACCAGATCACCTTGCTGACTGATGCATAATACCCTACTGATGGATATATGATGGTCACATAGAGAGCTGCTAGCAAAAATACATAAGGCAATTCTATTGTTACCTGCAACACAAATACAACATTGGTTTTACTAAAAAAATACAGTCACATTGTGAAAGGAAAGTTCAAAATAGCACGCTTGCAGCTGACCTGTGCTAGGGAGTACGCCATTGAGGAGTACATCCCAGCAAATCTCTCTCGGTAAAAAACTGTCCGTTCGGTTGCAACATATGGGAGGACCGATGAACAGTTGTTAATCCCCAAGAAGATGACCGCGAGATACATTGATCCAAGAATGTTAAGGAAATCTTGCTCGTTGTCTCTTCGAAAAAAGAAAAGACAAAGATACATCATGGAGATAGACAATTGCTCAGAAGTAAATTGAACTTTATGCACAGATGTCTGTCCGTAACAATTCGATTAAATCATACAAGTTTCGAATGATTATACAAATCTCAAAATATTAAGAATAGTGATAATCAAGCACGAGGTGATAGTAATAATGATTTGTTAAAAATGGAGAATTTTATGGGTTTTCAGCACTCTAACTTTTGGAACTAGATGTTCTTGAGTTCCTTCGGGTTTTGGGAACATGACCATGTCACAATCCCTTGGTACAGGGGTTGTCATCTTTGCGGTGGTGTTAAGGTCTAATCAGTCCAAGTGAAATTGATAACAAAATGGAAAGAGATAGAATCATGCTCTGTATTCATGCAAAATCACATAAAAAAACACTTACATGTCTTGCCCCTTCTGCCAAAATATTGCTCCAAAGAATAATGCTGCAACAATCAGGAAAAGGATGCGCGTCAAGTTGTATTCTGGGCTTCTCCAATATGACAGGTACTGCTTCCAAAGGCAAGCCTTGAACTGTTCCCAACCATTCTGCGGATATTGAGTTGGAAAATGCAAGTCTTTTGAACCTGTTTCTGGTTCACTCAGCTGCCTTACAATATTCATTGTTTCCCTGTGGCAATGTATGAAAGCCATAATAAGGGAAAGACAACAGTTGGTAGGGTCATGACTTCAAATCCTGAATAGTATCATTGTGTGATAATGCAGCAATCACATACTTCGCTTGAATACATTTACCAACTTACTGATAAAGCATCGACTCCTTGTAAATTTTAGCAAAGTCTAGTCCAAGCTCTTCTTCAACTGATGTAGAAGTGACCTCTAACATCCATGTTGCAGGATTATAATTGCTTCGTATCTTTGGCAACTGCGGAATTCTCTGGCAGGGACCAAACAAATGGAATCATTATGCACAGGGATAAATGTGGAGCTTAAAGTGTAGATAGCAACCATATGGAATCATTATGCATATGGAAAGATTGCGTGATTTGTCTAACTCGAATGCACTGTGGCTGATTGTTAGAGACGAAGTTCATCTTCAAGTCTGAACACACATATTTCCAGGAGACCTGAAGGGAGATGGTCTATTGTGGCTGAAGTAAATTGCGGTTGCGTAAGATAATCGATTGTTTGAAACTTTCTTACCTCAAAGTATTCTATAAGTTTATGGGAATCGTGACCCAACTCTCCAGAGTAGATGACTTTCCCTCCTCTTTTCATTAAAATCAACTGCAAAGATTAAGCACAGGTCAGTTTCCTTGTTGAATTTGACAGGTATTCTACGTGTGTGGAGTAATGTTAATAATATTTTTATCGTACATGGTAAGAACGTAATAATTATTTCGTATTGACAAATAATATCGTGGCTCGTATCACAATTCACAATAGAAGTGAGATAAAATTGAAAATAATAACATGGATATTGGCCTATAATTTGGACGGAAAGTGTATATGCGTCGTCACAACTTAGACTTTTGAAACGCGCATGCACCTTCCATTTTTTCCTCACGTGCTCCTCATTATGTTAAACTATACACCCTTAATTCTGTTAAACTATATATGAAGAAGATTTGGATAACATAAAAGACATAAATTATAAATAATCGTATAAATGTAATAATTGTCACCAACAGATATATTTATTATATTTGGTTATGCAACCTGTGAATTTTTCTAATATGCAATGTGGTATTCCCGAACTAAAGGGTGATAACTATAAAATATGGAAAGAGAATTTTCTTCAATTGGGGTAGATGGATATTGATTATGCTATATGAAAATACGAACCATCTGCTATTACTCAAAACAATATTTTGGATGATGTTGATCTTTTTGAAAAATGGGAGCGAACTAATCGTCTTGCGTAATGTTCATAAAGACCAAGATCTCTGATGTTATACATGGTTTTCAAACAATTATTGAAGGCTATTGATGACAGTTTCATATGAAACTTTGAATATTGAGAGATGCTCTTGTTATTCCCAATAGGCTCGGTAACAAACCGCCTTCAGATAAGACACTTGTCAGCATCCTAATTATGTAATTCTCTTTATTAAGGCTCAATGGTGTAAGAGGTGTACTAAAGCACATCATGAAAATGAGGTATATAATGGCTCGACTCAAGACACTTGAGGTGGATATGTCTGAATATGTCCCGGTGTATTATATTTTGAACACTCTTCCACAATAATATAGCCTTTTATAGAATATCTTACAACATACATAAAGATAAATGGTCAGAACTTATGGCCATGTGTGTTCTAGAAGAAGGAAGGCTATTGATTGTAGGACCGAGCGCTTGTCGTTTTACCAAAAGCTATAGTTGTTGGTAACGGCGCAACTCTAATATTTTAAACCGTAAAGCAAATCAAGCGTCACGGTTCGATCGCTCTACCTAGCAGGGGCAATTATTGCACTCCGACATTGATGGAATCAATTGAGAATATACTATTGAGGATAAATGAAAAGAATCGGAAACAAGTCAATAAGAAAGGGAAGGTAAATACCATCCATAGACAGAATCAAGAAGGAATGTTTTTCTGTAAAAAGAAAGAACATATGAAGAAAGATTGCTTTAAATTCCAAAAATGACTGAAATGAAAGGATTTCAATCTCATTTGTCTGTTATGAATCTAATATACTTGATACGATTTATATCTCATGGTGGATTGATTCAGGTTCTATAATCCATGTTATAAATACCTTGTAGGGTATGCAAAAAGGAAACCTCTGAGAATTGAACGGAACATCTATCAGGAAACATGATGTCTTTGCATGTGGAGGCTATTGAGACTTACTGCTTAGTCTTGGATAGTGACTTTATTTTTAAATTGGAAAAGACGTTTTATATTCCTAGTTTTTCTAGGATTTAATTTCAGTTTTAAAACTTGTACCATTTGGTTATTCCTTTCAGTTTTACAGTAAATTTATTTTATAAATGCAATTTTGTTGAAAGTGGTAAATGATTGATGGTCTTTTATCAATTTCTATGAAAAATAATATCAATACCAATATGTATGTTCATAGAGGTATCAAAAGATGTGTTATAAATGAATAATTCTTCTATAATGTGGTATCGGAGATTAGAACATATCTCCATGGAGAGAATAAAATGATTAGTAAATGAATGAGCAATACGATAGATTTTACTGATTTTGAGACTTGTATGGACTGCATTAAGGGTAAGCAAACTAACATGTCTAAAAAGGGTGCCAAGAGGAGTACATAAATATTAGAAATCATACAATCATATATTTGTTGTCCGGATATGCATATGCAATTCCGAAATATTTCCTCATTCATTGATATTCACGATATATATATATATATATACATATATATATACCTGCTTCATAACAAAAGCGAAGCACTTGATGCCTTTAAGGTTTTCAAGGCTGAAATGGGGAAGCAATGTGGCAAAAAAATTAAGATCGCGAGAGCCGATAGATGTGGAGAATGTTATGGTAGATACATTGAAACGGATAGGAACCTGGTCCGTTTCCGAAGTTCCTAGAACATGTGATTGTTGCCCAATATACTATGCTTGGTTCTCCAGACCGAAATGGCGTAGCAAAAAAGAGAAACCTAACATTATTGGACATGGTGCGAAGCATTTAGCAGCTCCGAACTTCCTAAATTCTTGTGTTCGGAAACGCTTAAGACAACCGCGTGTATTTTAAATTATGTCTCAACTAAGGTTGTTTCAAAGACATCATTTTAATTATTTAAAAAGGTTGGAAATCAAGTTTACGACATATATGTGTTTGGGGTTGTCCTTTTGAAATAAGAGTTTATAACCCATAAGAAAATAAAATAGACCCAAGAACTATAAGTGGTTATTTAATTGGGTATGCTGAAAAATTCAAAGAGTACTTATGATGTCCATCTCATAATACTAGAATTGTGGAATCAAGAAATTCAAAATTTCTTGATAATGACTTGACCAATGGGAGTGATCATTCAAATGATATTGTTTCTGAGAAAGATTGCATTAGTGTACAACTATTTTATTCAAGCGATAGATTGATTGTTACTCACACCCTCAAGCCTAAACGGGTGTTAGACAACCACCTATTGAAGTTTCACAAATCGTTGTTGAAAATCCAGTAGATCAAATTGTTAGTGAGTAACAATGACAAATTTTTTATCAACAAATTCTCAAAATAAAAACATAACGAGATCTACTAGAATACAAAAATCAACAACGTATATTGAATATATTGTGTATTTACGAGAATCGGATTTTAACATCGGAACCGAAAATGATCACGATACGTTTTTACTAGCCATGAGTTGTAATGAGTCAAAATTATGGCATGATGCTATGAATGAGGAAATGAATTCTATGGCACATAATGAAGTTTGTGATCTTGTTCAGTTGCCTGATGGTGTCAAATCCATTGGGTATAAATGGGACTTCAAAACAAAAAAAAAAGATTCATTAAACAATATTGAAAGATATAAAGCAAAACTTGTCGCCAAGGATTCACTTAATAGGAAGGAATCGATTACAAGGAGATATTTTCTCTTGCATCTAAGAAAAATTTTCTCCGTAAGCGTTAGGTACACATTTTGACGTGGAATTATGAGAACGGCCTTTATTAATAAAAATATAGAGGAAGAGGTTTACATGAAACAACACGAAGGATTCTCCTCTAGTAATGGTGAGTAATCGGTATGCAAAGCAAAGGAATCCATATATGGATTGAAACAAGCCTCTCGTCAATGATATTTGAAATTTCATGATGTTATCTCTTCATTTGGATTTGTTGAGAACATCATGGACCAATGTATATACTAGAAGGTCGGTGAGAGTAAACTTTGTTGCTTTATTCTATATGTGGATGACATATTACTTGCAAGCAATAACACTAGCTTTTTATAAGTTGAAACGATTCTTCTCTAAAAATTTTGATACGAAGGATATGAGTGATGTATATTATGTCATTGACATTAAGATACATAGAGACAGAATATGAGGTACCCTAGGTTTGTCTCAAAAAACCTATATCAATAAGGTTTTAGAGAGATATCGGATGAAAGATTATTTACTAAGTACAGTTCATATTGTGAAAGGTGACAAGTTCAGTTTGAATCAATGACCAAATAATGATCTTGAACGGGAAAAAATGAAAAACATTATTTATGCTTCTGTTGTTCGAAGCTTGATGTATGCTCAGGGTTACTCGACTTAACATTGCATTTGTTGTTGGGATGTTGGGACACTATCAGAATAATCCAGGTTTAGACGAGTGGGAAGATACAAAGAAAGTATTGAGGTATCTTCAAGGAACCAAAGACTATAAGATTATATTTAGACGAACTGAGAACTTGGAAGTAATTGGCGACTCTAATGTTGACAATGTTGGCTGCATTGATTCATGAAAATCCATTTCAGGATATATTTTCATGCTAGCTGATGGAGTTATATCTTGGAGAAGTGCAAGTGGACATTAACTGCAACTTCCACCATGGAAGCTGAGTTCGTATTTTGTTTTGAGGCAATCTCACGTGTTGTATGGTTGAAGAGTTTCATATCGGGGTTTCGAATTATAGATTCTATATCTTGGTCATTAATAATTATTGTGATAATTCAGCTGCTGTCTTTATGGCTAAAAATAACAAAAGTGGTAGTCGAAGCAAGCACATCGATATTAAGTATTTAGCCATGAGAGAATCTGCCAAAGATAAAGACAGTGGATATCGAACACATTAGTGTTGAATTTATGATTGCCGATCATTTGACTAAAGGCATGCCACTATTGAAATTTAAGGATCATACAGAAAGAACGAGACTTGGTTCCTTTATGTAATTTTATTACGAGAGCAAATCAATGAACTCTATATGGTATTTTCTCATATTTATTATGTGCACATTTATTGATTTGAGAAATATAAATGAAAGTTGGACCTTGTATAAACATAAGGCTTATTCATTAAGTTACAAGATTGAGAAACATAATGCATCGTGATGCATGGAAAATAATACTCTTTTTTAAGAGAATTTATTGCCATGATTCGTTTGTTTTATTATCTCTATTATGAATAATGAGATGTATATAAGCAAGCGGGAGAATGTAAGAATTATTTGTTTTGACAAATACTATTGTGGCTCATATCACGGCATGAGGTAGATACAATTGAAAAAATATTGGCAACGGCCATAGCCTACAATTTGGATCGGAAATTATACATGTATCGTCTCAACTTTAGACTTTTGAAACAACGCATGCACCTTCAATTTTTGACTCACGTGCTCCCAATTTCCTCATTGATAGTATGAGAATGTCGGTAAATTAAGAGTTCGCGATCCCTAATCACATACCTCGAAAGAATAAAAATATATCGTCTATAGAGGGTCGAAGTGTTTCGAAGGTTTCAATACTGTTTACTAACAAATTGTTGAAGGACGTGAGATAATTCTGATCTTCTTCCCACTTTATATATCTACGTTTATTTATGTATGAAACATCATTTCGATAAAAACTCTAACATCCTTTGCCCATATTTGACAGAAATAACAACTTGTATTCAATTGAAACAGACGTATTTGTACCTCATCAAATGCTTCAAAAACGTCAATGCTTGGTTGGTGAATGGTGCAAACCATGGTTCTTCCAGTGGCAGCTATTTTTTTCACTGTACGCACGACAATAGCTGCTGCTCTAGCATCTAAACCGGATGTCGGCTCATCCATGAAAATGATTGATGGATTGGAAACAAGCTCCACCGCAATAGTTAGCCTCTTCCTCTGCTCTGTAGAAAGCCCATTTTGTCCAGGAATTCCAACAATGAAATCTTTGATTTCATCAAGCTCAATCATGCTTATGACTTCTTTAACAAATACCTGCATCATGAAGACATCAAAGCTTCGATATTTCATGTGCTGATATTTCTCAGGTATCATATTCAGTTAAAATCTTTCCATATTGTTTTTCCCTCTAATTTACTGTTGTTCTCTTCCGAAAGAACATGTGTTTCCGGTGAGGAAACTCTCCTTAATTATTACTAGTACTTATTTACCTACACCAAAGCTGATTGCTTCGTGAATCATATATCTTGAACTATAGATAAATGTACTTCAGATGGGTTCAGAACTGCAAAACCATTATATTGGTAATCAAATGTGCAAGCAGAGGTTAGTTTGGAAAACAACCTTTATGAGTTGTGAGTCGACTTTGTGTCACCCATTACAGAAATGACTCGAACCGTTTCAGCTGCAACCTTGACAGTATTAACATTTGATACTAAAAAATATTTTCCACATGAGAAACGAAGAGTTCCTAAACAAATGAATGGTGCGAATCTACGGTCTGTATCCCGTAATTGCTGACCGTAAAACACTGAGCTACCATGACTGTTAAACCAAATTACTGGGGAACATTCAGCTACCATGTATGTTGAAACAAACTCCTCCTTTCTTTGGTTGGTTTGGCAGTGAGAATCATAATTCTTATATGTAAAATTGGATTGACAAGAATGTGTAGTGTATCATGGCCACTAATGTTTTATAAGTGTTAAGCTTGAAAAACATCCTTCTGAATAACCACCTTGCTATCTTTGTATCTAATATATTCCAGTTTGATACTACTCTAGTGCTGTTTTGAGGCTTAGACCCTAATTATCAGTTATGTATTGGAGTCCAGTGGATCCATGCAGAACCATTTGTAATTTTTTTAGTGTCAAACTCTATCATATCAGATTATATCTTAATAAAACTAATAACAAATTGAATAACCATACATGTTTGCTTTCTGGATCAATCTGTGTTGGTAATCTCAACCAAGCAGAGTACATCACAGATTCTTCAACTGTAGTTTGTGGCGAATGTATGTCATACTGCTCACAGTAACCCAATATTCTCGCAAATGTTTTCTGAACTTTGGGATATCCTGCAATTCTTATTTCTCCTTCCACAGTTCCACCACTTTTTCTTCCAGAAAGAACATCCATGAGAGTTGTTTTCCCAGCACCACTGACTCCCATTAGTGCTGTTAGGATTCCAGGCCTGAATGCACCCGTCATATCATGAAGCAATTGAAGTTTTCTCTGGTCGAAACCAGCTTTTCTCATTTCCTGTGCATATGAAAGTAGGTTATGTACTAAAATATTGTCCTGGATTTGGAAGCAGGTAGTGTTTCTCATAGCAGGAATTAAAAAGAATCATTAAACGTGAAAGATGTGACTTTGAGAGTTACAGATGTTTACCTTGGGTGTATCAACAAAATATTGCACTCCTTGAAACACCATGGTCAGTGGGTCGAACGGTAAGATCATGTTTCCATTGACAGTAGACATAGGATCTGTCATTTCTTGGAAAGAGACGTCCATTCTGTTTATGTTCGTTTCATCATTAGCTAAGCCTTGTACATCTGAGGAATTTGGACGAGAAGAGGCTTTAACTGAATTATTTTCCATGAATGACTTATGATTTTCTCTTGCTTTGAGATGCAGTAACTTCTCTTTCGAAATAATGGCTTGAGATGTCCCTGGGGCTGAAATTTTCGGTGTTCGTTAGTAACATATGAGAATCTATTGGCATATAATTGCGAAGGGAACTAACCTTTTAGGTAAGTCAAGGCTAGTACAAAACCAATGTCAAACGTTATCATGAATCCAAATAATACCCCAACCGATATCCAATAAAAATATCGACCGAAATCCATCCCATGCCTAGCTAAGATAGTCTGTCCTAAAGTTGTTCTTCCAAAGCTGACCTGCAGATAGGAATTGGCTTGTAAACTCTTTGAATTTGTTTCATGTACTAACACATCGATTTTTTTTTTTTCTGTTAACCTTTTGCCATCGTGGAGCGAGGAATTCATTTAGTGAAATCCCTATTTCCCCATATGTCATTGGCGATACCCAGAATCCCCATCTCAACCATGGTGGTAGAGAGGCTGCATGAAAAAGAATCGTCTTTAGGAATCAAACTTACATTGTTGTAGCATGAGAAGGAGAGATAACTTACATCGTTGGATTATGAAACCTCCGAATGAGAACATGACCACTAAGGTTAATAAACCAAAATTCGTTGCAACAACCATAGTTTTGAAGACTGAGGCTATGAATCTACAGAGAGATGTTGATGTTCCATGTACCATAAATAGTAGGAGAATTTGGCAGAAGAACCTGAAGAATTAGAAAGTAAGGTGTGAAACGCATAGACCAGAGAAATCAGCAATTTAAGTAATGGATCTAGCACATGTTGGAGCTTGCACTTGACATACCTCTCAACTTCTGGAGAATATCCGATGACATAGTATGTCATGGATGTCCATATTATGGAGTCAAGAAGTGAAAGTGGAAGCTTTATAACCGAAGCTGGGATAGAAAACGCCCATACCGGATACAGACAAAATGCCTTTTGCTTGTAGAACACTGGAAGCCTTGAAACCGTCAGTGCTAGTTCCGCAACTCCATTTGTCATAAGCCTGATAAGTGTGTAGAAGAGAGAACCCATCACGTAGTTTGCATGTTCCAAGTCAATAGCCATTCGAGTGCGCATGAAAATTGTCATTGTAATGAAGGCAATGATGATCAGCTGGAAGAAGTTAGTGAATGATCTGTTTTAGATTGAAAGTGCTCACGGTTAAATTAATAGGTAGTTTTTGTTACACAAAAAGTTACCTGTACTGTTTTAAACACATATAAAGGGATATTACGCTTCATGAGAAGCAATTCTCTGGACATACAAGCTTTTAACAATTCCCATTTGCTGATGGTGCAAGTGCTGAATGATAAAGCATTTTCGTGGGATTTGGATTTGTCATATCTCTTAGAGAGCTCCTGGTTTAAGTGTTCTCCGAGGTAGCTGGCCTCAAACAGCTCACAGAACTGATCCACTGAGATATAACTAAAAGTATCATATGATCTACACCAGTACTTACATTGATCTTTTCTTGATATTACCTGAAAATTCATATTACGCATCCATTAAACCACTTCACAAAAATGCAAACAGGGTTAAACAAATCGTGCACCTCCTGAAGGAAGTCTGCTGCACTCTTCCGATCTGGACATTTGAATCCACAGTTTTCAAAAAACTGAAGGACCTCATTGCGAGGCCCTTGATAGATAATTCTGCCTTCGGCCATTAGTAGTATATCATCAAAGAGTTCAAATGTTTCAGGATCTGGTTGAAGCAGAGCAATTAAAATTGTTGCATCAGTCAAGTGAGCAAGTTGCTGAAGGCAGGTCACTATCTGAAAGGTTGTGGAACTGTCTAGGCCTGTGGATATTTCGTCCATAAATAATGCTTTAACTGGACCAACAATTATTTCTCCTGTAGTCAGTCGTTTCTTCTGTCCACCTGAAATTCCTCTTTGAATTGCACCCCCAGCAACAATGTCAGAGCACATATCCAGTCCTAGGATCTGTCAAACCAAAAAATAGTACATGTCATTGCTGTTGCATTTCTGAACTGTAAGCTAGATTTCCTGGAAGAAGAACTTACCTTCAGTATATAATCTGTTTGAAGATTTCTTCTCTGACCCTCGATTGAAATTGCCTGTTAAACCATCAACTTTCGTGGTATATGTAAGTCATTGAAATCTAGACCAATATATAAACACAAAATCGCGCAACTAATGAATGACCTTCATGTAGGTATCGATATCTGGATCAGGTATAATGCCTGCTGCTTTCTCTCTTTTGCTCACTTCTTTCATGATATCTACATGGCAGAATAAGTCAACTCATGTGATCCAATGGACTGATTAATCTGCTAGGAGAAAAAGAAAGAAGCAGCAAAAGAAGAGTGATGGATAGTGAAGTTTCAATACCTCCTCTACTTCCAACCCCTTGACAACGGGCAGAAAAATCAATTGTTTCCTTCACCGTCATCTCTGGCGCATGGATGTCATATTGGCTTATGTATGCTGATGTTTTTTCTGGAACAAATTCATGCAATTCATAACCGTTATATGAGACTTCTCCGGTAACCTGTAAACATGCAAATTGAGATACCATAAGTAGTGTTAATTAAAGTTGCCTTGAGTGAATAAACCATCCATGTTTTGTAATGAATTAGAATTTATATGGACTGGACTGCAACACTACTACTATAGTCCTTTCAATCCCCAGAAGTAATTACACTAATCGAGTACTTAATTCCCATCTTAGGTTTTCCTAGTTATATGAGGCATAACTCGAGCTCGTACGTCACATGTCAAGTCTTTATACTTCTAACACCGTCTTACTCTTTTCAAAGAAAGAACAGGGAAATGATTTCTGTAAAACTATGTCAATGAGTTTGCCATATTTGTTCCATAATGTAGAGAATATGAGTAGATTTTACACTGTTGTTTGGTTAGAGTTTAAAGCGGTGGTTACAAAATCTATGACAGGAGGCAAAATGGAGAAGCTGTCAGATTCTTCAGAAAAAATAAGCCCTATGAGCTCGACGATTTGAAGAAGACATCCTGACGAGATAGTGACCTTAGGCATTCGGACGAGATAGTGACCTTGAGGACATTGCCAGAATATGAATCATACGGTAGGTTTTATCCCAAAGAATAAAAAGGGTGGAGGTCTTGGTTCAACTATTCATATATCTTTATAGTGCAGGTAAGGTTCACTAAATCCTTACAGTAGCTGAGTGAATCACATATACGGTGAGATGTTTCGACAAGCAAATTATCACAAGCACACTGCTGGCATCACTCACTCAGTCAAAACTGACATGTAAATTCATTGAGATCCATAAGTCGGCATGGACCTAGTGTTGGACACTATGTTTCATACTTCGACTGAGATACAACTCTTTAACCAAACCTTGAGAGGATCTTGCAACTTTCCAGCAAGAGCCTTCAGCAATGTAGTTTTTCCGCAGCCTGGGGGACCTAGAATGAGAGTAAGCCTGCAAGTACCACATTCTATTTTGTTATGAAACATATTTCGCAGCTTAGAGAAGTTGTTCACAGTGAGCATCAGCTTCACTGGACATGATCTGCAAAAATAAGCTACAGTGTATAGGAGCCTGGAATTGAACTAACTTCATGGACAGCCACTGTTCTGTCAATTGTACAGCTCTTATAAAAGACTATTCGTCAAAAAATCATAGAAACCTGTTATTTTTCATCTAGTTGAGGGAAACTGCTGAAACATATCTACTTGAGTACTCCTTACCTTGATGGCTTGATTGTGCCACTGATGCCTTTCAAGATGCTTATCCTGGCTTCCTGGGGTTGGCACCTGAAACTCTTTCGAGCCTATTTGAATGAGGAACACGTGGGATAACTTAATTTTATAAATCCCTGGTTGGATCAGAGATATATAGACTTGAAAAAACACATATTTCCTTAATATGCCAAAAGTACTTACTGGGAGCATGCGTGCAAGAGAATTCCAGAGTGTCGGAAGAGGCTTTCCATCAACTACTCGACACTCAGCTTCCACAGAAAGATGTCTGAACCTCACCTCGATTGTAGGTAATTTCACGTCAACTCTATGTAGCAAGATTTCATGTTAGACCAACAACATGTTAGTTAGTAAAGCATTATACTAAGATCATACCTGTCTATTCGTTCTCTTATTCTTTTAAGAAGACTCAGGTTATCTTTCTCAACGTTCTTTATTAGCTTCTGCACGAAAAGACGTTGTTCAAGTGCTCCAAGCTTAGCAACATTGACAATTCTTTTTCCTCCACTCTCAGTGTGAGTTGTTTTAGTTTCTTGACTGACATCAAACACCGACGTCCTGAGCCGTTCGAACGAGGGTAATCTCTCGATCGCAGATCCTCCTTTCTGGTTGAATCAATAGATGCAAAAAGTGAATCTCTCCATTTCCTATTGTATGATTCCATATCCAAACAAGTGTGGAAACAACAAAAACAATGTTGTTCGAGATTCCTAGTAATGCATATATGAATATTCGAAAAGATGCCACGAGTGTTTCATATATGATTGCATTTATGGTTATTGGAAAACTTTTGAATGTTTTGTTTTCAAGTTGAACCATGACATTCATGCTCAGCTGATTTGTTTTCAAAATGTGTTCTCCTTTTCACATATGATCATTACTCTTGATTCCATTTTGTTACATTGTATAATATTTTAAAATTTGAAAATATAACAATAACTTTATTGTCCCAAAACAAAATCACACATTTTTAATTTTCCTCAAAATAATCATCCAAAACCACTACCCTGTAATATCATCAAAATAAGGGTATTTGGCGCACTCAATTTTTGTGGCTCCGAAAGTTTGGATGGGACATGTCTTCTTGAGTGGGAAATAAAAGATGTCTAAAGTTTGGATGAGGATTGTGGAATCGATTAATAATTGCTTGAATTATTTTTGACCTCATTCTGTGTACAGTTTGATACCACTTTATGCATGGATTCCACAGAAACGGGAATATGTAGAAATTATAGTAGGGGTACAAATCAAGATAGGATTTGTGAACAAGTTTATTTGCTCATGCAAAGATAATGGTAGGCACGATTTTAGTTCATCAGGATAAAGTATGATTCTAATCTACCTGCATAAAAAAAAAAGAAGAAGAAGTTTATCCTCATAAAGATGGTTAATTTGTTTTAAAGAAACTAGATTACACATGCCTCAATTGTCCTTAAAAAGTTACATGTTAAGTTATGTTTCAATGTTGCTAAATGTGATTTTTATCCCCTTGAAAAATTGCCCCTTAGACTAAAAAGCAAGCTAAAATTTTATTTCGTTCCCCTTTCTACATTTTATTGTAAGAGTTTATTTTCCCAATAGTCAAGTCCATGGGGAAAAAGGTACTCCTTTTTCTTTATGAAAAAACTCCCATGTATACATATATTATGCTTGTCCCTTTTGGAAGTGGAGTGGACTCCTTTTATCCATGAGATGCACATTTATGGTTGGAGTTGCATGATGATCCCTCTCTTATTGATTTGGCCCACTTGATGCTGCCATATATGAGGGCATATGTTAGTGACCATTTGGTCTTTTTCTCAAGATTATACAGTTAATTGACATGACATAATGACGTAGTACGGTGTCTGTATAATTGTTATCGGTTCTTGGAAATCTTTCATTGGACTTTGGTAGGACAACTCTCTCCAATTAGAGAGCTGAAGGCTGAAGCGTTCACACCAATTAGCTGCTAATTTATTTGTAAAATAGACGTTTTCTGGAACGAGATGTGAAATTGTTGGAGTTAAAAAATAATTATATTATTCATATCCATCTATTATTATCTTCATATTATATATCATTATGAGTCAAACATTGTGCTTTAGTCCCCGGGATCGTCTACTGGTTAAATCAAGTTAATGAGATGCTAGCCACCACTACCGGAACACCTGTTTCCGAGGTCGAGTCGGACGAGGTTTCCGGAACACCTGTTCTCTAGGTCGAACCGGATGAAGTTTCTGGACCTGTTACTGCAGGCTACGCCACTCCATCTGTAGCAATCTTTTCCGTTGCAAGAGAAGGGCCTCTTCCAAGGATCGATGAGATTGCATTTTTCGCACTCTTAGCAATTATAACCGAGTTTTCATGTGCAGAACAAAAACAAAGGTACAAGAAATGGAAACGAACAATGGTAGAATATCCATTCTGACTCCAGAAAAGAGAGCAGCCAACATGTGAGGGTTTATGATTTTAACCACCTGATGATCCAGGATTTTATATCTGGTGATCAAGAAGAATTACCAAGACAGCATCTTTAAATGCATCGGTCTTTGGTAATATCAAAGTTCAAATGCCTTCCCGTTGACATTATTTGCAAATCAGAATTTGACCATTTTATAATTGAGATTCAACTTGTCTTCTCATTTCAATTTTCTAAACGAAACATGACAGCTTAAATTTCACTACCTTTCCAATGAACTGAAGATGGTTCCGTCCAGAATTTAGTCAATGAACCAGATTTGAGGGTGCGGTGCCTTGGTGCAAAAACAAAAAAAACAGACACCTAGGTAAAGTAGCCCCCTTCCACTGACCTACCTACGGGAATGTGGTCGAAGATCCATGAAATCATATTAATTACAGTGAGTATAGTCTTGACAGGAAATCATTTCTCTTGCTCCTCCACGAGAACCGCAATTTTTCTGAATACCATAGTACCTTGATCAATTCAAGCCCTGAATCTACTTTCTTCCACAGTTAGCGTTAATTTATGAGTAGTACTAATTATCCGTCCCGAAGTAACGATCACCGAATTCTCCAAGACCTGGTATCACACGAAATTCTTCATTCAGCTTTTCATCAATCTCTGAGGTCACAATCTTCAAGGATGGGAAGCGTTTGCAAACACAGTGTATTCCCTCTGGTGCCTAGGCACAAACAAATATACATGAAAATTTGAGATGGCCAATAGACGATGATTTTTCTTCTCGGGGAAAGAATCCTATCACTTACTGATATGAGGTTCAGGAATATGATGTGGGACTCTGGAACCCCTTTTTGTATGAGCAAGTCAATTGCCTGATTAGCAGAGTTACCTGGAACATACATATCAATGGTTTTAGACCCCAGAAGACAATAGTAGGTAATAGTTTAAGTCAAAGTTTTAGGAGATACTTTTAGTGTGAAATCACTACCTGTAGCAAGAACTGGATCCAACAGTAGGACGTGGCGTTCACAGATATCTTTTGGAAGTTTTTCATAAATAAGCTATTTCGGATAGGAGAGACTGATTAATACGTTTCAGAGCACAGATTCCGCCAAAAATAAAATGGAGGTTCAATCTAAATGATAAGAGTAAGACGGACCTGTTTCCCATCATCGCCATCACGGTGAATCAGAATTTTCCCTATTTTAATCCCTTTGCAACAAGCACGAAGTGCGTTTTCCATGCTTTCCCCACTGCAAGTTAGAATAGGACACAGAAAAAACTTAATTCTCTTTTTGAAATAATAATGGTCATATAGACAGTTGTAAAAAAAGTACGAAACTTATCCCATCTATAGAGAAGAATGCGGACAAGAGGAAACCTTAAGTTTTGAGAAAAGGTCTCAAAACAATGGATCCCTTTTAATGCTGTCTGCCCACCACCGTGCAAATTATACTAACTCGACGATTTCTTCTCATGGGTGATTTCTATAATTAGACAATCGCATGTAGAGAATGTTATCAGACTTGTTCCCTCACCTTCGTACAATAGATACGCCACACAACTTCTTGCAAAAATCTACACCAGAATACACTGATCCTGCAACAGATCAACGTAAAGTTCCAAAGATTAAAAACTTTCACATCGAGAAACTAAGTGGTCATGAGCATAAGAACAGTGTAAATGATATCAAATCACAAAAAATGAGTAACCGCTGCGGTGATCGTGATTTCTGATATTTCATAGCTAATTTCGATAACAATGTTGTACTATAGCACATGATGAGCAATTTATAGAAATATCTAGGAGGGTCAATCGTGATATTTTCTTTACACGAAATTTTTTTCTCAACATGAGAAAGGAAGATAATTAATATTTTACAAAGTGGTCATAGGAAATGCAATCACGGCATATTTCTCTTGGTTACTCTACAATATACAACAAACCTGTAGGAGTGGTCACTTGCTTTTCTGTGAAGGGTAAATGACCAAGACCATGCTCCACTACCTGAAATGTAAGAGAATAATGGGTCACCTTGCAAGCGCATTTGGTTGTCTTTTTATGCCAAAGACGGCTAAAAGTTTACCAGTCGGATAAGCCTATCTGAATAAAACACAAAATCATGTTTTGATGTATCCCGATCTCGAATCAGAGTATGCATACCTCGTATCTGTAACAAAGAGTGACAGGTAAATTTCAATACAAACACAGAAAGACGGTATGGGATGTAATCAGTAACCAGATTTGAAGATGATTGAAGGCAGACTAGATAAAAGACATACTCATACTAAAATCAATCATGCATGGTTCTAGTACTTTATTTCATTATGGATCTATGATGACAACCAAATTACATTGTTTACACCAATTTTATCTCCAACCATCTATTCCATCCATATAGTTAAACAGCAAAAACTAGTTTCTGTATACCAACCAATACTGTTATTTTATGAAATCCAACATTTATAAGGGAAAGTCGTTGTAGAAGGTCAAATCACGTATGATTTTGATAGCCTAGTCAGAGTTCATATCAAGTATGAACTTCTAACAATTTGACATCCACGAACTTTCCAATCTATATGGGACATGACATGAAACTCATAAAGCAGATTTGCAAAGACCATAATTTTTTTTCTTTCAGAGATTTATTTAAACAATAGCCATAACTTTTTTTTCTTGAGATCTATTTAAACAATAGGAAGGGAACAGCAGTATATGATAAAAATTTAATCATTTTCAAAATCACAGTAACCATTCATGTCTATTCACGTTCGGAGAAGTGAGAGCAAAAAGATTGCTCTCATTATAGAATTAAGTTCTGTGATGAGTCTTTTAAGACCCACAGTATCAAGAACAAGCTAGAAGATGTACCTGGAAGGTCGAATGGATAACATACACATTCGGATATATCTTACAAAGGTCATGCTGGCCAAGCTTGGTGTGAATATGTTGAACAATCAAATCTATTGCTACGTGATTGTCACCTCCACGGGGGATAATAACATCAGCATATTTCTTGGACGGCAGAACAAAATCATCAAATGCAGGCTTAACGAATTTTGCATACTGTACAGAAAGCATAGTTTTTGCAAAATAACATGCGTCAACGTGGCTGAAATAAAAAACAATCACGAAGATAAAAAATCACAAGTTGCTACACCCATATGAGTGACATTGACTACAACCAAGACAAGAAACACATCTTTTCAAAACCAAGTAGCTCTGGTTATTGTATGAAATCATATGCAGTTACTTTAAAAGATATTGAGTAAAAACTTGTGTGCCATTAGCACATTACTTCTATCTACTCTGTACTTTTAAGTAATATCACTGTTGATCACAAAACAAACTGTTCAAACAAGTTCAGGTTTATTAAGGTACAACAAGTACACTGCTCCAATTTCCTTCGCCACACATATGAAAACCAAGTAATATGAAAATTCCATAAAGCCCAAAGGTCATATCACGAAACACCATTACTGATAACTCATCAAAAGACATAGAAGAAACAAGAAGCTTGCCTGTTCAAGAACAGAGTTTATGTCCCTACCCCTCTGAACAGTATCCCGTCTGATTCTACGAGCAAGTCTCACATCAGCATCTGAATCAATTAATCAGTAGAAAAAATGAGTCAGCAATGAAAGAAACAGTAACTTCAGTCCCATAAAAATATTCCAACGATTAAATGAGCTTATGTACAGCTACTTCAGTCCACCTGTGTCAACAAATATCTTCATGTTCATCAAACTCCGCACTCTCTGATCATGGAAAATGAGGATTCCTTCCAATATGATTACATCAGATGCATTCACCTGGGACAGATGGTTCTATGTTTAAGGAAATCAAAACAATACCTCCAAATAATATGACATCCGATGCATTCAACAAAATGCTAAGGTTTCTTCCATTATCTTGCATACAAATTTCAATGGTTGCTTATACAATGGATCAGCTACTAAGAAGACTTCATTCCTGATGCATGCTACAAGCAATTCTTAAAGGTTGCAAATGAGCACCTGGCGGAAGCTGTCTGAACACCTTTGATGTGTTTTGAAGTCATATATAGGCACATGGACTGGTTGCCCACTCTTAAGAGTTTCGACACACTCAAGCAGCTGCTCTGTGTCAAAAGCCTCTGAAAGAAACACAATGGGACATTTGAACCACTAAATACTCTCTACAAAAATTCATGTAGTAGAAAAACTAGTCCCATTTCTGAAAAAATCAGCAAGTCTGATATATCACCTGGATGATCAAAATTATACTCGTGGACACGTCTTAACTCGTCCTCAGTCAATCCTCTATAGAAAGAATCCTGCAGAATAATTTTAAAATTCGAAAATATTAGTACTACAAAAGTCACGCAACACATTGTTTCAATGCATCATACCAAAAAATCCATCTAACTATAGTCATGGTTTGCTGAACTGGTCGAGGAGGCTGCGGTGAAGGCTATCGTTCCAGCTCCATGTACATTTCGTGAAACCATGGCTGATCACCACGGATTTTAACAAAAGAAATCAGAATATTTTCGAAAAGTATTTCACAACAAAACGAAAACTAATTAAAAAATCGTTCCGCAATGCTGCAAACATTCTGTTTGGCCACGGGCTGATATTCCATCAATAGTAATTTACCCGTTTCAGCCTGCAGCTTTATGACAGCTACCGTCAGTACCAAAAATGCGGTTCCAGCTGTTCCACGACCACAACGGCGAACCATGCTTATAACTCTTACGGTTCCTCGTATTACTTAGCATCCACTTGAAATAATCAAATTTAAAAAGCGGGCAAAAGAACCTGATTGACAAGCACGACTCGATGATCATGAAGTTGCTGAATGATCATATCACAAACTGTGGTCTTCCCTGAGGCCGTTCCACCCGAAACCCCTGCTCCAGATCCCAGAACAAAATTACGAAGTATCAGTCCACAATAAGGTGGAAGACGATCTAAAAAAGCATATTAACTGAGAGATGCAAAAGAAACTACCAATGACAAATGGCTGTTTGTGCGACGTGGAATCTGCGGAGGGAGAATCGGAAGAATCCAAGGTGGGAAGGCGGAGAGGGGGGGGAGAAGCAGCGGGAGAGAGTCTGAGGCCGGAGAAGTGTGGGCCGGACGCCGCCTCCATTACATAGTCGATGGACTTGGTCTCCGCCGTCATCTTTTGTGAGTGTCCGGGAATCTTGCGGCGGCAACGGTAGCGTTGTAATGTAATATATACGATTTGGCTTACCGAGCGGGCCAGGGCCGATGCTGTATACAAGGAGTAACGTAAAAATTAATTTCTTACTTTTTTTTTTTTTTTTAGTATGAGTAGAACTTAATTTGAAAAAATTCAAAACCAAAGTTTAATTTAAAATTTCGTCCAGAGTTAAAAACAGCGATTTCTGAGAACCTGAGGTAATTATATTTCGCGATTTTATTAAAAAAAAAAAAATTCTTGAAGACACTGTTATAAGAGAAGATGGATGTTTTAGAAGTATAAAGTAATAAAGAATAACGCAATTTTATTTCTGTTAGCTCTAGTATATAGAGATATATACAATTAACACCATAGGGGAAACTAATTGAATTATATTCCTTATACTGTTGGAATAAAATTTAAATATGATAACTTTTGTTAATTTCACATTAAGTATTCTTTATTAAACTCAAAGTTTTAAATCTATTCGGTATATTAAAGTAAATTATAGTAACTCATTTTTAATTAATTTGGTGAAGTCTAAATGGAAATTACAATTGTATCATCATCTATACAATATTAATAAGGTTAAAATAACTAATTTATTTGTGATTTCCATACTTATGCTATCTTATCTATTTTTAAAATTTATGAAATTACTAAATATTCTTATCTTTTCTAAATCTTAAACATTTGATTTATCATCACTTTTTAAAATATAGAAAACAAAATTAATATAAAAAAATTTTATATATGCGCACATCACATGCCAAAGACCTGGTATATAAACAATCTAAGATTGAACTTAGAAATACAGATAAAGAAAATTATCAAAATATTCAAAGAAATGTTATTTTTAAGGGGAAAAATCATCAATTAAGTAATATAATGAGGATATAGTTTAGTTTTAAGTTAGATTTCACCAAAGCAGTTACAAGATTGTTAGCATAGGGATCTCCACTTTAATATATAGCATAGATATAAAATTCTGTGTACCAACGAATTCACATAGATATAGACAACGAATTCGCATAGATAATGGATAAAAAATAACTTTGAATACATTAAATAACATAGTACCAACCACCAACAAAACCTAACAAGATTCGCTTAAAAGATCGGAGTTTAGAGGAGTGTAAATAAACTTCCTTAAAAATTTATCTTTTAAATGTTTGAAGCAGATCAGTTGAGTTCTTAGCTAATTGTAGTTCTTAGCAATGCTTTCATAACCGAACTGGTAACCGAACCAATCTAACTTTTAAAAATGGTTCAACCGGTCCAACCTGAATATTGTTTATTAATGAAATATTAATATAATATAATGAATAATATATTTATAATTTTAAAAATCTAAAAATATATATAACTAGATAAAATCTATTTATTTTTTCAATCCTTAGTAATTATGTAAATATATAACCAAATATTACGTTTATATTTTAAAATAATTATAAAATAATTTTTTCAAAAATAAAAAAATATTGAAAACTGGTTGAATCAGTTCGATCGATTTGTGGCTGGTTCAACTGGTTCTTGACTGGTCAAACCGATAGAATGGTTTTTTACAGGGTTTGAACCGTACCAACAATCGGTTCCTGGTAGAATCGATCGGTCCGATCCGATTCCAAAAACAGTGGTTCTTAGTCTAAACTGATCACTTAAGTAAAAAAAATATTTATAGTGGAAATAGGTCAACTAATCGGTGAACAAGTAAATAATATGTAAACTTAAATCAGTAAAATGATGAGAAATTTGTTTGTGAAATTTGTATCAAAGCTTTTATATCTCCCCTTCTTCCAACCGGAAGGAATTCCACTAGAATATTTTGAGTAAAAATGTGATATATCCTAAACCGATCAGTCAAACCGCGCCTGAGCTGAACTCCTAGTAACTCTCAGTTGATAACAGAACACTATCTGTTATCATACAAATCATTTCTAAGGCTTCTAAAGATATTACAACGAATAAAAATACTAAGCTGATTTCAGCTAAAGGTGAAATACAACGCTCAATAGAATTTTAAAGAAAGTACATAGCTAAAGTAAACGGGGATTCAGGAAAACTTGTAAGTGTATAAAGCTGGATTGCCAGAGGTCAGAGTGTAGGAGATATCTTCACTTCCATCTCATCTCCTATTTATAGTCTCAGGATTCACACTGTAATAAATATAACTAGTAGGCCCAGCAGATGAATTCTCGTACGTTTACCTCCAAGTAATTAATGCGCATCTAAATCTTGTATTGTTTTCGTACTGACGCACACATTACTTTTGCTTCAAACAGATAATCCTCGTACACTAACAACTATAATATATTTTGATTGTTTGTCTGAGTTGTTCAACAACTATAAATGATCTCCTTAAGTCAATGCATCGGTTTCAGTTCTGATCTGACTAAGACACGAAGCTCCAATTTGATCTGTTCAACTCATTTGTACTGATCTGGTCTAGTCTTGAACTGATATTCTAAGCTGATTTGATCTCTAAGTTGTTCATTTAATTTGATCTAAACTCCTCTTCTAAACTGTCGACTTGATCTGCTCTTCTCTAATATGATATACTTCGTTCTAAATTGAGTTGTTCTCACTTAGCTCAGTCTGATCTGATTTGGATGAAGTACGCTGTTAGGATCGAAAAGCAGTGTTTTGGAGTTTAGAATGGGGGTGAAAAATTCTAATGATAAATTTTGCTTTTAAATCAAACTTGATTTCAAATCAGCTCTGTTACAAGCTGATTGCTGAACTTAGTCAGGCTATCTTCTTGAGCTATAAAATGATTTTATGCGGAAGAAGCTCAATAAGAGCAGTGAACAATGTATATACGCAAAACTGTAAATAACACAAGGAGAAGAGATTTCTTTTGGAAATTCGAAGCAACGCTTCTACGTCTCCCCTTCTTACAAGATGGAATGATTCCACTAGAAGACTTTATTTAGTATACAAGATATCTAAACCACTCAGCTGGCTGCACCAAACTGAACTCCTAGTATCAACTATTCAAACAGCTCGCAGGCTGTGTATTACAAAAATGATTGTATAGAGGCTTTTTCAAATGAATATGAAATGAAGGTTCAAGCCTAGCAGATTCAGTTCTAAGCTGAATCAAGAGTGCAACAGATTGAAATCTTTCTGTAAATATTAGTTGCAGCAGAATGAAAGACACAGCAACTCTTTGAATTATGTTCAATTTTGTATTCTCAAAAGGCGTCACTTTTCTCCTGTTTGAAAGCCTCTTCTTATATAACCATATGATACAACGGTAGGAAAAATTACCAGTAGGCACTTGTGTCAAAATCCAACAAATTGAGCGTATGAAATAGTACTGCCACGTAGACTTGTACTGCTCTGTCGTCTGTAAACCGTTATGCACTGCTCTGATATTCATGTACAAACGTTGGCACTGAAAATGATAACATATATAAGATTTGTTCTTTAGCGTTCACTGTCTGTAGTCTTTGTTCATTGCTTCTCTGATCAGATCACGTTATATTAGACAGTTGTTCTGCTGATTCTGCTCCGAGCTGGTTTATCTGGTCTCTCAGCTGATCTGATATCACACTTCTCGTTCTAAGCTGATATGTCCGAGCAGGTCTCTCAGTAGATCTTATGCGAAGCCTGCTCTGATCTGATCTACCTGTTCTGTTCTTCTATTAACTGATAAGCTGGTCGGATTCTTTCGGCACTTCTAATTTGATCTGATCTAATTCTGTTTTGTTCTCATCTGGACTGATCTAAGCTGATCTGTCACTACCAAGATCCGAGCTGGTCTCCCAAAACTAATTTTCTCTGTGATTTTCCGAACATCTGATCTGATTATCTAACCCGTTCTTTCGAGCTGAATTGTCCTTAATCGGCTTTGCTCCGATCTAAATTCCTGATCTGATTTATCCTTAATCAGCTTAGCTCCGATCTGATATCCCTTAGATGATTTGTCCTTAATCAGTTTAGCTCCGATCTGATATGAATAAGCAACGCAGTAAGCTTCATCCTGATCTGATCGATTATTCTCTGAGCTGATTTACTTATTCAATCTTTTGTCTTCACCAAAACTTCAATTCTCCATAAATTTCCCCTTTCTATTGATGACAAAACATGTGTCGAGAAATAGATTTTATTATACTAGTAAAAGATTAAAAATACAATCAGCTTTACAAGAAAAATAGATCTAAGACTAAGGTGGTTCCTCAAGGCAGCCTTCTCTTAACACTACTACCTTTCCCCTTTTTGGCATCACTTAGTTCCTTGAGGCAATCTACCATTTCAGCAAGTTGCGATCTGACTGAGGTCATTTCATTTGCAAAATACTGATTACTTTCATTAATTTTACGGATAAGATTAGTTTCCAACGCCAACTAAGAAGTGTTGACGCTAGTCACCACATCATCCATTTTGCTGTAGAATATTTATCTGAATTGTTTAAAGTCATATTTTAAATACGTCTGTTCATCCCACATCTTTGTAATGGAGGATTCCAATGATTCAACGACTCTCTTCATCGATATAAATTCTGGAAAAATGTCAAAAGTTGCGGGGGTACTCGTAGAGACATTGATAGGCTGATGACCAGCTTGGGCAAGATCTGGCGTTGCTTCCGTATCAACTTGTTGTTCTGTATACTGTACAATTGCTAAACCTGAAGAACCGGGAACTTGATTTTCCTCATTATTATCTGAATTTGCAGAATAAATAGAAATACCAGAATATGTTGGACTGGACGAGATAGAGTCAGCTAGAGTCTGGTGCTCTTCTCTAGTATCCAGTTGCCCTACCACTGGAGTCCGTTGCTCAAAAGAATCTGTGGCTTCAGTAGCTTCCATATAAAAATATTGGACTATGGGAGTAAGCTCTTCAACCGCAATAAGCTCCTGAGCTGGTTGCTCAGTATAGCTTGCACTTCTTCCTCAGCTTGAGCAGTGGTTCCTAGTTTGAACAATGTGCGCGCCTCAGCCCAGGTGACTCCTGGAGTATCATCTGGAGAGAAGTTCCTCGGGATGAGGCTTCAGGAACCAGAATAGGTAGACCAGATGTAAAACGCTGAAACCTATACTGCTTCATGATCCGATTGAGCTCTCTTTCTAAAAATCGAATGCACATAAGATCATAATTGGCAGATGGTGCCGCTTTGTCAAATTCTTTCCTATGCTTGCCTACCGATTCCCGTAGCTGCTCTTCATACAACCTATACTGGACCAGCAACCGCCGCTGCAATAACTCAGAGACCTTCTCTGTCTCAGCCCACATTATAAAATCATCTTCTAATTTAGCCATGCTGTCTATGAGCGTCATTGAATTGATTTGGTTTAGCCTCACCTCAGTCTGGAACCGTGCCCAACTATCAAATAAAGCCATCTTGGAGGACACGTATTCCTAAGCTGATTGAACCACAAATAAACAGTGCTCTTCGACTGGGTTTGGCCGGGAAAAAGCTTCAAGAATTACTTTGCCTTTTGCAGCTGGATCGATATTCGGAAGGATATGGGTTGCCCAATTAATTTCCCTGATTTCCACCGGGGGAAACACCATTTCATTCCCATAAATTGTTGATTGCTGGCCAGCTTGTTCAATAGATGGCTGGACTTGTAAAGGAAGATTTTTGGATGTTGTCTTCTCCACACCTGAGTCTGTGCGGGAATTGCAGAGATAGGTTTCACCAGCTTTGTTCTTTTCGTCCTCTGCTTCTTCCTAATCTCCGGTAGATTTAACGAGACTGTGGACTCAGAATCATATGCGCAATAATAAGTTTGTGTTAGTGCCTTGGCCACCTATTCTGGCTGCAGCTAGCTTCGCCAGAGGATGCTTGTATTCGTCTGAGCTGGTCTCAGAATGCGATTGAGCTGGAGCAGCAGAGCTCCCAGCTGCTAACTTCTTCTGCGTCAACTTCTTTTTCTTCGGCTCAATAGCTGCAACTGCCTTATCCCCAAGTAGTTTACTCTCCTAACCAGAGTTCGGAGCAGCTTGGTTCTTCTTCATATAAGTGTGAACTGACTTGGTGTTCAACACCTTAAGGGGATGCAGAGCCACGGACTCCCCAAGGTCTGCTTTGGCCAACTTCTCCAGCAGAATTCCGAGCTGCACGGCGTACCCTTGAGTTTGTTTGCCAGGCGAGGAAACAATGGAAACCAGAGTTTGAAACAGCACGTGCGCCCAGTTAATCTTTATCCCAGCGCTGATCGCCACCATCAAATCAAACCGTTCTGTAGTCATGACATCAAACGAACCAGCTTTGGCAGTCAGCAACTTCGCCACAATATCATTCAGCAGCCGATATTCCACCTTCGTGTCCTTATTTTTGCTTGAGGATTTGAAAGAAACACCGTGTTGGCACAGCGACGAATCCGGATCCCGCTCCGGGGCACAACGAAAGTTTAAAAGTAATAGAGCCAGGATCGGTCAATACACGTCTCTAAACATAAAAAGGATGTTTAGAGTATTTACCTTTTGCGACTACGCACCCGGCTCCGACTTTTTTCGATTTTGCGTGGCAATAGCACTTCAACAGTTGAACAGCTCAAATCTTCCAATCCGGTCCACGATCGTAATCTTAATTTCTTCACTGATCTCACTAGAAAACCAGTGAAGATTTCACGAACGGAATCGTCACTCCGATATGATCGGAATGAATTCCGACAGCGATGACGACGGAGGCGCAGCGACAGCGGAGGCGCGGCGGCGGGAGGAGGGCGAGAGTGAGGGGAGGGGAGCTGTGTGGGAGTTACTTGGTACAAATGAAAAGCTCCCCCTAAGCTCCTATTATAGATATTTCATGGGTTTAAACCAAGTTAATGGGCCCAGGTCAAGCGCAGGCCCAGGGAACATTGGTTTCAAGTCCATCCTTGTGGCTTCATCATAATCCCGATCGACGATCAGATCGGACCGATCTGCACAGTTTACAAAACTAAATTATGATTTGAAAACAATTTTTCGGACCACCTAATACAAATAGCAGTTAGGCCCCTATCAGCTAAAAGGAAAGTCATACTTACCCAGCCAATTTTAGGAAGTCACACTTCCATCATTCCGCCTACTATACTCAACAATTTGAGTACAATTTCCATACGAGAATTGAGAAATCAGTACTTGTGTGACCTCAATGATTCAGGGATACAGCTAGCTGTGGGCTCACAACTCTTTGTGACCCCAAAAACACATTTTTGGACTTACCCATCCGATTATGGTAAAACGTCTAGCAACATCACCCCATGATCCCCTAGGTATCACTGATAGTGCCTTCAAGAACCAGTTGGTCATGATTAGCGTACAGTACGATTCTTTCAGCTCAAATATCCCAATCGAATCAACGACCATTGGTAAATCAAGATCGCTAGAGATTCTATAGCCATGCATACATCTTGGAGATGAAATAGTGACATCAAATATGCTACTAGGTAAACCCATTTATATAAAATACATCCAGTACTCTGGCCAGCGATTTGTCACACTATTATCTCCTCATATAGCATAGGATATCCACGCACAAGAGCTAACGGTGAATCCTCGACGACGAAGCATTGACTCCTACATGCATCGGGACCTCACCCAATCCCATCACCTGATGACCCCAGCTGAGTCGGTAAACGGGTCAAAGTGAGGCACCTATCCTGTAGAGTCTCAACGACGTTTAGAGTAATGAGGACTAATCTGTACAACCAAGACCTCGGACTTAATCCACTCGACAAATGATGACCACTTGGAAAGTCCGAATGAGGGTAGCTCGATAGATGTCAGTCCCGGTGCTCAAATCAGAGGTTAATTACTCAATTAACACATAATGCGAAGATAAAAATGCGTTTGTGTTTTGAACTGAAAATACGATTTAAAATACAATCATGCTCAAAGTATAGATTTTAACTCCAAAATACACACAACAAAAGCAGTATCAGAAATGTATACACGTATCTCAACGAATACAAATCTTAATACAAGTATTCACGCAGGGCATCCCCTAGTAAACTAGTTCAATACATATACATAACTGGGACTCAAAACGGGGCTCTACCAGCTGACGCACCACTAGGTCCAGCTGGATTACGTGAAGAACCTGCGAAGGCCAACACAAGACCAAAGCAGCCCCAAGAATGGAAAGAAAACGAGGTCAAACCTCAGTACGAATAGCACTCAGATAAAAGCAATCAGATAAGGCATACAATATCTCAAGTCATGCAATGCATTAATGGTACCAAGAATTATCGGTAATCAAGGCACAGCGACTCAGTTGACAATCAAATCTTGATAAATCATCGGAATCCAAATCACAGTGACTCAGCTGGCAATCACGACTCAGTGAAAGCATTGGATTCTTAGGCACGACGACTCAGCCGACCAATCACGACTCAGTGATTAATCGGTTCTCAAAGGAACATGCTCAATATGTTATGCATAAATGCAAGGCAAAATCAGCTCACAATCAATGCATAATAATCAAACCTAAGAAAACCAGATAATCATCATTAACAGCACGGCTAAGCAAACTCATCTTACAGCCAGCACGTAAACACATCAATCAATTCACGCTGGAAACATTCTCATGCTTATGTCAAAGTTGTTAAATTAAGCTCAATCCGTACCTTTCGCAGATCTTGGTACAATACCTCACCTCAGCTCACAGCAGATCACACCCTACCAACTCTGCCCAAGTCTCGATCGACAAATCAAGTCAAAAACCACAAGAAATGATCTAATCTGCCAAGATAATCAAGAAAATCAACTCTACTCAAGCTTACACAGCTTATGGCCTAAAGCCTCGTAGCTCAAATCAACCACGTCTAACCAACAGAGCACTACTCAGCTCAAGATAGATGCTAGGAACAGAAACTAACACTAGCAGAACATTGTTACCTGAACCGGAGCTCAACTCTGTCGGAAAATCTCAAGAACCAACTCACGTAGTTCCTCAGCTATTATCTCTATCCGGCCTCTACTCGACTCCGAACTGGTACAAGAACGTTGGTCTCGAAGAGGGGTTTCCAATCGAGGTACCCTCACTCAAATCTGACCAGCCAATATTGGACAATCGAAAGAAGAAGATGTGGGGTGAACAGTAGTCACGAGGGTTTGAGAGATATATGTCGGGATACTCACAGGAGAAAGATATGTGTGTTGTAAATAACTAAGTGTGGGTCAACACTTGTATATACTCCCAGTCAAAGCTACAGTAAAGTCAAACCAACTCAGACTTCTTTACTGTACCAGCTTAGGCACACAAACAGCTCAGGGAGTACGCTGCTTTCAATCAGCACAGCGCTCAGCTGGCCAGCTCAGGTACTTCAAACAACACACACCAGCTTGGATATCTCACACGGACCCGATCTGGTCTACAGTGCTCAAATCAGCTCAGACCTCTCCAATGTTCCAGCTTAGGTACACAAACACCAACAACCAGATCGCTTTACAAACAGACCAGCTGGGGCTTCCAGCACCACTCTAAGCTGGGTACAGCTCGCACATACACAGGGAATCCCAAAACTGTTCACCTCTAAGCTGGTATTCCCCAAAAACCAGCTCACAACAGTACACACCAGCAGAACAAGGCAGCCCAGCTCATAGCTATCCTCTCAGACCAGCTCCCACCTGATCTGATCTATGATAAATCCGAAGGTCACCAACAGCTTACACCAAAACCGGTCTTGGTTTATCCCCAAAACCCACCAGCAGACCTCTAAGCTGGTTCCAGCTTACACTGGACTTGGAACAGTTTACCTCAACCAGCTCGTAACAAAACTGATTCCTATTAACCCAAATTCTCACGCTGTAGCATCTCTACTGATAACTCATCAATCAGCTCTAACCATCAGTGCTTATAACCATGCTTCCAAATAATGTTAATCTGCACTGAAACCCGAACAGCTTGCAAATCCAGCTTGGCAACGAAACCTGGACTAGCACACATCTAAGCTGGTTTCTTCACCAGCAGCTTACCCAGCTGAAGTATCACTTTAGGTTAAACACTAATCTGATCTGATTAACTCGTAATTACCTTCCAATAATTCCAGTTCTCACAATAGATCACTAGGTCACTATCCATCTGCATGCTCGGAACATCATTATGTTCCCTACCAATGAAACGTGGTACTTTGCATCGCATATGCTAGTCTCAAGCTCGGGCAGCCCTTATCCTCTTTTGGACGGCTCAATCGACTAGAAATTCGTTTAGAAAACAGTGACTATTAGATGTATTTCATGATAGCCATCAAATCCACTATCACATCTAACATACACTATAGTGCATTCAAGGTCTTTATCCAACAATTTGTAATCATAATAATTAAGATAAAGAATGTCGTAAATATGTGAATTTCATAAATAAAGATCGTTTTACATAGAGTCAACAAGAACCCACATGCCACAAGTTGGCTAGTTGGGCACCTACTCTAACAATCTCCCACTTGCCCTACAGCCAACTACTCACGAGACGCAGTCCCATTGCTTTGTGATGTTTTTCAAACAATGATCCTGACAATGACTTCGTAAGTGGGTTAGCAATGTTGTCTGCAGAGGCAACTCTGAAGACTGCTATGTCACCTCTAGCCACAATATCCCGGATTATGTGATATTTCCTCAGTATGTGTTTGGATCTTTAGTGAGACTTAGGTTCCTTTGCTTGCGTAACGACACCCGTGTTGTCATAGTACACCGGTACTGGACCAACTCCTTCACGAATTACGCCAGAATCTTGGACTAAATTCCTCATCCAAATCGCCTATTAGCAGCAGCTGATGCTACGATGTACTCAGCCTCAGTGGTTGAATTCGCGATGCTGTCTTGCTTGGAACTCTTCCAAGATACAGCACCACCATTGAGCATGAATACAAATCCAGAGGTTGATTTCGAGTCATCCATATCACATTGGAAGCTAGAATCAGTGTAGCCTTCCAATTTCAGTTCATCACCCCCATAGACCATGAACATATTCTTAGTCCTTCGTAAGTACTTAAGAATATTTTTCACAGCCTTCCAATGAATTTGACCGGGGTTGGCTTGGTAGGGCTCGTGTCACTCAGAGCATATGCGACATTCGGTGTGATCGAGATCATACCATATATAATACTACCTATTGTCAAAGCATATGACACACGTGTCATACTCTATATCTTCTCATCAGTCTTCGGACACATAGAATTAGATAGAGTGACCTCGTGGTACATAGGTATGTGTCCTCTCTTGGAATCTTCCATGGAGAACCTCTTAAGTATGATATCGATGTAGGTTGCTTGGGTGAGTCCGAGCATACTTCTCGATCTATCTCTATAGATCTGTATTCCCAGAATATAAGATGCTTCACCCATGTCCTTCATCAAGAATCTACCATACAACCATAATTTAGTTGACTGCAGCATTCCTATATCATTTCCAATTAGTAGAGTGTCATCAACATAAAGTACAAGGAATGTAACAGCATTCTTAACTACCTTCTTATACACACATGACTCCTTGGGATTTTTGATGAAACCAAATTCTTTAATAGTTTCATTGAAACCTCAGGTTCCAACTTCTCGACGCTTGCTTGAGATCGTAAATCAATCTCCGAAGTTGCATACTTTATGCTCACTTCCTACGGATGTGAAACCCTAAATTGCCTCATATAGATTTCTTCCCTAATGTTTTTATTAAGGAACGCAGTCTTCACATCCATTTGTCATATCTCATAGTGATGGTCCCAAAATAGGATCAAAACAAGTACAGGAGTTCAGAAGGGGGGGTTGAATGAACTCCTTCGATTTTTCTATTTCAAATTCTTTTCAAAACGTTTTAAGCGCTGCTTAACTCAAGCCCGAGTTACCAGACTTGAGATATCTCAGTTAAGTGCAAATCTCTCCGCTAACTAAAAGTGCGGAATGAAGCCGATTAATTTGTGAATAGTTAACAACAAATAAGTGCGTAAATGTAAAGTAATAAGAGTCAAGAATTTGTTTCTGGAAGTTCGGATATAAATATCCTACGTCTCCCCTTCTTCCTTTTCAGGAAGGTATCACTAGAAGATTTGATGTATACAGTCATTCTGCAGACACCCGATCACACAAGCCTCACTTGTATGAACTCCTAGCACCACTAACTTCACAAACTTCCACGCAGACGCAGCTGCTGGTTTACAACACTTATCAATATTTCAAACGGCTTTTAAGAGCACGTTTGTTACAGACTCAATCAAATGATAACAATCAATGCAGTAGTTTGAGTGCTGTAAAATCCTCTGGTTTCTAAACAAAGAAACTTGATTCAAAAATGTGAACCAGAGGATGACTCGAAGGTATGTCTATGTAAGATTTGAACTGTAAGGTTCTTTGAGTCTTTGAGAGCTTTTGAGAATGCTTCAATTTGGGAAATAGCTCAGGAATTAATTTGACAGCATTTCAGCAATAGCAAAAGTGAGAGTTCTTATCTTCAATTCAAATCATCTGCTATTTATACTCTTTGATCAACGATCGATTGACTCTGATAAGGCAATGAAATCCCTTTTTGAAATACTGACAATCGTACACCGTCAATCCTGCTCCACTATATGGTAAATTGCATATCGTCAGAGGCAGGAAAATCATTTCCATATATGTGCAATCCCGTTGTAACGACCTCTGCCAATGTGTACTATTTACCAGAAATAGTACCAATCTTGTCTCCATAATTCCAGGCAGTTGAACGATTCTTGTTTTGGCATCGATCTTTTCCAATTGAGTATACGATCGAATTTAAATCAACTTAATGCTTGCGCCTGAAATCATTTCTGTTGGCAGATCTTTCTTTGTTGAAGATGATGAATAGTCCAACACTGTTCAAATATCTGTCACGATTAAACAGATCTGACCATTTGCAATTTCAGTAATGATGATGTCATCATATCTGTTCCTCTACTGTAGATGACGTCATCATATCTGTTATATGACCATTGTAGCTAAATCTGATGGTGACGTCATGATATCTGATATTTCTACTGTAGCCGTCATCATATCAGTTGATAGCAAACGATGTCGCGTTGAACTTACTGTTACCAATCTGTTGATAGCAAATGTTACTCGCACTGTTCCAAATACAAACATCTCTTGCAATGTTTCGATATCTGTTGGCAGAAACTTTCCCTATACAATAACGATGTCTGTTGGTAGATATCTTCGCTAATACAATCGACAAGTATGTTTTCAGAAACCATTACTAATCCAATAGCGATATCTGTCGACAGTAACAAACATTCTCAAAGTACTTCCAACAGTAGATGCCTGACCCGATAACCCGAATACCTGATCCATTGATCCAAATGTCTCAGAACCCGATTCAAATCAACTCTGTAACCTGGTAATAAATTTCAAAGCCAAACTGATAACTGTTGTCAGCAACTTGATATCTTATGAAAAGATTATTCGATTATCTTCGTTAAGTCCAAATCTTTTCTATTTTTGTTATCACCAAAACTATAAATTTTATCCTAACAATTTCCCTCTTTTTGGTGATGACAAAACCTAGCAGCCGATAAAAAATAGATAGGAAAAATAGATTGCACACGAACTGCTGAGAACATAAATTCCATTAAATGAAAAATGAGGTACAAAAGATTTGTACAACAATAAGCCAATCCTCAATATATCTAAAATCTTCTTCTTTTGTATGGTCCACTCCTGCTTCCTCTGCTTCTTTCTCTTCTTTCCATTTCTCTATCCTCATTCCTCATTCTTTCCAGAATTGCTCTGTTTGCATTGTCAATATCTGCCTGTGTAGGCTCCGTTAATCTCACAGCATCACCAGTTCCTTCACTTTGATGAACAGGAGTAGGTAGAGGGCGACGGCTGCTGCTTCCTTCCCCCTTTTTGGCATCACCACCTCGTATATATTCAACGAGATCGCCAAGCTGGGTGGAGAGGCTCAGAATATCTACTGCTATTTTTGTTTGAAATTCCAACTCTTCGTTTCTGATAGCAGCAACCTGCCCATCCAATGAATTGATCTTAGCATCAAGCGCTTTGAACTCCTTCCTGATTTCCAGTGAATCTGCACCAGCAGTAACACCTGGGCCAAGACAACTTTCTTTACATCATTCAAGTGAATTTTCTGGACATCACTAATAGTATGGGCATCTTGACAAACGCTGTTAATCAATTTGCGTGCGTTGGCATCTTGATCGTGCAGAGTGTCGCGAAGGCCTCTTTCAAGCGTATGGAGCTTCGATAGAATCGCACTGTTAGAATTTCCGTTAATCTAACAGCATCACCAGTTCCTTCACTTTGATGAACAGGAGTAGGTAGAGGGCGGCGGCGGCTGCTTCCTTCCCACTTTTTGGCATCACCACCTCGTATATATTCAACGAGATCGCCAAGCTGGGTGGAGAGGCTCAGAATATCTGCTGCTATTTTTGTCTGAAATTCCAACTGTTCGTTTCTGATAGCAGCAACCTGCCCATCCAATGAATTGATCTTAGCATCAAGCGCTTTGAACTCCTTCCTGATTTCCAGTGAATCTGCACCAGCAGTAACACCCTGGGCCAAGACAACTTTCTTTACATCATTCAAGTGAATTTTCTGGACATCACTAATAGTATGCGCATCTTGACAAACGCTGTTAATCAATTTGCGTGCGTTGGCATCTTGATCGTGCAGAGTGTCGCGAAGGCCTCTTTCAAGCGTATGGAGCTTCGATAGAATCGCACTGTTAGAATCATCAATACGCTGTAGTATGAAAGCTCGTAGATCATTGATTGCTTCAACAACTCAGTGCGACCAATCGGTAAAGATGTCTGAATACCAGCAGTACCATCCAATGAGATATCATCTGTATCAAAATGCATAGATAGACTGGTGGAAGAGGTAGAAGTCTCTAAGCACGGAGAAGTAGCAGGAGTAGAATCTGGACTTTGTACAAAATAAAATTGCTCCTCATGAACAGCAGTAGGAAAACCAGGACCTAAAGCAAGTGATTCCTCACGCAGGGGAGAGGGAGAACGATAGACAGTAGATCCATCTGAAGAGGACTCCTCAAAATCTGAAAATTTCTGTACATCTGTATCTTGGAAATAGCCAACAAAACTCTCTGTAAGAATGCCTTGTGCAAAAATATTGCGAAAACTCGCCGGAATGCGCTCAATTCCCAAATTATATACAACAATATCGGTGCAAACATCTTCACGCACAGGTCTCAAACAACCAAACATATGATATCTAACAATATCTGTACATACTCTGTGCCATGCCCAAGTTTTGATCAAGGCCGGGGCAGCTTCCCAATACCGTATTGGTTCAATGAATAACACGTGCGGAACAAAATTATCTTCTAGCACAGGTTCTGGCATCTTCTTCTTATTTACAAACAGAGACAATTTGCAACTGCTCCTCAAAAAATCATTGCCCTGAATGGGTGTCCACACCCCATCAATCAAAACCATCGGCCGTACCCAACATTTGGATTTGGCCTGAGAGAATAACTGGGCAAGTACAGCACCACTATCTATAGATGTATCAAAATACGTCAAAGTGCACGGTTGCTCTATAGGTAGGCCATTCTCTTTCTGCTGTGTTACGAGAACTTCGAGAGATTTCGAGTGGGTAGCAGACAAAAGATCAATTATTTGAGACGTTGTTGCTGTCCACGGCTGCCCAGGAACAAGGTATTTGCGATGAGATTCCAAGAATTTCCTAAGCAGCATCTCCCTATATTTGGCAAGAATATATACTCTCCTCCTAACAGCCATTTCCAGTGAATCGGTTTCCGCCCATTCCACATAAATTCTCCTTCTCTTTCAGAATCTTCAAACTGGCAAGATCAGGTAACTTATTTAAAGAAAAAGAATGAAAGAATTCTACTACGTCTTTCATAACCTGATCTCGCAACTGAACGAGAAAATCCACATCTCCACAGATCAACTCCACCGTTTCCCTTGCTGGATTCCCTCTTACAGGCTCATCTTCTTCCAGTATTGCTATCCCTTTATCATGTATTGAAATGCGGGGAAGACTGGCATAATAAAGATCACGTTCCTGAACTCCAGGGATGTGGATGGAACCACCAAACCTAATTTTTGTAATTTCGGCGGCGGTTACTGATGGCAGCAACATGTCCTCAGAGATTTGCATCAATAGATCGTCAATGGACATGTGCTCCTCGCCAACTTGCTTGCTGTCAACAGCTTGCACTAGATTCTTTTCAACCACAGGACTTGTGCTGCCCTCAGCTTCGGTGAAAGTCCTTGTACCAACAGTCTCTGGTTCATTGTTCCTAGAAACAAAATCATCTAACCTGTTCCTGGAAACAAAATCATCTAACCACTGACCAAAATCATCTGTAAACGCCGCTTCATCAACATGCTGTCCTCCTTGCGTTTCCTCACTAACTCCCAAATCCAAAGTCTCCTCCAAGACCTGTTCGATAATCATATCCACTTCATCAGTGGGCTTAACAGCAACCTCATGAGTGTCTTTGACAGGTTTCTGCGTAGCAATGGACTCATCATCAGAACCAGTAGGAAGAATTAATTTCCTCTTCCTGGATATGCGCTTGGGCGCAGGAGATTTTATGGCTGCAGCAGCATGCGTAGGATCAACGATTTGAAGTGGCACAACATCATGTGCTATATTCACAATATCCAAATTTTCTTGTGAAGGTGAGTGCTTGGTTTTCACCGTGCGCCTCTTCTTAGGAACAACAGGCGCACTGCCCTCAGTTGCCGGTCGCTTATTCGACCCTACTACTTCCAATACAATCTCCACAGGTGCATCACTAGTGGATTCTAACTTCTTCTTTGATTTGGAGGCCCTCTTCACAATAGCCACTGGCGTTCTGCCTCCATCATCTGATTGACCACGAGTATCAGCTGTTTGGTTCGTGGTTATGTACGTAAGAACTGTCTTGGGAGATAGAATATTTGAGGACGGAAAGGGAGTTGCTTCTCCCATTGTTAGCGCAGGGACGCTATTCAACAAAACAGAGATTTGCGCCCCGTACCCTTTGGCCTTCTTTACTGTTCTGTCCACCATTTCTTCCAAGACTCCAAACAGTATCTTTACTGCTCTGATACCAATTGATGGTCCCAAAATGGATCAAAACAGTACAGGAGTTCAGAAGGGGGTGGATATCTCAGTTAAGTGCAAATCTCTCGGCTAACTAAAAGTACGGAATGAAGCCGATTAATTTGTGAACAGTTAACAACAAATAAGTGCGTAAATGTAAAGAGATAAGAGTCGAGAATTTGTTTCTGGAAGTTCGGATATAAATATCCTACGTCTCCCCTTCTTCCTTTTCAGGAAGGTATCACTAGAAGATTTGATGTATACAGTCCTTCTGCAGACACCCGATCACACAAGCCTCACTTGTATGAACTCCTAGCACCACTAACTTCACAAACTTCCACGCAGACGCAGCTGCTGGTTTACAACACTTATCAATATTTCAAACGGCTTTTAATAGCACGTTTGTTACAGACTCAATCAAATGATAACAATCAATGCAGTAGTTTGAGTGCTGTAAAATCCTCTGGTTTCTAAACAAAGAAACTTGATTCAAAAATGTGAACCAGAGGATGACTCGAAGGTATGTCTATGTAAGATTTGAACTGTAAGGTTCTTCGAGTCTTTGAGAGCTTTTGAGAATGCTTCAATTTGGGAAATAGCTCAGGAATTACGTTTCAGAAATAGCAAAAGTGAGAGTTCTTATCTTCAATTCAAACCATCTGCTATTTATACTCTTTGCTCAACGGTCGATTGACTCTGATAAGGCAATGAAATCCCTTTTTGAAATACTGACAATCGTACACCGTCAATCCTGCTCCACTATATGGTAAATTGCATATCGTCATAGGCAGGAAAATCATTTCCATATATGTGCAATCCCGTTGTAACGACATCTGCCAATGTGTACTATTTACCAGAAATAGTACCAATCTTGTCTCCTTAATTCCAGGCAGTTGAACGATTCTTGTTTTGGCCATCGATCTTTTCCAATTGAGTATACGATCGAATTTAAATCAACTTAATGCTTGCGCCTGAAATCATTTCTGTTGGCAGATCTTTCTTTGTTGAAGATGATGAATAGTCCAACACTGTTCAAATATCTGTCGCGATTAAACAGATCTGACCATTTGCAATTTCAGCAATGATGACGTCATCATATCTGTTCCTCTACTGTAGCTGACGTCATCATATCTGTTATATGACCATTGTAGCTAAATCTGATGGTGACGTCATGATATCTGATATTTCTACTGTAGCTGACATCATCATATCTGTTGATAGAAAACGATGTCGCGTTGAACTTACTGTTACCAAATCTGTTGATAGCAAACGTTACTCGCACTGTTCCAAATACAAACATCTCTTGCACTGTTTCGATATCTGTTGGCAGAAAACTTTCCCTATACAATAACGATGTCTGTTGGTAGATCTTCGCTAATACAATCGACAAGTCTGTTTTCAGCAACCATTACTAATCCAATAGCGATATCTGTCGACAGTAACAAACATTCTCAAAGTACTTCCAACTGTAGATGCCTGACCCGATAACCCGAATACCTGATCCATTGATCCAAATGTCTCAGAACCCGATTCAAATCAACTCTGTAACCTGGTAATAAATTTCAAAGCCAAACTGATAACTGTTGTCAGCAACTTGATATCTTATGAAAAGATTATTCGATTATCTTCGTTAAGTCCAAATATTTTCTTATTTTTGTTATCACCAAGACTATAAATTTTATCCTAACACATAGTCGTACCATGCAGCTATGGCTAGTAGGATCCTAATTGACTTGAACATTGCGACTGCTGAAAAGGTCTCATCATAGTCAACACCTTGCCTTTGAGCGTAACCTTTTGCGACCAGTCGCGTCTTGTAGGTCAATACCTCACCATCAGGCCCAAGTTTTCTCTTGTATATCAATTTGCACCCAATGGGAACTATTCATTCGGGAGGATTTACAAGAGTCTAAACTTGGTTCGAATGCATTGAGTCAATCTCAGATTGCATTGCTTCAAGCCATAAATTAGAATCAGCATCATAAACCCCTCCTTGAAGGTTCTTGGATCACATCCAATAGTTTGATCACTTTGATCCTCTTCAAGCAGGAAGCCCTATCTAACAGGAGCCCTATGAACCCTTTCAGATATCCTAGGTGTGTCCATATCAAGGATTGACTCTTGAGGTGTGGGAGATTCACTTGGTACTTCAGTTGGTTCTCGACTTCTTCAAGTTCTACTATTTTGCCTTTTCTATCAAGTAGAAATTACTTATCCAAAAAGGTGGCATTTCTAGAAACAAATACTTTTGTTTCACTGGGATAGTAGAAGAACTATCCAATAAAATTATTTGGATACACAATGAAGTAGCATAAGATGGATCTATGATCCAGCTTATCTCCCATTGTCTGCTTCACGTTAGCAGGACATCCTCAAATCCTCAAGTACGAGTACTTGGGTGGCTTGCCCATCCATATCTCATATGAAGTTTTATCTACTGCATTGGTGTGGATATTGTTCAACAACATTACCATTGTTTCGAGCGCGTAGCCCCAAAACGAGACAGGAAGTTCAGTGAAGCTCATCATAGATCGAACCATGTCCATCAAGGTTCGATTACGACGCTCCACTACACCATTGAGTTGTGGTGTGGACGAAGGGGTCCACTGTGAGAGAATCACGTTCTCCTTAAGATAGTCTTGAAATTCGGCACTCAAGTATTCTTCAACTCGATCGGATCGAAGTGTTTTAATACTTTTTCTCAGTTGATTTTCTACTTCAACCTTGAACTCTTTGAACCTTTCAAAGGATTCAGACTTGTGCTTCATTAAGTACAAGTACCCATACCTAGAGTAATCATCGGTAAAGGTGATGAAGTAGGTGTGGTCGGACTTAGTACCAATGCTAAGCGGGCCACACATATCAATATGGATCAGGTCCACAAGTATTCTTCAACTCGATCGGATCGAAGTGTTTTAATACTTTTCTCAGTTGATTTCTACTTCAACCTTGAACTCTTTGAACCTTTCAAAGGATTCAGACTTGTGCTTCATTAAGTACAAGTACCCATACCTAGAGTAATCATCGGTAAAGGTGATGAAGTAGGTGTGGTCGGACTTAGTACCAATGCTAAGCGGGCCACACATATCAATATGGATCAGGTCCAATAGGTCTTGAGCACGTTCAGGCTTGCCCTTGAAGGGCAATTTTGTCATTTTTCCTTTGAGACAGGACTCACAAGTTGGTAAGAAGTTAATATTAGACATATTAAACATGTCGCTTATAATCAACTTGTTCATACTCTTTAAGGAAATATGACCTAGCCTAGCATGCCAAAGTTGTGACTGGTTTAGATTATCGTATTTCTTTTTATTATTTGTTGTATGTATATCCACATCGTGAGCTGGAACTTCTCTCAATTTTAAATTGTATAGATCGCTTTTCCGTTCCCCAATTCCAATTAAACATTCATTCTTGTAAATATTACAAATCAAATTAGCAAAATGACAAGAATATCCATCACTGTCAAGCATAGAAACGGAAATAATGTTCTTTATTAATTCAGGAACGAACAAAACATTCTTTAATAACAATTTGAAATTTGAATGAAGAAATAAATACACATCTCCTATCACTACGGCTGCAACCCTTTCTCTGTTTCCCAGCCTTAAGTGGGTCTCACTCATCCTAAGACGCCGACTTCTTGTCATTACATGCAAGTCATTGCAGATATGAGATCCACATCCGGTATCAAGTACCCAAGAAGTCGAGTTAAGAGCATATTTATTTCAATATAGAATATACCTTTCACAGTTCACAGCTGCTCAAGGTAATCTCGACAGTTCCTCCTCCAATGTCCAGGCTTGTGACAATGGTGGCAAACATCCTCAGACTTGTTCAGCTTCGGAGCCCTTGCCTTGGGCTTCTTGTTGGGTTTCTCCTCCTTCGTAGGGGCAGAACGCCTCTTACCCTTGCATTTGGGCCCCTTCTTCGCAGATGAAGAAAAGCCCAAAAGGAGGATGTGCTTGTCCTTTTTCATGGTCCCGTCAACACGACAAGCATGTTAACCAACTCTTAAAAGGTGGCATCCTACTTTTTCATATTGAAGTTGTGACGCTCACGCCCATGGGTGTCAACGGATTTGGGTTGAAAGAAATAGTATAAGGAAAGAGAAGGGCTGAATAAGAATTTTTTGTAAGCTGTATTGCCTTACTAATTCGATGTACAAACAATTGAATTAATGGCTCCAAAATGAAATAGCAAAAGCAGATCTGATAAAATTGCAAAGTTGCGATATTACAACTACTGGAACTCCATATGAATTTACTATTGTTGTAATAGATCTAATACAGATTTGACAAAATATCAAAAACAACAACAGCTATGCGGAAAATATCAGCCTTTGATAAACACATGCACCACAGTTGGTTCAGCTCCCACCGCCCGTCTGCCCCAGATCTGTCTCACATGCACCATTAAAAGCTAATGAGCCTAGGGCTCAGCAAATAAAATCTGAGAATAACAAGATCACTTAATGCAGGCAGACGCATTCATATCTGAATATAACTTAGTTTAAAGGAAGGCATTTAAACTTAAACATCTTTCGTAAAAATCAGATTTGGGAAAAGACCCAGATCCTGTCAAAATTTTCTTGTGATTTATGGCTTAGAAGCTCTCCTTAGGTCCGTAGGCGCTTGATCAAGCTACATCTGAATTCAGTCTTTATGGCATGCAGCCCTATATGAAGGGGCAACTGACACTCTCGACGACTGCTCACCCTTTCGTTATGAAGGGGAAACTGACACTCTCGACAGCTGCTCATCCTTCCGTGTTGACCGTCCGTTATCTATGCCATAAATCCTTTAAAACTAAACATTTCTTCCTTTAAACTCATTCTGGTTGAAATCAGATCTGGAAATCATCAGGGTTCGCTTCATTGAAAAACTCGTTTCTCTTAAAAAATCTCACTGTGCATCAGATTTGACTACTGGGGGCTACTATTGGGGTGAAAACCGATTTGGCTAACAGAAATAATACTCGGGTACAAATCAGATCTTAGTAATGGAAACAGATTTGACTATAGAGTGGTTTCGCTAACGTTAAAATAGATGTGGTCAAGAAACAGCATCGTTAGCGTGAAGCAGACTTGATTAGGGTGTCGCTAGCATCGAAGCAGATTTGGCTACCGGAAGTAGTAATGCTCAGCATGAAACAGATTTGACCTCAGGGTTTGTATCGCTAGCGAGAAAAACAGATGCGACTGTAGAAATAGTGTTCAAGGGAAAAACAGATTTGACATGGAAAAATTCAGATTTGACTATAGAATCCAGTCGCTAGCGTTGAAAACAGATTTGGCAGTGGAACTAGTGCTGCAGCATCACGAACGACATCCAAATGTACCAGTTCCGCCTATCAAACCAGAATAAAATTCCGATTCGACCAGCATTGTCGATTTCTTGAAGTCAAGTCCAGACGCCGTCATTCACCAGAAGGAAGAACTTCATACTCGTACCATAAACTAGAATCTGTAAGCTTAGTGGTTTGGAAATCAACAATATCTTCATTGAAACATGCTAGAGAGTTTTAAAACAGAATACAATTCTGTGAACCCGAACTTTCATTTTCGTAACCAAGCATGAAAATAAACATAGCTATATCTTGAACTTAAACAGGCAAGCAAACGCAGAACTGAGGAAAACAATATATGCTTTAATGGTGTAGAAAAGAATCAGCTTTTACTTGCCTTAGACTGGAAATACGAAGACAGCAGGTTTTCTTGCAGACAATTTCCTCAAGCACCAACAACGAGCTCTAGAGTTTTGAGAGAACAAAAGAAATTTCTTTGCAAGTGAAAATGAATTCAAACTTCACGTAGACAATCCTATAAGATAGCATGATTGGCATTATGTGAAAACACTCGAGTAGGCATGGGATATCCTACCAACTATATGTCAATTTTGAAAGATTTGTTAAAAACTCCCATCCACTGTTTTAAATTTGGAAATTTGTCAAAAGGTTTTGAAAAGAACAATTTGCTCATTTAAAAGCATTTTCAAACGAAATCTGAAATCTGCTCGCGTCTCATGCTTAGGGCGAAATCTGTCTGGAAACCTTCTGCGTCGTATCTCAAATCTGAAATGAAGAAATCAGCTTTTTAAATAATAACATGAACTTAAGCTGAAATCTGTACATGGAAATATCAACATGGCCCTTAAAATAAAAAGGGTTAAAATTGTGGTCCTATGGATTTTGGGGCGTTACAGAAATTGACCACAAATGGGTCGAATGCAGCTGGGAGGGAGAGGAGAAGCAAATCTCCAGACAGTTCATGTGGAAGCAAGATCTCGAGGCCCACTAACTTTACAATGAGCCCAATCATACGGACCCCATGCTAGCGGACCAAAGTCCCCTCACACATGCGGCCAGTCATGAGTTCCTTGATCGCAGTGAACCTCTCCATCCGAGAGTTCTCCCCATACAGTTCCTTGAGGTGAAGGTGTATGGCAGCAGCATATCCCGTCTTCTCGAATCACCGCTGCAATTCGTTGGACATAAATGCCATTATATAACACCGTGCCTTGAGCTCATCGTCCCACCATTTTTCTAATTTTTTCAGCTTTCGGGACTGGAATTGACAGGGCCTCCTTCGAAGGGCTCTTCTCTAGAGTGTACAGAATCTTCTCCGAAGCCAAGACAATCTTGAGGTTGCGCAACCAATCCTGGTAGTTAGCGCCAGTAAATTTGTTGCTATCCAGTATAGCAGCAAGTTGATTTTTACTCGAAAACATATTTGATAGCAGTTTATACTGAAAGAAAAAGCAAACATGCATTACAGACTATTCATGAAAAACGCTAAGACATAAAACAAGGTCATTTAGTTTTATGACTTACCCCTCCCACTATTTTAACAATTTCACCACCCTCTAATGAAATCGTGAAAACCAATTTTCTTAGTGGGTACGCAGAGTCCAATCAAGAAATCACGGTCCCGAATAATATCAACCAACCATGATCCTCAAAAGGTAGAGCACAATTGCAACAGGTGCAACCTCCATGTATTTACCTCACGTCTAGTAAGGGCCCAATAATATGACGCCGATTACCATCACGTGTCAAGACGACCCATCAATGGCGAGTTGTAATGGACGGTCGTCATGACGTCCCCAATAATATGAGTCAAGGTCATGGGAGTTCCATCCAACTCACAACAAGTGTCAATAGTATGCACAGTTTTCCGGCACACAAAATCCCTCCAATAATATGAGCTGGGTTATGATGCGGGTAGCTTCGACGTACACCCATTGTTGATGGAATATAGGAATTTTTAAACAATATTTAAATTCCCTTAGTTTCATGATTTTATCGAATAAACTTGTCAAGCTACGGATTTTAGGCCAATCCTAGGTGATATGCAATATGCAAATGCGATCCTATTACATAAGATTCCAGTTTTACATGTCTTCGATCTTCAATATCTTTGATAATCATCTCCACCATCTTCAAAAAATAGTGGGAACGGGCCATAAGCAGACCAGTTTAAAATGATATCAATAATATTACAACCAAGCAATGTAAAACCTAGCATACACCTAACACACTGGTCATGGCTCTCGATCATCCCAAACAATATCATTTATTCAATTAATGCAATTAATTGACATAAATAAAATAATCAAATCAGATTTGCTTTTATCCAACAAAATCATATTTTGTTATTTTGCATCAAACAATTTTGGGCTTGAACAATTTTAGGTCCAAAACCTCGAATTTTTCAAAAATAATTTTGGTCCAATCGGCAAATCCCGATAGCAAGTATCGGCCTCAAAAACCAATCGGGCTACTCGGGTCAGGCCCTGAAAAACCCTAGGTTGCAAAACCACCGCCACATCACCGCCCCGTTGTCGCCCCAAGGGCAGAGCCCCGGCCACCGCGCGTGCGGCACATTATGCGCAGCCCCGTGCGCAACAGGCGCGCACCGGTTGGGCGGCGACATTGCAGGTGGTGTGCATGCTCCCGCAACGTCAGCGCGTACCGTGCGTGCGGGACGTGCGGGACACTTCGCAACGTCCGCACATATCATGCGGGACACTCCCGCAACGTCTGCGCGTAACGTGCGCGTGAGACTTGTGGGAGATCCCGCAACGTCTGCGCGTACCGTGCCCGTGGGTAATACGGGACGATCCCGCAACATCTGCCGTGATGTGCGCGCGGGATATGCAGGACGATCCCGCAAAGTCCGTTGGCATCGTGCGCGCGGGAAATGCGGGATGATCCCGCAACATGCGCGTAGGAAATGCGGGGTGATCCCGCAACGTTCGCCGCAACATGCGCGTGGGAAATGCGGGACGATCCCCAAATTAGGCAATTAGGCAGTTAAGCAGAATTTTTTTTGAAAAATCGAATTATTGATGCAATTAGGCAGAAAATTCGTGTATTGACAGATCCAGTCTTAAAGCTCTGATACCACTGTTGGAGTAGCGACGGATCCGGATCCCACTCCTCGGACGCGGCGGAAGTTTAAAATTAATAGAGCCCAGGAACGATCAATACACGAATAAAACTAAACATACTAAGGATGTTTAGAGTGTTTACCTTTGGCGACTACGCGCCCGGCTCCGACTATTCCGGTTTTACGCGACAATAGCATTTCAACGGTTGAACAACACCAATCGTCCAATCCGGTCCATGACCGGAATCTCAATTCATTCACTGGAATTTTGAAGATAAAAAGAAGGAAAATCTAGGCAACGTGGCAAACGATATTCTCTACAAGATGCTGGACAAGAATATATTCAGTAAAATTAAGACCTGCTCCACTGCCAAAGAAATCTGGGAGAAGTTGATCCAAATCTGCGAAAGCAATGAGCAAACCAAGGAGGACAAGCTTACAGCATCATATTTCCTATACAGTTCTCTGTAAACCTAATGAAATTGTATTGCAAGGTTTTATCCAGTTTCCGCATATTCTATAAGTCTAGAGTTGTTTTCCTTCCAGTAGAGATCTGAATTTTATATACATTTGCAATTTAGCCCAATTTAATTGGTTAAGTTCTGAGCTGTTTTCAAGTTCGAAATCTGAAATTTCTAAGTTTAGCCCAAAAGTATTTGGTTAATTGTTTTCTGACAAAGTATAAATTTTAGTATCTTTCAATTTGAACCTTCAATCCATTATAATTTCAATTCGCAAAACGTGGTCGTTGCAGGTAGCCTATACTAATCTGATTTGAACTCCGTTTTGATCTTATTTCGTTCTGAACTTCTTAATGCTCTTTTGATACATTATGCCACTAAGTGGAAGAAACCTGTCATTTGATATAGTACTTTCCGTGAATTTGATATAAAGAAACAACATGAAGCATCAAATGATATGCTCATCCATAAAGTTTAAACACTGCTATAAGTAATGTTTCTCTCGCTATATGAGATACAATATGATTAATAAATAAATGATAGTAATATAAAATAATTGAGTTGGATAAACAATTGTGAGATCATCGGTGCCAAACAAGTGTTTAAGAGTCATTATTCATTAAACATCATTAAGTCAAGATTCATAAGGTAAGATGAAATCCAGTCTACCAACATATTTTTTTTAATTTGGCACAGTATCGTGTAGTATTCACAAACTAATCATATTTGAGTCTATTTCTCAAAATTCGTTCATATACAAAGCTAAGCATAACAGTACAACGGTTACAACGGTCTATTCCAAGCTAACTGTACAAAAGGTTATACACATCTACGCAAAACTACTTTCAGCTCGCGCTATCGTCTCAGCCTAAGTTACTAGTGGATCTCTGTGTCTTCTAGTGCTTGCTACCCTTGTCTGTTTGGACCAGCCCCTGCCCCGCCTGTTGTCAAGCACACATACAAGCAAAACAACAGTCGAAAAGCTCTGGTGAGACACAATCCCAATATAATCGATATGCACAGATAACTCATGCCTGAATGCAGATGTGCAAATAATCAAGGAATGTCAATTATGTTCTCAAGGAAATATCACAGGTTCTGGGATCCCGGGGACTAAGTGTTCAGTACAACCACCTACTCATCCTTCGGGGTGGTGTCCTCCTTCTCAATCCCCCGACTTTGGAACACTACAGTGAGTATTCTGGATTTTGGAGTAACTCAACATCCCTCGCCACTCAGCTATAGATTCCAAACGTCATTCGTGGCGGAATCTGCCACCTGTCTTAGGTTTCAGACTCAAGATGAATGCAAGCATGTCAGTATACATTCATATAAGCAATACGGAAGTTCATACAGATCACAGATTACACAGTCAAGATGATATAACATCAAAATCACAGATAGCACAGAATACTACTCAATTGAATACGTATGTGGACACTCGAGAATATCAGCTCTCTCGAGTATGCATTCCCGTCATATCTAATATCCGATTATACCTTTCGTTCAAGTCCAGCGCTATGGAGGTTGATTGAGTGATGAAAAGAATGTCTTCCGCTGTATTTTTGTGTTGTCGTGGTTTCCTGTTGTACAGAATTCTGTGTTCCAATCTACAATCCACACGACTATATATATATATATAGGTTGCTCCACCATTTACCCAGAACGAGGAGATGAGGATGAACCGTTCACCTGACACAAGAAGCATGATCGGAAACGTGTCAATGATAAGTCTGACAATATGTGACTCAGCAAATATATACCACTTGCGTCCTCAGATTTGAGCTATAGTGCTTTCGGATCAGTTCAGGCCGCTACACTGTATCAGATCATCACGCACCTTTAACTCAACTCTCATCTCACAGACTGTTCATTTCTTGCATCCACAGGCCTTGCTTCCTTCAGCTCAAAAGAGCTCAACCAGCTCACACCCGATCTGCTCGTATGGAACAGCTCATGCTATGCACAGCAGCACGGGTCATAGCAAAAGGTCAGCTCAAGTACAGCCAGCTTACGAGTGTGAAGCAAGTCTTGCCAAAACTGACTTTTCCGACCAATCTTCCCCAAAGCGGAACCCAATGCCTAAGCCGATACCCCTAATCTACGCGATCCACACGCGATCTATCTCCTCAGCTCAGGCTACTAAACAAGTTTCCAGACCGAGTGATGTCTCACTACCAACAGCTCAGAGCTGTTATCCTGCCAACGTACCTTCAACATATCAGATCACATGATCTCAGCTTAGTTCAAATGTCATCGACCAGCTGAGGTCACATACATCCAGCTCGCAGTCCTTCGAGCCGGGTATATTGTCCAATTCAGATCTTGTATTGCCAGCAGTGCATACTTCAGCTTAGAGGAGTCCAGATCAGCTGACAGAGAAACCAGGTCGCGTACAAACCAGCTTTTATCGAAGCTGGAAGCCATAAATCGTACCTGTCTAACGAAAACCACGAATCAGACCGGTCCACCTAACCACGACTACCGACTTGCGTCTAAGTTGGTATCCCCATACAACAACACAGTACAAGTCTCGGTTGAATCCTCCAGCTCAGGGCACCTAGAATACCCCTAAGCTAGATCCAGTTCAAGCCCAAGCTGGTCATCTCACAGTTGATTTTTTTTCCCCAGACCAGCTCGCTGTCAACCAGCTTACGAAATCAACACGACAACCAGCTTGCGTCCAAGCTGGTCGTGCATAGGATTAAACCAGCTTGCGTTCGAGCTGGTTCCTTCAACCTAACCTCGCTAAACTAATTTAACCGTCATTAAAAGACAACTTATCTCTCTAATTACCGTTTCTTAAGGACAGTCCTCACAACAATAATGTGATAATAGTAACATGTTTGATTTGATGTATTATTTGAGAGTAAATGTTAAATTATATTTTTAAACTTTGTAAAAATTTAATAATATAATTAAAATAATAAATAGTAATATCGTCAGTTTTATATAAATGATTTTATTGACGTGAGATAAATAATTAAAGATTTATTGATGTGAAATAAATATAAATGATTTATTGATGTAAAATGATTTGACCGATGCGGGATAAATAACACTCCAGTTGAATAGGAGATACGATAGGATTATGATAGAATTATTAATACTATATTACGAGGACACCATGTCTCCTTGTCAACATACATAGTGTTAAAAAAACAAAAGAAATGTTATATACAGCCACTGAATAGTTTGACCATCGATTGTCAAGCTTCAGATCTTCGATAGTCAAACAGACGGACAAAAGAATGCTAGTGATCAACACATGATTAGTAAATTGCGATTAATCTAATATTGCATGCTCATTTAAATGAAACATGCAAAGAGAGGTTGCAAGATTAACAACAAATTTTGAAATGGCCATCCTCGGTTCCCACCAGAAAAAGGCGTGAAAAAGGTAAAATGGTGATGGCAGATAGCATAGACAGGTTCTTCGATTCCCCATCCGCCATGAAAAGATTTTGAGGTATGACTCCAAACTGCCCATCCTACGCAACCGTAATACATAGATGTGCCTCAATAGATACATTCAGAGACAACACACAAATAGAGAAAGAGATGTACCTCATCCCCAGTGCTAGTCAATGAGCATAAGCCGATTTTGTTTTTGCATATGGAGATCACATTTTGCCCCCACACTGCGAAACCAGAAACACTATCGCCATAACCTTTAAAAACTGTGTGTTCCGATGCCCAGTTCCTGTTAAAAATGTCAAAAAGGGCCATCATACAACAACAATCTTGTTCAGTTGATTTCAATCCACATAAATTCAATAATCTACTCTGTTTTTCATCATAATAATCTTGCTCATATTCTGCCAGCCTTAAAAGTGCCGGTAATTGAAAAAAAAGAACCTTCTCAGATCCCAAATTCTTAAGGTTTTGTCAAGAGAGCTTGAGACAAGGAGATGATCTGAAGCTGCAGCAAGCTGCCAGAATGGGAAACAGTGAATGTATAGTTTTGCAAGTAAACAAGTAAAAGTTTCATCACAATTATATTTAGACTACCTTGGTCACATATCCATCATGAGCCTGCCATGATGAAATAATATTTCCACATCTCATGTCAAAGAGGCTGCAATAGCCAGTGCTGAATGAAGCTGCAATCCAAGAGGGGTAAGCAACATTGTCCTCTGGGTGCAATTTGGCAGAACCAGATGAGCAGATAGATGATATTAGAGGAGAGAAGCTAGAATCAGTGGGTTCTCCCCTCCAAAGGTGAAGTTTCTGCCCGCAATTGACATCAAAGAATCTGTGCTCCACAAATATAGTTTTTAAGAAACATAAATGCATATGCGATATGGTGTAGTTGTAAAATGTAGTCACCTGAGAGATCCATTGCCAGTACCCACGACAAGCCTATCAATGAATTCCAGGTAATCAATCTTAGTGTATAAACTCCCATGGAACACGTTACTAATCATTCCACTTGGTGATGTATTAAAATGAAGCATATTGTCTTCATCTCTATCCATCCGGCGTGTGGACACTAATGAGCTCTCAGAAAAAGCAAAAATTAACTTTCCCGTTTGTCCATTCCATATATGCACTGTTCCATCACAAGAAGCTACCCTTCCAGAGGATGCTAAAATACGAATATCATTTACAACCTGACAACAAAGAGGAAATGAGAGAGGAATCCACAAATATTACCTGTGAAGAGTAATAGCATCGTAATACTACATGAAAAACTAGATCCTCTTTGATTAACAAAGCAACTGAGAGTGTACTGAATGTAAGCATGAGTCAACCAAACATTTCTGATTATATTTAAAGTTATGGGATGGAGATTTCCAATCTTCTACTCCAGACACAGCAAAATACCCAATGTCTTTTAGTTTGCAACAAAATTAATATCAACACAGAAAAGAAACCGGAATATACTGTCATGGAATATAATTATTAATAATAAACTGGGCTGAATAACCCAACACCATAAGCACGTGGTAAGTTTTAAAATAGAAAAACCTGCAATCAACTTCTTTTCAAGCATACCAGCTGAAATTAGGTTTTCATAGCCAAATAATATTGTCGTGTATGGCACTGCCATAAACACAAATAATAGCATAAAGCAGATTCTCGGACATGGTGTCATTGAAAGGGCTCCATAGCAAATTACATTTGGTGCAGACGAAAAACGGGAAGAACAGAGACAGAATGGAAGGGTAGGCTTATCCTTTTTTGTGTGTTAAAACATATTTAAGAGGGTCAAAAGGTGGGTGCAGTGCACAACTCATACCTCAGATTCATCGCCATTTTCAGAGCAAAGTTATTTTTAAATCTCCAGCCAGTCTCCAACAAATTCAACAAGATTAGCAGGAAATTCCTACCCCTCCCACCCAGTCCAAAAGAAAATAAAGCATCAATTAGGTTTTTTGACAGAGTTTGCATATCAATAATTTACATGAGGAAAATGAAAGCCAATGTTAAACATTTTTTGCGACTAATATGAAATGAAAAATAATGCAAAACAATTGGAAGACAAAAGAACATTAAAAGAAAGTGTTGTTCTCGAGCTGTAACTATTGTTCTCAAATCTTGAAAGTCTCATTCTGAGGATAAGTTAAGTTCAGATCAGCTGTTACACGATTCTTTTTTTTTTCTAATACCTATAAATGTATTCGAATCATAAAAAAAAATAAAGCATACCTCTTCATGGCGATTGTAGCTCATTACACAATCAACTGTTGATAATTCCCACCTCTGAATATTTCCCCTGAATCCTGGTCCAACTCCTGCCGTGAACACTGTACACTCATTGTGGCCAACAGCAAAAGATCTTACAGCCCCATTATGTGCACGGGTAGATTGTATAATAGATGCTCTGATTTTCCATGGAAGTTCATCTTTTGGGAAACCTGTACGAGTAGTGAAATCAAGAACACTCCAAGTAGATGCTGCACTAGGGAACCAAAACCAAGGCTCCTGGACTTCTGAAGCAGAACTTAATCCATGCCACTCAACAGGATTCTGGTAATGCTCTGACAAATATTTAACTGGCACGGTGTTTTGAGGGCCCATTTTCCCCTGTGACTGAGGGATTGACCATCCAACCCCATTGAGTAAGTGTTTGGTAGGCATATTGTTGGATGACGAGTTCTTATTGTAAGAAGATCTTCTACCAATTTTACCTTCCAGATCACTTTGAGAGGGATCACCAGTATATTCCCACTAAAATCTCAACAGAGAAAGAAAAGGAGCAGTGTAGAGTTAAAAATTGAATAGGACATTTCGATGCAACTATTACACTCAGTAAAGCTAACATATTTTGTCCAAACATTTGTTATTTCACTTTGAACTTCATGTTTCTTTCATCCGAGTTTCATAACTTAGCACTTCAAAATTTAAATGATTTGCTATGGTATGCTATGATTGCTATCTATCCAGTCATTTCCGTTATGAAAACAAACCCACCAAGTATAATTGTAGCAACCTATAAATACAAGATTGAAATCAGCTAGTTTTTCTCAAAGGCGCGAAAGCAGATGAGTAGATGACACTGCCTATCATGTAGTTAAAATATGAGCAAATGGAATCAATATCATATAAGGAAAGCAGCCAATTCTCAGAAGAACTAAAAAGGATCATACCTTCCAGTTATGGTGCCGTAAAAGAAATTGCTCAAGAAGCAGCCATGTCGCACAACACTGACGAAGTTTCTCAATGCCCAGTATAGAAGCAAGTGGAGGATACAATATTAACCTGCAAAGAGTTCTTTAATTGCATGGTGACTGAACGGTTATGTGCAATAATACAAAGTCTAAATAAAAATAAATTAGGACAGATATGTACACGAGGTCCATGCGGCTTTCAATACCATCTTCCTCACCCAATTTCAGTCTCTGTCCCTTCAAGTTTCCATCCCAAACATAGTTGTCATTTTCATTTGAAAAAGCAAGCTCACTGAATAATTCTCTGAGTTTCGGCAGAACATGTAGTGCCGTTAAATCGGCACCAATCTGCTGGCAAATCCTGATAAGACTCCTTGCACTGGTCTGGCAAAGTAAGCAAATTTTGTAAGCACAATAGATATTAATTAACTAAAAATTAAAAATTTCAGATGCAAAGGAAACACAAAACTATAAGTCTGCTCCATTATTAAACATGATGTAGAACATTCTTTTTCAAGCTATACCATTCAACCAGAAGCTTCAGTCATCACAAGGGGGTGAAGAAAAGAATTACTGGCTGGGCTATGACTTATAACGTAAGGACCGTAGAGATGAAGAGGGGTATGGAGAGAGAGAGGGAGAGAGAATAAATCAGGTACTGGTAAAAGGGGGAAAGAGCTTCAAATATCGCAGATGTATTTTCATAGCCACATTGAGCTGAAGAACTGAAAACAAAATACCTGAAATACCCGATTTTCCAGGTCTCTCCGCATCAGAATCTTAACATGCATACAACTTCTATCCTGCATAAGCATGAATGTATGTTATTGGAGCCATACTAGTTCGAGAGACAATGCAACCATAGTGTCAAAAATATTTATACCTCAATCAGCTCCTTAATTATAATCTCATTCGCTAAGGACGGAACAATGCCATCTAATGTTGTCAAGCAATCTACCAACGCCAAAGAAGCCCAACTTTGCATGGGTTCAGATTTATTGGCATATGAAGTATCAGTGCAAGAATGGACAACACTTTTTAGCAACGGTACAAGCTGTTTTACGATGAAGTTCTCCCCAAATAGTCCACCTGAATAGCGAATATGATACCTCAGAAGTTGAGAAGGGACAATTGCAAGAAGGATAATTACTCAGCCAAATAAACCCTACCAATTCTAACCAATGCATCAATTCCATCATTGCAAATCCCTTTTCCAAAACAGAGTATCAAGGACAAAATTGTCTGGAAAAATACTTCAATCAGTCCAATGCATATAAAATCAGATTGAATACTGTTAAGAGAATTGTAATTAAAATTGTTTCACAAAATAATATTGACTTTCGAGATTGCCCAACATTCAATATTGACAAAGTTAAACCTGATGAACTGTAATTGGCACGCCAAGCTCTTCACTAGACCCAGTGAGTAGAACTGTGGCAGCAGCAGATGAGCTCTTTTGAGGTGCAACAGTCAGGTTTGATATTATCAAGGGATGTATTGTCCCCAAATATGCTTGTTTACCGATTTGGTTCCATAATTCGTGTATGAATGAACCTTGAAGAAGAGAAACCTTTAAGTGTGAATAGCCTGTAACCTAAAACAAGGTATTTACGAAATGAGAAGAGGAAAATAGAAAAAACAGATGGAATTTAATGCAAGACCAAAAAGAAAAACAAAGTTACCAACTAGCCTGTAGAATTGACTGGATAGATGGCACAACAAGTTTCATTATTGCCTCTGAATTCAGACACTTGAGAAATTCTGACAATAGCATATAAGCCCATTCAGCTTCAGTATCCGAGGTAGAAGTCACTAGAAGAGGTAGGCAATAAGGGGCACACATTTCGACACCAAATGCTCCCATTGCTTCCAGCGCTCCATGTTTTGCAAATGTAGCAGCATATTGAAGACGGCATGCATCATTTGCTAGAAGATGAAAGGAGGCTAAAAATATATATGATGACTTCACTGATTTTGGGAAGTATGGAGATTCCAAAATGCACTTGGCAGAAGGCCTCCTGATTATTTCAAAAAGAAAAGAGGATGCTTAGATAAGGTGGACTGCAGCTGAAATTCTTATATTTATCTATAAATGAAAAGGAAATGAACGGAATCAAAAGCATCAACAGAAATCTGTTACAAAGGATAAGAAAGTTTACCTGCTCCAGTCCTTCTGAATGCACGTTTCAACAATAAGGCGTACATGATAAGGCAGTTCTTGCATTGTACTTGGTACAACACCGCTTTCCATGTAGAGATCTAATGATTTTAGACCAAATAGTGGCTTCTTCAACTGAAGTTCAGCCAAAATGCATCCAATAGCAAACATATCATCCGCAGCGCCTTTAGAAGATACCTTCGAGGTAAATGTTTGGCTCCAAAGAAATAGTTCCTGAAATCCAGTAGAACTGTCATCATCAACCTCAAGATTCTCAAGAAGATAACTCAGATCAACATTTGTTCTTGCACCAAAGTTATTCACCCAGTCAGGTTGGTTAGATAAAATATTATCAATACTATCTGTCAGCTCCTTCCCAGAAAAGCCATCCTTCAAACTGTCTTTCAAGTGATCATTATAACAAGGACATAAATGCGATGATTTCTCACTGAATAGAGCTGCGTCTTCTAGTTTCTGTAAATTATTCGTTTCAGCGGATAGAGTATCCACACACCCAATATTTTTTGTTTTAGTATATCCATTTTTCTTCCCACAAAGTTTCCCAGCAACTTTTTGACGCGGAGGGTGAGGTTGAGTAAAAAGTTGGCGGCGTCCCACTGACCTTGGCTTTGTGGATATTGAAGTTGGTAACATTACATTCTTAGCATCAATTGCAGCCGCACCACGCATTTTAAACCCAAATGTGATGTCAATCCAATTATGTATTTGACGCGAAACACAAGTATTCTCTAAGGCATCCCTGTGCAACTTGATGAACTCCTCTGGACTGCCCGCCCAAGAAGGCACAGCCAAATCCGGCATGCCAGAATGTAGGGAATAAAATATCCGTGGATCACAATAGAATTCAGGTATGCACTCATCAGGGGTCCATTGGTATAACCTTTGCATATTAGAGGGATATTCATTAGGTTCATAAACTGAACGGACAGCTGTTCTCAAGACACTCAATGGCAACCTCCTAGCTTTATAGCTGCAAACAGCAAGTTCAGATAGGCACTCGTCTGACACATGGTGTGGGATTTCAGATGTTGAATAAGTGAAGTCCAACTGCTCATCACCTTTTGCCAAACGCCACTTACTTTTGCTTAGATCCCTCCATCCAACATCACTGTTTTCATCAGGTTTCACAGTAAAATCTACAACCCAAGGCATGACAGTATGAAACATGTGATCGCCCCACCTCCTACCAGCTAATCTGTTTAGGATGAGCAGATACTCAAAATTACTCAACTCTCCTTGCCACCACCTATGGAAACTAGAGTGCCAATCCACAGATTCAGATAGACTTAAATCAGCATAGAGTGTACTAGAGGAACATCCTTCAAAACAAAAACCACGAGCAGAAAAATTGTAGCATTCTCCATGAAGATTCACCTTGGAGTTCAGCAAATGATTGCCAGCAATCGGTAACCAACACCAACCTGTATCATTTAAAATAACGTTGGATGGGCATAACTTCCCATGTGCAATTCCCAAACCATGCATATAAGCCAGCGCTGAAAGTACCTGGTAGATTAAAAATATCACATGCCAATCAGACGTTATAGCTTCAGGGCTATAGTGCATTATGTTCTCCAGGGTGAACGGCATCTTTTGAAGCACGACATTAATATGACTAGATGACTTAAGGATACCCAATATCGGTGCAATGTTTGGATGCCGTATGCATCCCGGAAAACCATTATCCTGAAACGAAGGTATTCCAATCAAGCTAAGAAAGTTTATACTCTCCTGTACTGCAGATTTTCCATCGATAAGAAGGTTTATTGAATGCAAAATGTGATCTTCAATTGCACCAGACAAGAAATCTGAAGCAAGATCTTCAGAGAATGCAGAGGATGCTTTGCCAATCCGAGCGGTCGGAGCCAATGAATAGAGCGTCCTTGAGCAAGAAAATTTACTGGAAATACATTTTTCACACCTTAGCCCATTAACAAATATGTTTCTGTCACGATTTGATGAAGACGGACACTGAGCAGTAGCATCCGACGAATGACTCCTACCACTGGGTATCCCAACACTGGCCTCTACTTGGTCCCGTTCCAAATTGGAGTGCATGATGTTCTCTCCTGCGGTATTATATCCATCTTCGTGCGAACTGCTCTCGTCACTAGGGGAAAAAAACATAACTCAGAGTTACATCATCTTAACTAACAAAAAACTGGTCATATTGCTGATAAAGCCATAAATTTGCTTATCCATCAGTGCAACTACCAGTCGCTTCATTGCTTGCTTCAAAAGAATGAAAACACAAACAAAGAAAACGAAGCAAGTAAAGTAACTTAGATTGATCAAACATACATGTACTTAGACAAGCAATCCTCTTCACAATAAGGTGTATAACTCAGGACGAATTGCCGATATGCAGCTGATTCACCAGAATCGGACATCTGCATCAAAAGTTTTACGTTTCCCCAAAAGTCAAAAATAATTCAATTAAGGATTAAGTATTTCACCAAAAACAAAAAAAAGTAGAATTCCTATGAAGATTTGCATGAGAAGGACCTGGATGACGGCCGAGGAACCTAAGGGGAGAGGAGAATCGGAGAGTCCATAGATGAAGCTGAGTTCGCCGGAATAATCAGCTTCAATCCGTCGTTGAAGACAGTCAAAGCACATTTCTGTCTCTCTTCCCATTTCGGTCTCTCGATTTTCAATCCAAAGGAGATGGATCAAACTGGACAACTCTCTGTTGCCACGGCCGGAAAATTATTTGTACCCCCATTCTAGAAATAAATTATTTTCAATCCAAAGGAGATGAATTTCCAATATCTCCAAAAACCAAAATATTAATTTGCTTTCTCTGTTAAAAAAAATTATTTGGACCCTAGAAAAAATTTATTTAAATTTCCAAGGACTACATATTTTAAGTAGATAGAAATTAAATATAGATTCTTGAAAATCGACACTAATATATGAATTTTGAGTATCGGACTGTTTCACTATGAATTTTGAGTATAAAAAATATATGATTTATCTTGATATTAATGATAAAATTATTTTTTATTTAGTGATAATAAGTACAAAATATTTAAAATAGGGTGTTAATATATGATAATTGAGTACAAACTATTTCAAATTCGGTATTGAAATATGATACTTGAGTACGCTGATAGGACCGGTCCAGATCGCGCACTATAGTGAAAATAGATTGGTGAGGGATACGCGCGATCTAAAAGATAAAGAATGAGCTGCAATAGTTCTGGTTTTGAAAACTTTTGAGCATCGAAAAGTATATCAGATCTGATATAAAAAAACAAGACGGAAAACATCTGATATACTCTCTAAAATCGAAACTAAGTTTAAAATACAGTTTATTAAAAACAGCTTTGAAAACATGAATCCAGAAAGCTATTAAAACCAGTACGCTGGATTTGTTATGGAAGTTGGGAGCTCAATCTCCTATGTCGTCCCTTCTTCCAAACCAGAAGGCTCTACAAGAAGACTTTTTTGATCATACACCAACTGTACTGACCCAACTCAGCTGAGACTTACCCACTGCCCAAAGTTGAGACTCCTAAATTCTTCTACACTTGTGAACTTCATCACTAAGAACATATTTTACATCTCTTCTCAAATCTACAAACACTAAGTTTTACCTCTTTGTGACAAGAAATATTTGATGTGTTTTAGGGTGTGATTCACTCAACTAATCTATTCAACTATCGGCTCTCATATTTGTGAGTGAATCTGTGTGTGAGAAATATATCAATTATAGTGTATAAACTCTCATGTTTCCTCACACACTGGGCAATGCTTCTTCCAAAGCTGATAGGTTTCAGTGGTCGACATTGACGATTACGCTCTTCTGAACATGGTCGTCGACTGTTTCGGCTTATCTCTGTTTTCTACCCTCTCTTCTTTCTTTTGTTGTAGTTCTCTATTACGCTTCTCTTCATCAGTTCAGCTCGCATATATAAATCCTCTGGTCTTATGTTACTGTTTGACACAATCTCTCAGTCGTTGAAAAGCTTCTGTAAAGTTTCTGACATTGTGTCCTTGTTGTCCTTTCATCGTATATAGATAGGTGACGCCATTTAATGTTCTTTGTACTTGCTCTGAAACTGATATAGATATGTCGAAGTAAATCAGTTTGAACTGCTTTAATTCAGTCTTCGAGAAGGATGGTGTTCAAACTGCTTTCTTGTGATCTGATTTGCTTTGAGCTCATTGCTCTGAGCTGTACCAGATAACTCTTGCTCTGATGTGTCTTTAACTTAATCTTGCTTCTTCTTCCTCTCAGTTGATCGCCTCTCAGCTGATTTCCTCTCAGCATATCGTGTCTCACCTGATCCACTACGATGGTCCCTCTAAGTTGTTCTTGCTCTAAGCTGCTTCGTTAATCTCTTTTCTTTTCTGTTCTGATCTGTTTCTGGGCTTCTCATATAAGCTACTATTGTTCTTATCTGCTCTAAAACGATCGACTATGTGCTGATTCTATCTCTGATCGGAATATCTTATATGTTCTTGTAGCGACTGAACTTTTTCTAACTTAATTTAATAAGTTTGGGGATCAAATTGAAAGATTCTAAAAGACTAGACTAAATTGCAAAGATACATGAATTTCATTCTTTGAACTGGAAAACAACTTTGTTCTTATAACTGAGCGGAAATCAACAACCAATATTTACAGAACTGATATTTGTTATTCAGATTACTTGAAACAACCAAAAGCGTAATCTGAAATATTCGAACAACTGTAACAAAATGTCTATACAACAAAAAGTACAAGAATTGAAAACAGAACGGAAGCTAATGTCCACGATAAACACCCTCGATCTGATCCAGCTCGCACCAACCAGCTTAGCTCAAATACTCATTACATGCACTCAAGAAAACTAGTGAGCATAGGGGCTCAGTAAGCATATCTGGAATAACGAAGGCAGGCCTACATGCATAACCATATCCTTTACTATATATGAAAGCTCATGAACTGATAGAGCTTGAAACTGAAAAACTCGTAAGTTGAATACTGAATACTGCAATACGATATTCTGAAAACTGCAAAACTGGGAAAGCATAAACTGCACATGTTTGAAACAATTAAAAAATTTATTTGCATTAAAAAGGAAGTAACATAAACATTTCTTAGAGTTGCGGTCGTAAACAATCATGAGCTCTGTTTTCATTTTCAATCATTATAGCTCAGATACTTATACATAAGGTAAAGGTCGCTTGATCAAGCTATCATCTGATATCAGGAGTTGGGGAAATACATCCCATCTTCGCATTATGAAAGGGCACAAAGGTTCGTCCACCAACATCCTCACGCTTTCCGTTATGAAGGGGCACACTGGTTCGTCAGCGAGCGTCCTCACCCTTCCGTGGAGATTGTCTGAAATCTTTGCCATAAATCATTAAAAGAATTTGAACTTACTTCCTTTAAAACTTTCTGTAAAACTTTCTTTTCTATAAAATCTGATGTTCTTGATCTGTACCAGATCGTTTTCAAATACAGTTTGCTGTTCTAAAACTCTTTTGATGTTCAGAAACTATTGGGAGTTCATTGGAATTCAATCGAAGAAGAAAACTGGAATAACCTCGGAGTATGAACAGTACGCAAGCGTACCATCAGAGAAGAAAAAATTAGATCTGCGCTGTTTGATCAACCCAGATTAGGAAAAGTCAACACGACTTAAATGAGCAGGTTACGATGGTCAAACAAAGTCAACTCGGCTCAGACTACGAAATCAAATCACAACATAAGACAGCTCAGAAAAAGGAAACAGATCACGGATAATGAACAGCTCTCGGAAAAACAGATCGTGAATAATGAACATCTCTGGAACAGATCGCGAACTTAGCTCAAAATATCACAAATTAGAAGGTTTCCTTAGTCTGAAAAAATCGAAAATATCTAAAGAAAATTTCAGAGGCAAGAATTACTAAGCTACTAGTAAGCTACTAAGGCAAAAATACCTAAGCTGCTTGTAAGCTGCTTGTGAGTTACTGAAAGAAAATAACATAAGCTGCTTTGAAGAACATCCCAGAAAACTCAGGAAGAAAACTGACGAATATTATCAAAAATTTTCTAACAACTTTTCTGAATCAAAATCTCAGAAAACCAATATTTTTACAAAGAATACATCATGAACTCTTCTGTTTGAAAAACTTTACACAAAACATTTCTCAAACTTTTAAAAACTTACAAACATGCAAACAGAATCAATATATGCTTTCAAGAGTACAGCAAGAAACATATTTTACTTGCCTTTTCTGCTGAACACAGCTTAACAGAAATCCTCCGGTGTTGAACCACTTACAAACACGATCAAAATCACTTTGAAAGAGTTTTGAAGCTCTCGGTCGCTTGATGGAGAGATTTTCACCATTTAAAAATGGAATTTCTTTTGAAGAGTTTGATTGTGGTGTGAAAAGTGGTGATACGTGTATTTAAAAGAAACAAATAGCATGAGCTCACCATTTTTTAGAAAATATCTTTAAATGCACCTCTTCGTATACCGAACCAGATTTAAAATAGCTTGAACCGTGTTTGATAGGGTTCAAATCGGCTAACTACTGTAAACCGGGTTCCTATCTAATATGAAAATTCAGCTCGGATAAAAACTGAATTGTTGAATCGAAGCTGAAGAAGGGTACTGAAAATAGCAATTAAAGCCTTCTAAAAATTGAGATCTATTATTGTGGATTACAGATTTCTTGGGCGTTACAATCTACCCCCCTTAAAGAAATTTCGTCATCGAAATTTGCTTACTGATATAGATCTGGGTATCGACTGTGCAAACCGGTGTCGGTTTCTTAGTATGCTTTTCTATCTGAATGATATATTCATTAAATCTTAATCATGGGACTACTCCTATATCTCAGTCTTTGTTTCCTATCTATGAGGAATCATCTCTGGTTCTTGTATACATGAGTCAGCTCGGACAATAACCACTATCAGCTTGGACGCAAGCTGTTTCAGCTCGCAGAGACGTCTGTCAGCGTAGCCTCTTTGTCTACTCTGTTCGTTGTGTTTATGCAGTTGAGTAGTTAATCATCACTGGTCGCTTCCGATGTGCTACTCTGATTCGATCTTTTAACGTAGACTGGATGTTAATCACAGCTAACTTCAAAGCTCACTTCTGCGTAATCACTTCCAGTTCAAAACTCTCAATTCTTTAGCTAGTGGTCTCTGAACTAAATTTGGAGCTAACCTAATATCTTTCTACTTACTACCTCTGCCACCACGTTATCTCTACGGGGGTGATAGCAATTGATGCAATCGTATTCTTTCACTTGCTCTAGCCATCTTCTTTGTCTCGTGTTGAACTCCTGCTGGGTGAAAAACTACTGGAGGTAGTACCTCAATTTCTTTGATGCGACGGCAAAAGTTTCCCGTTCTTATATCATACGTAGGGTAGCTCTTCTTGTAATCTTCAGTTGTCTAGGAGCGTAGGCAATCACCTTCTCATCTTGGATAAAATCGTCACCCAAACCCGTCTGTTAAAATAAAATTTATAAGTTTTGGTGATAACAAAAACAAGACCAAGAACTGAACATAAAACTCAGATCTAGACCTTAAGTATTTCAGATCCGACGTCATGTTATTCAAGAAGAGTATTTCGTATCAGAATTTATCAGATTTGGGTATTCGGGTTACTAGAGTTTTGGGTCAGTTATTTCAGTATCGGGTTAAGGATTTCAGATTTGAGGGTATCAGATTTGATTCAGAGGCTACGGTAACATATCCGGTTATGTTGGTTCAAATGGTATAATTCAGATTAGAGCATATCAGATGTGAACAGATATTTCAGGTATTCAGATCTGGCAGATCTTTGATTCTACAAAAAGGGAGATATATTTTTAAAGGAGATAAGATTTCAGATTTGACATGGGTTCAGTTAAAGAGGAAAGACAGTACTTCAGATTTGATAGCGTTTCTATATTACGAGAAGAGCAGTACAATATTTCAGATCTGACAGAGAGCATTGTTTTTGTAAAGTACAAAAAGGGGGATAATTAAGATGCGACGGCTATACGAGTAAGTAGATATATCTTGTAGTCATTTAAAGGGAATTTTTAAAAAGGGAAAGAGAGCAGTTTTCATATTTCAGTGTTAGAACAGATGCAAGCTTCAGATTTCTTCAGTTGTTATCAGATGATTATTCTTAATCAACTGTCACGATTTAATTGTATAAAGCCTGCTACAAAATTTGAATTGAAGAGACAAGATCAGAGCTTCTTTGAGTAAAGTTGCACAGTACGCAGAGTGGTTGATACGATGTTTACCCACTTTGGTATATAAGTCAACTCAGCTCTGACAAGCGCAGACAACCTTTTGCATAGCATTAATTGAGCATTTAATGTGGTGATACGATGAAGATATGCAAGCAAAGGTTGTGTCTACTGGCTCATATATTGACCGTTGAGGATGAAGAGTATAAATAGATGAAGAATTCAAATGAAGAAGCTCTCGGTCGGTTACAAACTCTTATATCGCTATCACATATTCTCTGGGAATTTTCAAACGCTCTCGCAAAATATTCTAAGTCCCAAAAATCTCGAAGAACATTTCCATTCAATATCTTAATAGTTTTATCTTTGAGATATCTTCTGGTTTACATTTGTAAACGAGTTTCATAGTCATAGAAGAAGATTTACAGTACTCAACTATATCATGTTCATTGTATATTCAGATTTGAGTCGGTAACAAATGTGCTTCTTGAAGCAGTTCGAAAATTACGTTGTATTGTATTCAGCAGTGTATCTCCGTGTAGTTGGAGTTGCTAGGAGTTTACTTGGAGCGAGGCTCGGTGACGTGGTGTTTACAGAGTCTGTATTCATCACAGTCTTTAGTGGAACCTTCCTGCAAAGTAAGAAGGGGAGACGTAGGATCTTCAGATCCGAATTTCCAGAAACAAATTTCTGACCCTTGCACTTTTACTTATTTGCATCGTATTTATTTGTTTAACTGTTCACTGTTCAATCGACTTCTTTCCCCACAATTACTGTTAGTCGACAGAACAGACTTGGACTGAGAGTCTCAGATCTGGTCACTCTGATCTGAGTTAAGCGAGACGCTTGTAAAACTGTTTTAAGGTTTCGAAAAATAAAAAATCGAAGGAGTTTATTCAACCCCCCCTTCTGAACTCCTGGGCTATTTTAACTATATTTTCGATTCCATTGATCTATCACCGTCTTTGATGTATCTGAAAATATATCGTAATTCTCTCTTCCAGATGGCAATACTGGAACATGGACTTCTATCAACGCTTTCTTAAATCTATCAAAACTGGATAGGCACTCGGGGGTCCAAACATACTTATCATTTTTCTTAATCAAAGACGTTAAAATAAATAGCCATCTTTGAATTCCTTTAATAAAACTTGGGTAATAATCCGCAACCTCTTAAGGAAATACGGATCTCTGTAATGCTCTGTTTCAGTCCATACCTCGCGCAGATTCTTGATCATTTTCTCACATTAGAACGGATTAAGCTTTAGTGATCGTCTACACGTCTAATTACAAAGCTAACTCTTATAACTTATGTGACAAGAAATGCAACATTCCCAAATCAAACTTCATACTTATAAACCTTAGCAAAAAGTTTTTAATTCTCGAAATCTACAAGACATGTCTAAGCTGGTCTGATTGTTCTTCTCTTCTAGGAGTAGATTAGAGTGTCGTCTACAAATACTATTACAATCTAATCTAGGGAAAAGTTGGAACATTCTTATCATTAAATCCTTAAAATGTTTAAGATGAAATTACTACAAAAGGCATCTCTAAATTTTCGTTGTACGCAAAACGCGAACTGGAAGCTGGCTGCTTCTTTAATCTTCTGTTGATGATAAACCAGTTCGGAGATTTGTCTTGGTAAATATAGCTGCACCTTGTAACTGCTCAATTAGATCGTCTATACTGGAGAGAGGATACTTAACCTTGATAGTTAACTTATGCGACTCCCTAAGGCCGATGCATAAACACATACTATCTTTTTTCTTGACAAACAGTACTGGGGCTACCCAAGGTGAAGTACTAAGACGAATGAAAACTTTATCTAGTAGATCTTAAATTCGATCCCTTAACTCTTTCATTCCTGCAGGTGTAAATCTAAACGGTTGTTTAAATATAGGAGCAACTCTAGGTACTAAGCAAATCGTGAACTCCAGCTCTGGATCTGGTGGCAAATCCGCTATGTCTTCTGGAAATACATCTGGAAAAACTCATTCACTACTTTAACATCTAGAAACTCAGGTTTGTCATTTTCTACTTCTGATAATGCACTAACTAAAAATCCTTGATATCCTTCCTCAGATAGCTCTGGGCTTTCAGAGTTGATATCAGCTTAGAGGTTCTATTGATGCTATCATCTCGGAACAGAATTGGGTTCTGCTGGATGGTTTAAATTCTACTATTCTTTGCTTAAAATCAATAACTACTCCATACTTAGCTAACCAATCCATTTTCAAAATAAAATCAAACTTAAACATGGGAAATCTGTACACATGAATTACTTCTGCAGCTTAAGCTCTAAGTTGCAAAATATACTATTGGTTAATCAACTTTCTCTCAATGATACGTTCACAATCACCTATAGTTATTACATCAGATTTGATAGGTAGTTTCTTATCAAAATTGTTGATACAAAAGAATGAGTTGTACGAGAATCTAACAAAACCACTATAGGCATATTAATGATACCCTGTTTTACCTGTATAGTCTGGTTTAACCTAATCTGTTGTCACCCCATAGGTTCTACTGATGATGAGTTGCTTCAACTGCTGACAAAATTAGAGATGTGTCCTGGTTTACCATATTTTAAACACCCTGTTGGTCCCTAAAACAGGGGTTGTTCGTGAGCTCTGCCACAACTCACGTAGGCTCTCACACAGCCCAAGTACCAACCCCTTCAGTTACGTGCAATTTTAAAAATTTGGAGTTGAAGAACAGCACGCAACTAAAACCGAATCGCATACATGTGGAACCAGTCTAGCGCTAAACCAGTGCAATGCATGAGACTGGTTCTAGCTGGTAGTTCTAACCAACTCAATGAAAGAATGTGCGGTCTGGTTATATATGTTCTTAAGCTGCAATAGTTCAGTGTTCTTGAATTAAAATTCACAGAGATACAGATTGAGTAATGAAGTTAAATCATGCGAAAATAACTCAACCTGAACTCTTATATTCGAAAGCTATTTAAACAGTTCTATGATTAGTAAACAAACATGCAATTCGTATGTATGAATGCGGAAAGCAGTAAAGAGAACATGTTGAGGTTTGTTTATGGAAGTTCGGAGCAAACTATCCTACGTCTCCCCTTCTTCCACAATCGGGAAGGATTCCACTATAAGGCTTTGATTGCAGTGACTACGCTATAACCCACTCCTACGACCCCGCAGCCGCAAGAACTCCTAGCAACACCACTGCACCCTAAGCCCACAAGCTGTGTGTCTAACTTAACTTCTTTACTGCCTCAGTGAGAAAGGCAACACTTCTTTAATGTCTCAGTGCGAAAGACTACATAAACTTCTTTAACGTCTCAGTGCGAAAGACAACTAGACTTGTTTAACATCTCTGTCCAAAGACTACAATGGAGATATTCAAATTGATTCACTCATTTTTCTGTCTCGCTCAACTCTCGAATATATGAGTGAATCGTGTGTGAGATTACAGTGTATACTTAATCTCTCAAAGATAAAATTTCACATACTGGGAAGTGCTCCTATCTGAGCTGGTTGTACCAATGTATTCCCAGAGCTTGTGTTGTGCGTTCTTCTGTGTTTACATTTTGGTTAGCACAACACATCGCTCTTCTTGCGCTCTTCTTTTCTTTTTGTGCGCCCTTACCCTCTCCCTCTGTCTCCTCTTTTGCTTGTGTTCTGCTCTTGATATTTATAGCATTTCGTGGAGATTAATCCGTTGGACACAAAGATGTAGACGTTGAAAGTCTTCTGACACTGTTGTACTTTGCATCCTTTATCCATAAGTGCGTTGCAGGATTTTCTTTACTTTAAGAACGTGAGCACTGTACTTTGAGAAGACATTACAAGCAAGTCGATTTGAATACTAAACAGTGTATGTCATATAGCATTGTATTCAAATTGCCTTGCTCGTAGATTTGATAGCATCTGTCATGCTATCTAAGCTGGTTTGTCCTTAACCAGCTTGCCAGCTTTTCTCCGTTCTGGTTAGCTCTGAGCTGGTCTTTATTCCGGCTGGTTGCTAGAGTCGTTTAAAGATCTCTTCTTCTCCTCTCGTTTGCAACTGATCTTCATCATCTTCAGAGCATAGAGTTTCTCTATTTAGCAAGTTTCTTCCCCATTTTATGAATGTTCATGACTTTGCTAGATAGAGTCCCTTCGTATTTCATCTGCTCTTGTCCAGCTGGTTTGTCCTTAACCAGCTGGTTTTTAACCTGCTACCTATATCTGAGCAGACTCTTCATTTGAGTTGTTCTCCAAGCTGGTCTTCTTGGGTAAACCAGCTTGGCTTTATGGAGACTGATCGAGTACCCCAGCATGCAGATTCTTCCTCGTCATCAGGCGTCTCTTCAAGCTTGTACAACCTCTTATTTGAACAGTTCGCATGTCTCAGTTGACCTCCCAGCCGGTCCTTCAACTGGTTGTTCAATTGAGTTCTTCGTACTGCGCCAGTGATCTGATCTGCACTCGATCACTACACTTGTACTCGGCTTCGCACTCAATCACTGCCTTGTACTTTACACTTGATCTGTGCTTGAGCCGTTCTGCACTTCAATATTCTACTCTTGATCTCCGTGCCGCTCCTTCTCCAAGCCGATGAACCAGCTTGGTGTTCCCTGCACTTCTGTAAGTAAACTGTTGTACCAGCTTGGGTGTCCCCTTACTGTTTCAGCTAGATATCTTCGACCAATCCAGCTCAGGAGTCCCCTCACTGTTCCAGTTTGGATATCTTCACGTCTACTCCAGTCTTAGCAAGCTGTGCATGTCATGTAGAGCGTTAGTACAATAGTAGCAGATTTTGTGTGAATCAAAACTTAGATTTTGATATATAGAAATAGACCCAACACACCCGCTCTGTCTCGCTCGACACTGACCAAAGTAATTCCTATGACAAGCTGGACAAACTGGCTTACTATCAATCTGAGGAGCTATGCTGATCTGTTGGGGTTGTGGAGTTCTTTGTTCCGGAGACCTCTGCTGGTTGTCGTTGGATCTCTTAGCTTGCTTCATTTGGGGGCATTTCTTAGCAATGTGACCTGGTGCACCACACCTGTAGCACACACCCTGACCAACTCTACACTGACCCACATGCTTTCTGCGACATAAAGGGCAATACGGTTTGTTGCTCATCCTGGGTTTCTGCTGATTGGTCTTTTGTCGTTTGGACGACCTTTGATCTCTGAGCTGCAAATCTTGGTGTTTCTGATGGCGCTGAAACTTCTCTTGAGGATTTTTATGACTAGATCCCCTGCCTAAAGATTGATTCAGTTGTCCTACCAACTGCTCTAACAGTGGGGCTATTCCTGCTAGAATGCATGCAGCATTTCCTTCTATGCTGACTTCTTTGGTGGTGTTGTCCCTTCTCCTTCCACCTCTACCTCTTCCTGACATATCTGAACTATAGCCCAAATCCACCATAAGACTATCATGAACAAATACTATATACTAGGACATGAATTTGAACATGAACATAAAACTCACAGATTAACTGAAGCGGCTGACGGGAACTGTCTCGGACTGGAAGAAGTGTATATCTCTAGGACCATGCTCTGATACTAATTGTAACGATTGGACTTTTTCTAACTTAATTTAATAAGTTTTGGGTTCAAACTGATGGTGCAATCATAATCCTTTACCAACTCTAGTCATCTTCGCTGCCTCATGTTCAACTCTTTCTGCGTGAAGAAGTATTGAGGCTCTTGCTATTAGTAAAGATTTCGCATTTCTCTCCATACAAATAATATCTCCAAATTTTTAAGGTGAAAACTACTGCTGCTAGTTCCAGATCATGTGTTGGGTAGTTCTTCTCATGAGTCTTTAATAGCTTACAAGCGTAAGCAATAACCCTTAAATCTTGCATTAACACGACAACCAAAGCGAGTTTAGACCCATAGGTGAATAGAACATAATTACCTTGTCCAGAGGGCATGGCTAAAACAGAGGCCTCTACCAACTCTTGCTTCAGCTTATCAAAACTCGCCTGGAACTCAGGGGTCCAATCATACTTAACATGTTACTTGGTTAAGGTCGTCAACAGGACTGCTATCTTAGAAAGCCTTTGATAAATCGCCTACAGTAACCCACGAGACCTAGGAAGCTATGAATCTCAGGCACAAGCCAATCCTGAACTGCTTCTACCTTCGCTGAGTCTGCTTGTAGTCCTTTCCTGGAAATCACATGACCAAGGAAAGCAACCTTCTCTAGCCAGAACTCGCATTTGCTAAATTTAGCAAAGAGCTACTTGTCCCGTAAAATTTGCAATACTGTCAGTGCTCTTCACTGCTCCTAGAGTAAACAAGGATATCGTCTATGAACACTATCACGAATGGTCCAGTAAAGGTTGGAACACTCTATTCATCAAGTCCATGAAAGCTGCAGGTGCATTGTTAATCCAAAAGACATGACCGAAAACTCGTAGTGTCTGTAGCGTGTCCTAAAGACAGTCTTGTAGATATCCGAATCCTTAGCTGATGGTGTCCAGATCGTAGGTCGATCTTAGAAAACACCCGCTGAACCCTACAGTTGATCAAACAGATCTTCAATCCTTGGGAGGGGATACTTGTTCTTTACAGTCAGCTTATTCAGCTCTCTGTAAACTATTCATAACCTCATACTACCATCTTTGTTCTTTACGAACAGCACACGGCTCCCCATAGCGAAGTACTGGGTCGAATGAAGCCTTTGTTCAGTAGATCTTGGACTTGTTCCTTCAATTCTTTCATCTCTGAAGGCGCTAGCTTATACGGTGGTTTGGAAACAGGGGTAGTATTAGGTACCAGCTCAATTGCAAACTCAATCTCCCGATCTGGTGGTAGTCCGATGATGTAGTCTGAGAATACTTCGGAGAATTCGTTTACTACCTCTACTTCTGACAGCTTTGGTCTCGTTTCTTCCAGTACCGATGATATACTAGCAAAAAATCCTGGGCAACCCTTTCTTAAACAGCTATGGGATTTCAAAGTTTATATAAGACGAGGAACTCTCCTACCTTGGACAACTTCAAACGAGAACTGATTTCCTTGGAGTGGTGTAACCTCTACAAATCTTCGCTTAAAATTGATGACCACACCATACTTGTTTAATCTGTCCATACCCAAAATCAAATCAACTCGAGCATGGGTAATACGATCAAGTCAGTAGTCACTAACTGCCCTTGTAGGCTAAGCTTTATGTTACGAAATATTCTATGGGTTAACAGTTCTTCTCCTAAGGGTACGGTTACACAGTAATCTACTGATAATCATTCAGGTTGATCAAGCAACTTCTTAGTAAAAGATTTTGAGTTTTTGGCCGAGAGCTAGGGTTTGGGCAGCGAGCTTGCTGTTTCAGCCGTGATCTTGGATTGAGGATCTGTGGTAGGATTTGAGCAAAAAGGTACGAATTAGGCTTGTATTTACAGCTTGGGACAAGCATGTGAGTGTAGTGGCTCTAGGCTGAGTGGCCGTAGCCTTGTCGTGTATATGCTGAGTTGTTGTACCCTTTACTGCTTGCATTGAGTTGTGCTATGCATGTTGTGTTCTCGACTGTGTGCTGATTTGCCTAGTCGTGTATAGCATGAGAATATTTTCAGCCTGAACTGAACTGTTGTGTATTATGTGCTGGCTGTGAGCTGAGTCTGCTTAGCCGTATATTATGTGATGATTTTCTGATCTGATATTGTTGTGTCGTGTTGATTTGCATGTGCCTTATTAATGACTTTGTTGGCATAAATACATTCATACCGTATATTAAGTCATTGTTGCATGAGTTTGTTGGCATTGCATACATTCATAGCATATTGAGTCTGTACCTTTGCTAGCCATTTTTGGTTGATCCGCGAGTACCAGAAGTGTGCTGTTGAGCAGGTCGGAGACGAAGTGGGTAACTTTCACACTCTCGGTTGTACCGCTAGTGAGATGGAGTGGGTAGCTCCCACACTCTCGATTGTGCTGCTATGGGATGGAGTGGGTAGCTCTCACATTCTCATTAGCTAGTGCACCAGCGGGTTGAGTTGGCTGTTGGGCCTTTGGTACTGCGCGTGGCTACTGAGATCTTGAGCTCCGTGGATTCCTGATTTGATGAATCACAACTGATTCTGTTGTGAACTATGTTGCGGCCAATGAGTCTTCGTCGTACCCATCATGCATTGCACGACACATATTTCATGCTTTATTTGATAGCTGTATGATGATTGCTCTTCGTACTGAGGTTTGACCTTGTTTGTTTTTCCCTTGGGACTGCTTTGGCCGTGTGTTTGGCCATTGAAGGACTTTGCAGGTAGATCAGCTGGTGCGAGTGGTGCATCAGCTGGTGAGGCCCCGCGGGTGTTGAGTTTCCAGTTATATATATATGCAGTATCGAGTCATTGCCAGTGAATGCCCTATGTAATTGTTATATTCTTGATTCGATCGATTCTGTGTGCATATATATATACTTGTTGTGGTTGATGTTTGCCGCAAACTTTTGATTCAAAATCTTATTTTGAGTATGAGCCTATTTTAAATGAAGTATTTTCAGTCAGATCAAAAAGGAAAAATTTTAACCACTTTTTAAGCTTCCGTGTTTTTGCGTGCTTAATCTTTGATTTAGAGCATCAGGCCTGACACTTTGAGTACCATATCTATGGAAGGAGAGGTAAGGTGATGGTCACCTCGGGTGAAGAGTTCTTCCTGCAAGAGGTGATAGTCACATCGGGTCAAAGGTCTTCCTGCAAGAGGTGCCCCTGCAAGAGGTGTCCCTGCAAAAGGTGAGGGCCACCTCGGGGCAAGAGGTGTTCTGACGGATAAAGGTCATCAGATCCCGAGGTGATGTATGCGGTATCATATAATTTAATATATTCAGTACTAACATAGTTTTATCATTTCAATACTAAACACCTCACAAACAATTTATTTGATATTTTCAAAATAATACCAAGAAGCTGAGAGAATATAAAATATTACTTATCGATATCATTTGTCAGTAATTTCAACAATCCAAACTATTACTAGATATTTCAACTGTATCCATTTCCACATCAAAACTAGTTTTGTAACAGTTTTTTTTTAAAAAAAAAAAAATTGATCAAGCTAAGGTGGTCCATATGGACCCATTGAGCAGGTGATGCCCCCAATCTTTTACAAGGAGCACTTCGTTGCAATTAACTTGCTTGTGAAATATTTAAGCTAAAGTGGTCCAAATCAAAAGAAAATACAAGATTATCAATTAAACATGCTCGAAGCTGGTTCATAGCTAGAAAGAGGAATACCCAGATTAGTAATAATTTACAAACCGTCGAGCAAAGTACTCCAATGGATTATGTACCATATACCTAATAAAAAAGACCTTATCAATAAATTACATTATGCTAATATTCTCAAAAATTTGATTTAAATCCGGGTTTTGGCAAATTCAAATAGCTGAAGAAGATAGGTACAAAACTACCTTACGGTCGACTTTGGACATTACGAATAGAACGTAATGTCTTTTGGACTCAAGTGCACCCTCAGAATTTCAAAGAATAATGAATTATATATTCAATCCCTACAATTCTTTTAGTATAGTTTATATAGATGGCATACTCGTTTTCTCTGAAGACATTAAGCAACACTTCAAACATCTAGAAGTCTTTCTTACTATGATGAAGAGAAATGGTTTAGTACTCTCCCAAAAGAAAATGATATTATTCCAAACAACTATGAGATTCTTAGGTCACGATATATCCAGAAACTTCATCAAAACCATTAATAGATCAATTATCTTTGTTGATAAGTTTCCTGATCAGATAGAAGATAAAACCGAATCCAAAGATTCTTAGGTTTTCTAAATTATATCTCAAATTTCTTCCCAAATCTTAGGCAATGTTGTCAACCTTTATACAAAAGACTCCAAAAGAACCCACCTATTTGAACATAAGAGCATACCCAACTATTTAAGGATATCAAAAGTAGAGTCAAAACACTTCTTTGTTTGGGAATCCCAAATCCAAAGGCTTTCATGACTGTAGAAACAGACGCCTCAATCATAGAATATGGATGTATTCTTGACAAATAATAGAAACCCAAGAACAATTAGTTAGGACGTCAATGGGATTTGGCTGGGTCCACAGACCATCTGCAGGAAATTTTAAATAAATAGCTTCTGTGTGCACATATCTCGGGAAGGGGAGAACTTCTGTCCCACGAAATGGTCAGTGTATTATCAGATACGTGTTTGTGGCCACGTCCATGTGCATGTACGAGATTCATGAGTGCTTTTGGGACGCCAAAAAGGTCTGCACATCCCATTGATGGTCGGTTTATTAGATGGGATTTGTGGCTTTGTGCAAGTGTCCTAAGCAAACTCGAGATATCTTGTGTTTTCGCAAGTCGTTGGACACTTCCCCGTGTGTGTGTTCAATTTTGTTCGTTGCTTATACGATCCGCAATAGCTTTGACCGTTGGTCCCTAAGGCCAAGCAAACTCATTGTTCGACTTGGTTGCAACCTTAAACATAACTGGTGTCAATATATTTTTTATTATATTCCAACCATTATGTACATAAAGAAATTTTTTATGCAGTAATTAACAAAAGTTTAAAATATTATTCAATCGTATTCGAATGTACCAGATTACAATCCCGAATCCATTTTCAAGCGGTTCAATGTGATTCAACTATGACGTAGGGTCGTTCAATTTAATCCAGAAACCGATCAAATTAGTTCATGCTTGGACCGTGTCAAATTATAATTTAGCTTGACAAGGCAACGTATAGAAAATAAAAAGAATACTTGCCAATAATTTTTCTTCCATTTCTCAAAAACAAAATTTACGTGCCTAAAAAACTGAATACAGCTAACTGAAATTCTTCCGGTGTTGAGTAACTTGCAAGCACGATCAAAAATTACTTTAGAAGAGTGTTGAATCCTCGGTCGGTTGGTTGAGATCTTTTCGTCGCTTAAAATTTGAAAATCTTAAGAAGTTTGATTATGGTGTTGAAAGTTTCTGATACGTGTATTTATATGAAACAAAAAGCATGAGCTCAAACATTTTTATAATATCTTTCGCAAACACTTGGTAACAGAAATTTCATTCATTTCTCAACAACAAAATATATATAAAAAAAGATAACCCAGTATATGCTAATCACAAATAATAGTGTAAAATAACCGGGTTTTGAATGTCACCAATGGTACAAACCTGCTAAGTACTGCAATGCTTTGAATTGATTGTAATTTTCTGTCCATTCCCATACCACTCCGCTGTTCTTCTCCAGAAACTGTCTGCAAACAGTCATTCAACCACAGCAAAATGATGACGACAGGTAAAAGACGAGGAGATGTGAAAAATATTGAAATATTCTTCATAATCCAGGCCAAATTTATCAATTTCTGCACCTGCAGTTCTATAATTGTCCTTCAACATCATTCTACTTCTGTTTTGTTCCTTCTACATCCAAGCACAAAATACATGGGCGCACACCGTGTGTTTGCGGCTCTCTTAAAATACAGGATACAATAAGAAAACCCATGACTGAGTACTTCAATTGTATTGTAAGCATAAGAGCTTTCAGAATCACATCATCTGCCAAGTACTTAGTTCAAGTATATTGTCTGATCATACCAATCACTTATTTATGTCATCCATATTCTCTAACAAAGTTTTCTAATCAAATGCCCTTCTACCATTCAACCTTCTATTCCTCAAAATCGAAACTGATTCCTTCATTAAATCAATGTACTTCTTTCTAGTTTCTGCCAGAGGATGTCGTTCTATAGTCAGCTCATCGCAATAAGCCTCTTTCAGAATAACAGTGCAAGTTTTATTCTTCATCGACAAATAAAACATATGTGGATGCCTCTCAAAAGCCTTGTGAATCTTCTGCGGTAAACACAAACATTTCCTCAAAATAAAAAAGCCTTTCTTTCTGCAGCATGCTCAACAAATAGACTCAACAACTCATGAAGCAATCCCACGACCCGTTTCTCGGATAAATCACTGTCTGGTTTCAAGAAAGAAAAGTCATCATAAGGGGAGACATAAGGAAGGCACTGAAATTCGGTTAACCAATCATTTATCTTCTGTTTAAGCCTTGCGCCTTTAGAGGGAAACAATGGGAATGCAATTGCCTCATCTGCACCACCACCATAAAGACCTTTCTTCATCGCATTCTTCTGCATTAGAGACCAAAATTTCCCATCTACTTTATCATCATTAGCTTCAAAAACTGCCAAACCCTTCAGTCCAACTTCTATGTCCACTATGCGAAAACACTCGTTACCTTTCAAATAATTAGAAGGGTCTTCACAAAATTCATTAGGCAACCCTAAATACCAGTGCAAGCCTTTAATTACCTTTAAAGGAATCACCTTTCTACCACCACTCATGAAGATAAGCTTCCTTAACCTACCCAAGATATCATCTTTAAAATCTTCATAAATCATTCTTTCCTCTTTATTAAGCTCAATGGCTTTTTGAGTCAATCTAAACCAAGGCAGATTGTAAAGAGGCCCAGTAAACTCCTCAAAAAAGAAGGATAACTCCTCAAGAACCTTGCGACTCTTATATTTAAACCAAAGACTAAGCCTTTCTTGGAGACAGCTGAGATTGGAATACAATAGTTTTCATGAGGTGCATAGGAAGAAGATATAAAGAAGTTTTTCATCGAGGTAATGGGCTTGAGTTGAAGGGATTTGTGAATGGAATCAATGGAGTCTAAGTCTGAGTCTTTTTTCCATTTCATGCACACATTCACATGAGTTTGTTTCTGGATATATGAGTGCCAGAAGTGAGGTATAATTTGAATTTGAGAAGCCGAGAAGAGGAGTTTGTCGAAGACCGTTTCAGGGTTCCTGATTTTCATGGCCATTTGGTAGCAACAGCTGTGAATTTTCAGAGACTGTTAGTGATTATTTAAATTTAAGAAAATAGAAACATTTAGGAAAACAAAAAGGATATTCAGCGGCTTAAACAAAAGACTAGTATACGGCCTGACTTAATTGGAGTAGCTCAAACAAGCCCTCGGGAGATAAGAGCGCCTGATTCCATTCACAAAAAGCTACGGTAACCAAATTCAAATTGGCATTTGAAAATCTAATCTAACACACTAAATGTGTGGCCCTGACACTCTAACCACATGTAGTTATCATGTAACTAAACAAGGTAATAGCATATGCAGTGGAAAACGTTTTAAATTGGTTTTAAAAATAGAACTTGGCGTAGAAAGATTTTGTGACATCCCCGTAAATAAGACATGCTAAAAAACTCAAACAACAATTTAAAGTAATAATACTAAAAATAGGAGATCAACAAAGAAAAACACACAAACAGGTGTCAAGCAGTCTCAACAACAAAATCATCCCAATCAAAATCAATGCCGACAAGGCTAAACTACACCACATAAGCTCAAAATACTTCAAACACAATACACTTACGCGGGGGCATTTCCCCCGGGAAATGATTAAAATCGGACTTTGACATAATACAGATAACATAATAGACACGATGACAACAATCCAACCTCATCAACGAGCTCCACTAGCGGACTCTCCGCCTAGGGATGCAAACTCACTTTATACAAGATAACTAAACAATTCATCTTCACAGAGTGTGGCCAGATAAATTCATCTCGTAAGTATAAAACAATCACAAATTAATGGTTTTTCTTGCATAGTCTACAAGGTACAAAATTTGCCAATTTGGTGTTTAAGCATAACTACTCCATTACATAATGAAATGAAGCGGTCATAATCTCGTTTCGAAGGTAAGATAAAGCTCTATTATTCTCAAAAATTCAAACACATGAGTACATGAACATCAAGCACAAATATGTTCTTTCGAATAGTTTTTGTAAACTTCTTATATCTCATTCATTTTTCAATGAAATCAAGTGATTCCCAAAGTAAATTGAAGCTAACACTCTGCTCTACAAATGACTTCAGATCATAACCACAAAATACTAACACACAAGTAGCAGTAAATTCGAATACCGTCAACCATTTGTACACCAATTATGTTTCCAGAACCTATGCACAAACTTCAGCTCCAAGTTTGATCTCAACAATTTTTTTACTCAAATTTCGAAACATTAATATCAACATGATTTTATTACCTTCAGTCAAGATCAAGTTTGAAGCTGAAACGCCAAACCAACCAACCAAATTCGTCGGAAAAGCTCAGAAAACGGCTAGAGCTGCCAGGCTAAGGCTGGACTTGCTTTGAAATTAATTCTAAGCTCAAACATTATCTACCTGAGCCGAAACGTAAGAAATCGACAAGAAATCAGCTATATAATCGAAGAGAAAAACTCGAGCAACTCCATTTCATGACAGAAGAGAAGGTAGAACAAGTCACAAGTTTTCCTGATTTTTTGGTATTTAAAATGAAGCTAAGGACTAGCACAAACCATTTCTAACTTCAAATTGTGTTCTCCGGTGACTATGGCTGCGAATCGACGGCGCCAAGATGGCTGGTCGAGGGTTTCACGGAGAGGAGGTTGGCATATGACTATTCATGAGCTTAGAAAACTAAACAGCAAACAGCAATCGATACTTTTTAACGAATTTAGAAAAGGTCTTTGAGTCTTTTTAGATTCATCACCACAAATAACTGTAGCAATACATATACAATCTTTTCAGATAAAATAGAATCCAAAACGGCATTTTTCATTTTTTAAAAGTTGCAGATCACGCAGAGTCTTGCACTTCCTAAACATATAAGACAATAAGCCAATTCAAACCCTTTTCCGATTAAATTCAAGTTATCCTCCGTGGTATATCCCAGCAGTGTAGTAGAGAGTGAAATAGAGAATATAAAAATGACTCGAGTACCGTATGCATCAGTAGTGAGAAGTTTGATGTTCGATATTATTTGTAATAGACTAGACATTGTACAAGAAGTGAAAGCAGGCAACCAGTACATGGAGAATTCTGGATGAGAGCATTGGATTCTGGATGAGGGCATTGGAGTATGGTTAAGAGGATCCTTAGATAAATTAAGCCAACCTCAAACACCGCATTATGTATTGGAGAATTGGATTTGACACTCGGAGAAAATGTTGATTTAGATTATGCAGGTGACCTCGATAAAGAAACCTACTACTGGTTATACGTCTACACTTGTAGGAGATGTAGTAAGTTGGATTTCAAAACTGCAAATAGTTTAGTCGTTATCTGCAACGGAGACATAATATATGACAGCTACTCAATGTCACAAGGAGGCTATATGGATTTAAACGTTGTTGGAAGAAGTTGGGCACAAACAAGAAAAAACTACTTTGTTTTGTGATAGTCAGAGTGATTCATATTGTAAGTGATCCAGCATTCCATTTCAGGACCAAACAGATTGTAGTACAATTTTATTTCGTTCGGGAAGTAGTAGAGGAATGAAGTGTGTATATGCCGAAATTTATGCTAAAGATAACATAGAAGATTATTAACCAAGCTAGCATATACGAATAATTTTGAATAGTGTAGATCCTCATGTGACTTATCAGAAACGTTAGCAGCAGGGAATACAAGATTGAAATAATGCGTGGAGATGTGCTCCAAGTGGGAGAAATGCTTGCACGTGTAATAAATGCCATCTTGTGATGAAATTGTAGAAGGCAAATTCATTCCACGCTGAGGGGATGCTGAGAAGATCTATATATAGAGCTCCTCACCTTCGAAATTAGCATCCCATTCGAGTTATCCTTCTGTTGTTAAACATTCAAATATATTTGATTATGATTATTAATATTTGTAACATACTTTTCTCTTGTATTCAGGGAGTGCATGTTTATTTTAAAACACAGTGAGATATCGTGTTTCTGTAAAATATTATTATGGAATCTTTTCATTTTGCCCCAAGTTTTATCCTAATAAATTTATTAGGGTTTAACTTTTGGTGTCCATTTTTTATCTTCAAGTCATATTTCTATCATCAGCAGTGCTGCTGATGTAGAGCGTGATCTGGTTCCAATTTAGAGGTCTGATGATGGGTTTTGAAGTTTAACAAATACCAGTTTTGGTCCGAGATGGTTGGGCAGATTAGTCCCTAGCTGGACAGCAAGTTGGGGCGCTGAACTAGATTGTATCCGGTGAACTGTTTAGCGATCAGCTGTTGGTAACCTTCAGGTTTAGTATAGATCAGATCAGGCGTGAGCTAGTCTGAGAGGATAGCTCTGGCTGGGCAGTTTCGTTGTGCTGGTTTGAATGCTGTCGAGAGCTGGTTTCGAGGACACCAGCTTAGATGTTAGCAGCTCTGGGATTTACGGTGTTTGTGCGAGCTGGATTCAGCTTAGAGATGTGCTGGATGCTCTGAGCTGGTCTAGGGTTTCCGCGATCTTGTTTTGGTTTCTGCGTACCTGAGCAGGTACAGTGGATCTGAACTGGTTTGACTTTACTTTAGCTGTAACTGGGTACGTGTATATAAGTGTTGACCAACACTTAGTTATTTTATAACAACACATATCCTTATCCTCTCCCGTGAGTTCCCGATAAATATCTCTCAAACCCCGTGACTACGGTCACCGAATATCATCTTCTCTCGATTGTCGGAGATTGGCCAGTCAGATTTGAGTGAGGGTACCTCGGTTGGAAACCCCTCTTCGAGGCCAACGTTCTCGTACCAGTTTGGAGTTGGTAGGAGGTCGGACAGAAGAATCGCTGAGGAGCTAGCGTTTGTTTCTATTCCTAGCATTGATCTTTGAGCTGGATAGTGCTCTTTTGATTAGACGTAGTTGTTTTGAGCTACGAGGCTTTACTCCATGAGCCGTGTAAGTTAAGCAGAGCTGATTTTTTAGCTATCTTGGCAGATTAGAACCTTTCTTGTGGTTATTTCCGTCAGCTGCTGGCCTTGAGCTATTGGCCGAGACTTGGGCAGAGCAGGGAGTGTTTTCTGCTGTTAGCTGTAAGCGGTACTGAGGTATTGTACCAAGATCTAATATCTCATATGGTATTCCAGGTTGCGATTACTAGGTACATGATCGTATATCGTAAACCATTGTTGGTTGTAGACAAAAGTCTACGTAAAGGGTTTCATAGAGATGCAATTGGCAACTACCTTTTAGGAATCATGATTGGCCGATATTATTTGGGATCATGATTCGCTAATTGGACCTCACGTACCTACTGAGGAAAGGGGTTTCCCGTTTTTTACTTGAGGGTAGTGAAAAATGTCAAAACAGCGGGAGGAAGAGATTTTATAAGACACGTAAAAATGGTTCCAATTGTTTTTTATAAGACACAAAAATTGATATATCACATAATCCACAAAATATTAAAGTGTTGTTTTCGATATAAGAGTTACTAATAATTTACTATTTATCTATGTATCAAAAATATATCTTCGTTAACTACACTTGATAAGTTTGTCTACTATCATTATTAACAGAACTAATTCAGATTCAGTTTTAAAATACAGCATTTTAAATTGTTGTTTTATATAAGAACTCACAATGATAACATTTTATTTTTTATCTATATCTATATAATAAAAAATATTGTTCGTTATCTGATAGGATCGAAAAAGGGGATGTCTCATCTATATCTCTATATATATATAAATTTATATCAATTGTAGTTTCTTTTCAAAATTTTTTGCATGCCACATAAATAATTAAATGCAAAAATCATCAATTTAAAAGGAAAACATCAGTATAATACTTTTGGTAAATAAATATTTTTAAAAAGCACCAATACTCGATGTATATCTTTAAATTTAATATGAAACATTTAACCTTTATTTCCTAAATTACAATTTAATTTGGAAAACTATTTAAATTTGAAGTTTAAAAAAAAAAACCTTTATATAGTTAATTTGTATCTATCATAAAAAATATCTCTTCGATAACTATAAAAAATAATACTTCTTCTAGAATATGAAGTATTGATAAATGTGTTCGTTGGAAATATTTCCAACTACTCTCATTATTAACGAAACTAACTCAAATTCCAACAATTCTCACTGAGACCGAAACTAATTCGAATTAAAACTTTCAAAATACAAACTTTCAAATACAGACTTTAAATTTGAAGTTTCAAAAAACAATCTTTATATATTTAATATGTATCTTTCATAAACAATGTCTCTTCGATAACTACACAAAATAATACTTCCTCTAGAATATGAAGTATTGACAAATGTGTCGTTGGAAATATAATTCAAACTAAACTTTCCAAAAGGTACTAGACAAGATATTGTCTACGCAACTATCAATTTATCATATCTCTGGAGGCATTGCACAGTTTTGAGTCTTAAAAAACTATGCGACTACAGAATGTAGGTTCTGATCAAGAATGTGGTAAACTTGAACAATTTTCAGAATGGATTGCTAATTTAGGAGATGGAAAAATTGGAGAACCAAATGACGGTTATGCGACAATCGAAATTCCTGAAAATCTTTTGTTGAAAGATTACAATGATTCTATTGCAGCAATAGTTGAGAGTACAGATCCATTTATAGGCAACAGACGATACTACATATTTTCAACAAAGGGCTATTTTGGCACCCACTCTTGATGTCGTTCAATCCATAAATGAATACATGATATCTCTGAACCATTCTGAAGAAAGGTTGTACTTAAGTTCTGATACGACATGCCACTCATATAGAAATCTCGATCTACTACATAATGTGCATACACCTGAATCCTTAAATGGAATAAGATGTTCTGGGGTACCAAATCACGAGTTAAAATTGAAGGTCGGGACTCCAGTTATGTTGCTACGGAACGAGGCTTGGGAACCATGTTTTAGAAGGACAGATTCTCGCTGGAAGTAATGCTGGTCAAAAAGTGATTATTCCAAGAATATCATTGACCCCTTCTGATCCAAGACTTCCTTTTAAATTCCAATAAAGACAATTTCCTTTAATTGTATCATATGCAATGACAATCAACAAAAGTCAAGATCAATCATTGTCTCATGTATGACTTCTTTTAAAGAATCCTGTTTTTAGCCATGGTCAGTTTTATGTCGCTATATCTAGAGTTACTAACCCAAATGGTTCAAAAATTTTGTATAATAGGAAAAACAAAAATTGGACACCAAATGTTGTATTTAAAGAAGTTTCTCAGAATTTATAATTAATTTTTTTTGTTTCACAATTATACTATTTATAATGATTTATCTTATTTGTATTTATATTATTATTCAAATGTTAGTACGCATTATTTAATCATTAATTAAAATAAAATTAAATCTCTGTGCATCGCACGGGTGAAATACTAGTAGATTTATAAAGTAAAAGTCCATACTTTATATCATAAAGAAAGTTTATGATCTGTTTTGCTTGTTCTCAGCTGTCGGGGATTATGATTCCTCAGCCTTTCCAACGTCCATCTGTTTTGAAAATTTATAACCAAAATTCCAAATAGGTTATGTGTACCTTTAATTTATGGACGAATTCAGGATCCCTTGGTGGTAGTAAGGACGCAAAACAAGGCCATACAATAAAATTATGAAATAAAACTTAAAACTATTCTTGAAAATTAATGATTCTACAATTTTAAACAGGGAAATCACCCTTTTTCCATGGTTGGATCTTCTATTTATTGGTAATAAGTGCGATATGTTGAGATAATAGTAGGCTTTTGTTTAAGCCGCTGAATATCCTTTTTGTTTTCCTAAATGTTTCTATCTTCTTAAATTTAAATAATCACCAACAGTCTCTGAAAATTCACAGCTGTTGCTACCAAATGACCATGAAAATCAGGAACCCTGAAACGGTCTTCGACAAACTCCTCTTCTCGGCTTCTCAAATTCAAATTATACCTCACTTCTGGCACTCATATATCCAGAAACAAACTCATGTGAATGTGTGCATGAAATGGAAAAAAGACTCACACTTAGACTCCATTGATTCCATTCACAAATCCCTTCAACTCAAGCCCATTACCTCGATGAAAAACTTCTTTATATCTTCTTCCTCTGCACCTCATGAAAACTATTGTATTCCAATCTCAGCTGTCTCCAAAAAAGGCTTAGGCTTTGGTTAAATATAAGAGTCGCAAGGTTCTTGAGGAGTTATCCTTCTTTTTTTTAGGAGTTTACTGGGCCTCTTTACAATCTGCCTTGGTTTAGATTGACTCAGAAAGCCATTGAGCTTAATAAAGAGGAAAGAATGATTTATGAAGATTTTAAAGATGATGTCTTGGGTAGGTTAAAGAAGCTTATCTTCATGGAGTGGTCCTCAGAGCTGGTCCTCAACTAAGACTTGATCTGTTCTGCTCTTTGACTCAATCTTGCTTCTTATTCTTTTCAGCTGATCGATTATGAAGCTCCAATCTGATTCTACTCTAAGCTGATTCCTTCACTTAGGCTCTGGTCTGATCTGTTTCGCTCGTTGTCCTCTGATCTGAATACGATGCTCAAATATGGATTTATCTATGTCGCTCTAATCTGTCCACTTAAAATCATTTGTCCACATATTCTAAGCTAAGCCAGAAACACTTCTGACGCCCTCTGTGCGGGATCGGGTTTGTACAAAGGGTTAACTATTTAGTGGACACGTGGTTAATTAGTCTTCTTGCAGCTGCCTTGGTGTGAAAAATGCAAGAAACCTACTCACACCATTAATACTTGTTGGCGCATTCATGGTAAGCCGGCTGACTGGAAATCTTCTCGCGATCGCCGTACTCATGCTACTCTCACTGATTCCTCTGCCGAGCCCTTCACCAGATAACAAATTGAGGCTCTTCACAAGCTACTCGAACAGAATACTTCAGAATCCACCTCACCAATTGTTGGTACAGGAAGTGCTGCTCATCGAGGTGATATTCCTTTTGCACTACTATCCCAGAATGAGCTTTCCACTTCCTGGATTGTAGACTCAGGTGCTTCGGACCACATGACTGGAAATTCCATTATTTTTCCTCATTCAGCCCATTTCCATATCACAAATCTGTTCGGATTGCTAATGGCACTTGCACGACAATGTTGGGTTCTGGATCTGTCCAACTAACCCCGGCTCTTTGCTTACAAAATGTGTTGTTTGTCCCTGAGTTTAATTGCAATTTACTCTCTGTTAGTCAGCTCACCACGATCTTAGATGTCGTACTACCTTCTAGGCTAACTCTTGTCTTTTTCAGGATCCGGCATCGGGGAGGACGATTGGCAGTGCTGATCTTTGTGCAGGCCTATACCTTCTCATTATGGAAAACTTCTCGAGCGCTCCGTTCGTTCCCATCATATTGTATCTGCGTTTAATTCCAAGAAGACTAGTGACATCTTATTATGTCACTATAGGTTAGGACATCCGAATTTTTCTTACCTTCTCAAAACCATTTCCACTAATTCACTGAGACATTTGGGGGCCATCACACGAAAGAATTATTCCTATCTCATAGAAAGTGCCCCGTAGGGCCTTAACTTAAACGGGATCTTACCTAGGGAAAACATTACGAGCACCCGTTGATTTCTACTATTTGTCGATGATCATACTCGCCTCTCGTGGGTATTCCTCATGAAAAACAAAAATGAGACTTCCCAAATAATTAAAAACTTTCATATGATAACCCAAACGCAGTTCTCTACCCGTATTCAGATCCTCCGTACTGATCGTGCGTGGGACTTCTTCAACTCTGTCATGGGTGACAACCTCCTCACTCACGACATTGTTCACCAAAGCTCTTGTGTCGACACCCCTCAACAAATGGTGTCGTTGAACAGAAGAACCGCCATTTACTCGAGGTTGCTCGATCACTGTTGTTCACTAACCATGTCCCTCGTCATTTCTGGGGCGAGGCTGTCCTTACTGCTACCTACCTTATTAATCGCATGCCCTCCCGTGTCGTCAACTTCAAGACTCCGATCCAAACCCTCCTTGAATTTTATCCGTCTTTACACCTGCTGCACAATATTCCACCTGGAATATTTCAGGAGGATATTACAACTTTGTCAATAGAGCTGCACCGTTCTTAGGTACGTAGCTCAGTTCAAAATGCTATTCACGTACACCTTCCATTATAACTGCAGTTTTTCCCTACCGCCAAGGACTGCATTGATTACTACAATCAGAAAAGATGTGTGGATGGGAAGGAGTCTTATTCTTCCAAGCCAGATTGTTAGTCAGATATTTCCATGTGATATTGATTCTTGTAAAGCCCCGTACCACACATAAAGTGGCTAAATGTCTTATGTACTGTATTCAGAGGTACGTAAAATATTTTGAGCAAATTGTGTCACACTTCAATGGTGAAACTCCTCCTGGACGCAGGTACTTTCTGATCGTCCATTTTCATAATGAATCTTGTTATCCTTTTCGAGATACTATAAGCCCATTATGCAGGTGCATGCTAAGAGGATTTCGACTTCACAACTGTCCTTATTGGATCAGGCCTTCCATTACAATATCTAATCATACTGGTATGTCCTTACATTCTCTATCCTTCCGTTTCTGATACTTTAGACTTGAGGTCATTTTTATGTATGTATGTATGTATGTATGTATTTTAATTATCATAATCATCATCTTTTATGGCTGATGAAATTTGAGTTGGCATCCAAGAGATTCAATCTGTTGAATATTTTTGGTTGTTTTTAGATTGCATGCAATGTTGTCTAAGCCTATTTTGACTGTCTTCGACCTTTGATATCTTGTATGCCATTATAAACAAGCTTAAACCATTTTGACTCACCTAGATCATTCAGAAATTATTTTGATATTACCCCTAATAATAGACAATCACAAGAAAAAACCAGTAATAATTCAATTTTCAACACACTTGCAAATGAAGAACTCTGCTGAATATCAGAAATTAGAGCAATAACAAAGATTAAAAGTGACAACAAGGAGAAATTCACTCTCTTCCACATTTCTTCCCAGCTGTCACAACTATTACAATATTTTCCTCCCTCAGTACGCCTCAGTCACCCTTTCTAGCTTTGGAGGTCCTACAGTAAACCTTGCAAATTGGGTGCAGTTGCCTATTTCTTCAATTTCCATCCACTGGCAAAGTTCTGTATGACTAGCTTGTGGAAATTCATCTATGTGTGAGTTTGTCTTTGGATTGAGATTCTCCATGCCTACAGGATCTAGCCCATATATTATCGGCTTCTTGCACATCTTTAAAAGAATTAAAGGATGTTTTCTGATGTCAAAACTTATATCTTGTTATTCTCCTTATGATTTGTTGATATAATTTCTTGACCCTCTAGTTGCAGAATTGACGCCTCGCTATTTTTAAATTGCTGATATGTGTTTCATCATCTCTAGTCCCGTGATATATTCTGACAATATTTCTGCAGGTGTGCTGTTCTCAACAAAGAAACATCCAAAAACCAAGGATCTTATGGTAAATTTATTGAACCAATACTCCAAGTAGTTATATTTGAGATATTTACATCTAGGCGCTGTAGACTTTTTTGGTAAATCAATTGATGATCAACTGGTTTTCTCATTTTGAAAGGATTTTATTTAGAGGTCCGCCACAGGCGTGGGTTCATGTAAAACTAACTTCGTTGAGTTTTTGCAGCCAGAAGCTTTCTGGATTCGTTCACAAAAAAAGGGTATCGTAATATTCGCCCTGCCAGGAGAACTGGACTGACAGAATTGCTGGGGGACTTCAAAATTCATTTCAATCATACTGGAAAACACATTCTTACATAGAACACGAAAAACTGACAAGAACATGCAATAAACTTAATATGTTTTCAAAAGTACAAAACAGAATTTACTTGCCTCAAAAACTGAATACAGCTAACTGAAATTCTTCCGGTGTCGAGTAACTTGCAAGCACGATCAAAAATTACTTTGGAAGAGTGTTGAATCTTCGGTCGGTTGGTTGAGAGCTTTTCATCGCTTAAAATTTGAAAACCTTTTGAAGAAGTTTGATTATGGTGTTGAAAGTTTCTGATATGTGTATTTATATGAAACAAAAAGCATGAGCTCACCATTTTTATAATATCTTTCGCAAACACTTGGTAACAGAAATTTCATTCATTTCTCAACAACAAAATATATATAAAAAAAGATAACCCAGTATATGCTAATCACAAATAATAGTGCAAAATAACCGGGTTTTGAATGTCACAAATGGTACAAACCTGCTAAGTACTGCTATGCTTTGAATTGATTGTAATTTTCTGTCCATTCCCATACCACTCCGCTGTTCTTCTCCAGAAACTGTCTGCAAACAGTCATTCAACCACAGCAAAATGATGACGACAGGTAAAAGACGAGGAGATGTGAAAAATATCCAAATATTCTTCATAATCCAGGACAAATTTATCCATTTCTGCACCTGCAGTTCTATAATTGTCCCTTCAACATCATTCTACTTCCGTTTTGTTCCTTCTACATCCAAGCACAAAATACATGGGCGCACACCGTGTGTTTGCGGCTCTCTTAAAATACAGGATACAATAAGAAAACCCATGACTGAGTACTTCAATTGTATTGTAAGCATAAGAGCTTTCAGAATCACATCATCTGCCAAGTACTTAGTTCAAGTATATTGTCTGATCATACCAATCACTTATTTATGTCATCCATATTCTCTAACAAAGTTTTCTAATCAAATGCCCTTCTACCATTCAACCTTCTATTCCTCAAAATCGAAACTGATTCCTTCATTAAATCAATGTACTTCTTTCTAATTTCTGCCAGAGGATGTCGTTCTATAGTCAGCTCATCGCAATAAGCCTCTTTCAGAATAACAGTGCAAGTTTTATTCTTCATCGACAAATAAAACATATGTGGATGCCTCTCAAAAGCCTTGTGAATCTTCTGCGGTAAACACAAACATTTCCTCAAACATAAAAAAGCCTTTCTTTCTGCAGCATGCTCAACAAATAGACTCAACAACTCATGAAGCAATCCCACGACCCGTTTCTCGGATAAATCACTGTCTGGTTTCAAGAAAGAAAAGTCATCATAAGGGGAGACATAAGGAAGGCACTGAAATTCGGTTAACCAATCATTTATCTTCTGTTTAAGCCTTACGCCTTTAGAGGGAAACAATGGGAATGAAATTGCCTCATCTGCACCACCACCATAAAGACCTTTCTTCATCGCATTCTTCTGCATTAGAGACAAAAATTTCCCATCTACTTTATCATCATTAGCTTCAAAAACTGCCAAACCCTTCAGTCCAACTTCTATGTCCACTATGCGAAAACACTCGTTACCTTTCAAATAATTAGAAGGGTCTTCACAAAATTCATTAGGCAACCCTAAATACCAGTGCAAGCCTTTAATTACCTTCAAAGGAATCACCTTTCTACCACCACTCATGAAGATAAGCTTCCTTAACCTACCCAAGATATCATCTTTAAAATCTTCATAAATCATTTTTTCCTCTTTATTAAGCTCAATGGCTTTCTGAGTCAATCTAATCCAAGGAAGATTGTAAAGAAGCCCAGTAAACTCCTCAAAAAAAGAAGGATAACTCCTCAAGAACCTTGCGACTCTTATATTTAAACCAAAGCCTAAGCCTTTTTTGGAGACAGCTGAGATTGGAATACAATAGTTTTCATGAGGTGCAGAGGAAGAAGATATAAAGAAGTTTTTCATCGAGGTAATGGGCTTGAGTTGAAGGGATTTGTGAATGGAATCAATGGAGTCTAAGTGTGAGTCTTTTTTCCATTTCATGCACACATTCACATGAGTTTGTTTCTGGATATATGAGTGCCAGAAGTGAGGTATAATTTGAATTTGAGAAGCCGAGAAGAGGAGTTTGTCGAAGACCGTTTCAGGGTTCCTGATTTTCATGGCCATTTGGTAGCAACAGCTGTGAATTTTCAGAGACTGTTAGTGATTATTTAAATTTAAGAAAATAGAAACATTTAGGAAAACAAAAAGGATATTCAGCGGCTTAAACAAAAGACTAGTATACGGCCTGACTTAATTGGAGTAGCTCAAACAAGCCCTCGGGAGATAAGAGCGCCTGATTCCATTCACAAAAAGCTACGGTAACCAAATTCAAATTGGCATTTGAAAATCTAATCTAACACACTAAACGTGTGGCCTGACACTCTAACCACATGTAGTTATCATGTAACTAAACAAGGTAATAACATATACAGTGGAAAACGTTTTAAATTGGTTTTAAAAATAGAACTTGGCGTATAAAGATTTTGTGACATCCCCGTAAATAAGACATGCCAAAAAAATCAAACAAAAATGTAAAGTAATAATACTAAAAATAGGAGATCAACAAAGAAAAACACACAAACAGGTGTCAAGCAGTCTCAACAACAAAATCATCCCAATCAAAATCAATGCCGACAAGGCTAAACTACACCACATAAGCTCAAAATACTTCAAACACAATACACTTACGCGGGGGCATTTCCCCCGGGAAATGATTAAAATCGGACTTTGACATAATACAGATAACATAATAGACACGATGACAACAATCCAACCTCATCAACGAGCTCCCCTAGCGGACTCTCTGCCTAGGGATGCAAAATCACTTTATACAAGATAACTAAACAATTCATCTTCACAGAGTGTGGCCAGATAAATTCATCTCGTAAGTATAAAACAATCACAAATTAATGGTTTTTCTTGCATAGTCTACAAGGTACAAAATTTGCCAATTTGGTGTTTATAGCATAACTACTCCATTACATAATGAAATGAAGCAGTCATAATCTCGTTTCGAAGGTAAGATAAAGCTTTATTATTCTCAAAAATTCAAACACATGAGTACATGAACATCAAGCACAAATATATGCTCTCGAATAGTTTTTGTAAACTTCTTATATCTCATTCATTTTTCAATGAAATCAAGTGATTCCCAAAGTAAATCGAAGCTAACACTCTGCTCTACAAATGACTTCAGATCATAACCACAAAATACTAACACACAAGTAGCAGTAAATTCGAATACCGTCAAAACATATATCTTGTTATTCTCCTTATGATTTGTTGATATAATTTCTTGACCCTCTAGTTGCAGAATTGACACCTCGCTATTTTTAAATTGCTGTATGTGTTTCACCATCTCTAGTCCCGTGATATATTCTGACAATTTTTCTGCAGGTGTGCTGTTCTCAACAAAGAAACATCCAAAAACCAAGGATCTTATGGTAAATTTATTGAACCAATACTCCAAGTAGTTATATTTGAGATATTTATATCTAGGCACTGTAGACTTTTTTGGTAAATCAATTGATGATTAACTGTTTTCTCATTTTGAAAGGATTTTATTTAGAGGTCCTGCCCAGGCGTGGGTTCATGTAAAACTAACTTCGTTGAGTTTTTGCAGCCAGAAGATTTCTGGATTCGTTCACAAAAAAAGGGTATCGTAATATTCGCCCTGCCAGGAGAACCTGGACTGACAGAATTGCTGGGGGACTTTAAAATTCATTTCAATGATCGGCAAGGGGATTTCTATTGGTCAGTAAATTTCTTTCCATGTTCTGTTTGATGATAAGTGCCAGTATATCACTAAATTAAGTAGAAAAATCTATATTTTCTTCAACGAAAAATAAAGTATCTAATTTCTACTCAGAATGATAAGTTCCTAGAATGAGAACTCCTAGCCCTCAACCACTACCATAAAACAGGTTAGCAGCAAAACCTGTTGCTGGTGACGTCGAGAAAAAAAAAACAAAGCTCGAGACTTTTCCTTTCTCCCGGCTTCAAAATGAAATCTTTTATCACAAAATGGCAGGCTAACTTCTTTAACGGTGACTGTTGGCTTACGCTCATCAGAGAAAATAAAAACAAAAGGGCAAACAAAATAAACAAGTAGTACATGCGCAGAAATTGAATCGCATAGCTAGAACATATGCAGAGACATGCTTAGGCAGAGATAGACCTGAAGGATAAACCGGAGAAGAGAGCCATGAGAGACAGAGATAGGAGGTCGAGATGAAGAAAAGATCGGCTTTTATCTTGTAATAGCACATTAAAAATTGAAACGGTTTTAATCAAAGAATGGATCCATGATTAGACTGAAAGGAGAGACTTGGTCAAAAACCACCGATTTTAAATTCCGGTTATCACACTAACACGCTTTATAATCTGAAACTAAAGAATTTCATATTAAAAAAAAAAACGAATTTCAAGTTTATATCTTGAAATTTATTTTAGTTATTCAAATAATAACCCTCGTTACATTGGATTTCGAATTTTCAAATCAATTTGCTAATTAAAAAACATTCATTAGTTTACTAACTTAAAATTAGACTCTGATTTTTGTCACACTGATTCATCTATAACATTAGGTTGAGATCTACACTGTTAAACAAGTGCCAAAGAGTTAGTTATAGTTCAATCTTCGAAAGATATTTACGAAGGGATTTCTAAACCGATCCTTTATAAAATGAAAAGATAAAACTTGGTTACATATTTTTTTTTAGTATAATAATTATTTTAGACTACAAATATAATTACTGTTACTCCACTCATGACAGGACTTTAGGCATAAACTCGAGACTTATTTTAAACATTTCTAAAGATTTTTTAAAAAGAATTTTCTTGCATTACCCTAATTTTCTTCCTAAACATTTCTAAAGATTTTTTAATTAAAAAGAATTTTCTTGAATTACCCTATAAAGTGATTCGTGCATGATAAGTCGGAGTAAAACCAACTTGTTTCGAGTGATTCATCGGTTTTGGCCAACATGTGCACAACATCCCGCATGCGGTAGCACGTGTTGGGCCACCTCCGATGTCTTGGCCTACCCGTGGAGTTCACCTCCAACTTCGAATCCGAAGCCAAAAAACACGTAATTTGCTATAAACTCCTCCATAGAGAACCTCCTAAGTATGGTATCGGTGTAGGTTGCTTGGATGAGTCCAATCATCCTCTTTGATATCTCTATATAGATATGAATTCCCAAAACCTGTCGGAGAGCCATACTTTTGTTGACTGCAACATTTCTATGTCATTCTCAATGAGTATAATGTCATCAATATTAATTACAAAGAACGTCACAACGTCCTCTACAACCTTTTTTTATATGCACGGTTCATCTGGATGCTTGATGAAACTGAATTACTTAATGGTCACGTCGAACCTCAGGTTCCAACTTCTTGCGGCCAGCCTGAGACCATAAATTGATCTATGAAGCTTACATGCCTTATGTCTACTTCCAACATATGTGAATCTCTCAGTCTGTGTCATATAATATCTTCCTTAATTCCATTAAGGAACGCAATATTCACATCCATTTTCAATCAGAAGCCAGATTGACAAGACAAAGAGGAACTCCCTTTGTGCCTCGGCCATCACAGCAGTCACCATATCAACCCCAAGCACAACCACCCACTAGAGTGGAAGGGGGTAGTAGTAGCAGTGGTAAAAGAGCTTTCTTTATCGAGAGGGAAGCAATTCAAGTGACCTGGTAATAGTTTGATGGATCTGTGTAAACAGATCCAGATTAAAGTTTTGAATTACACAAAACCTGTTACTGTGTTTCTAATATCTCTACGAAGTGTGCAGATGTTTACAAAGAAGACAACAGCTGATGTTAACAGAAGGTGTTGATTTCTAAGTATCTCTACGAAGTGTGCAGATGTTTACAAAGAAGACAACAGCTGATGTTAACAGAAGGTGTTGAGAAGAAGTGCAATCAGCTGTTGCGCTAAGAATTGATATCAGATGTCGATCATTGTGAAGACATGTAGAAGCTGTCAGCAGCAAGCATATCGAAGAGGATCACATGTCCATTGATGATCTACTGTTGCAAGCAATCAATTGTTGCAAACAGTAGTCAAGATCAGCAGTTGATACAACAAAAATGATCAGCAACGATGACGTCAGCTTTATCAGCAGACAACAATCTGGAATCAGCGATGATGACGTCAGCATTTCTATTGGAGGAATCTGGAATCAGCGATGATGACGTCAGCATTTCTATTGAAGGAAGCTGTGATCAGCAACGATGACGTCAGCATGCTGATTGGAAGAAGTTGTGATCAGCAACTATGACGTCAGCAATATCACAGACAACTAGATGGATCAGCGATGATGACGTCAGCAGTGATGCATCACAATCAGCAGTTGACAAGAGAAGCGCAAGAGATGGAGCGACGTCGTTTAACTCTTAACAGTGTATCAGCTGTAGCGCTAAACAGAAGATGCAACCAGCTGTTGCAAGCATTCATCAGTTGCAAGCTAAAGTATGATCAGCAGTGAGCTACAGTTATTCAGTCGTTGACAGAAGATGATTCAGCAGTTGCTCGAAGACAAAGATGTATAAATCAGCTGTAGCGCAAGGAAGAGTTTGAACCAGCTGTTGTGTGTCAATGTAAATGAACCAGCTGCTGGAAGTTAATGAATCAGCTGTTGCAATGAAGGTGAACCAACTGTTGCGCGAAGTGTTGTGACGAAGAAAAGACAACAGCTGAGCGAACAGCTGTTGAACAAATTGTTGGAGCACATTCAGCTGTTGGGATGCAATCAACGCTCAAAATGGAAAGGATCAATGGCTGAAATTGAGTCGTGCAAATGCCTAAATCAAGGGGACAAGATTTGTACTATTCTGGAAAATAGTACAATATACAGAGGATGGTTGCACCAATTTGGGAAGAAGACAAATTGGCCTTGACAAGCGCAGAAGAGATTTGAATTTACTGTCTAACGGCCATTTTTGGAGAAGAGCTATATATACAAGAAGCACTGTTGAAGACAAGCGATTTTTGACGAATTAATCAACGAACAGTGCAAAAACAGAGGGAAGAAAATTGGAGACGAAGCAGTTGACCGCCATTAGAGAGGAGCGCATAACGAGTGTCGACTGTTGAGTCTCAATCAGCTTTTGTAGAAGCATTTTCCCAGTGTGTGAGATTTATTCATTTGAGAGTTGAGCGATACACTGTAAAATCTCACACACACAGATTCACTCGCATATTTTGAGAGATGTGCGAAATTGATTAACGAGTGAATCATAAACAAAATTCAAATCCCGTCCAAGCACGAAGACGTTAAACTCTGTGTTTGTAGCCTTTCTCACATAGGCGTAAAACAAGTGAGTGATACACAGTTGCGGCTGGTGTGTATTTGTTGAGGATATGAGTTCACCTGGAGCGAGACTCGGTGGCTCACGAGTGTCGACTGTTGAGTCTCAATCAGCTTTTGTAGAAGCATTTTCCCAGTGTGTGAGATTTATTCATTTGAGAGTTGAGCGATACACTGTAAAATCTCACACACACAGATTCACTCGCATATTTTGAGAGATGTGCGAAATTGATTAACGAGTGAATCATAAACAAAATTCAAATCCCGTCCAAGCACGAAGACGTTAAACTCTGTGTTTGTAGCCTTTCTCACATAGGCGTAAAACAAGTGAGTGATACACAGTTGCGGCTGGTGTGTATTTGTTGAGGATATGAGTTCACCTGGAGCGAGACTCGGTGGCTCATCTTAATGGAACCTTTCTGAAGAAGGAAGAAGGGGAGATGTAGGAGATTGAGCTCCGAACTTCCAGAAACAAATATCAGTGTATTGTATTCTTTTATTTATTCCGCATAAGCACTTTAATATTAGCACGCACGCATAACAGATTGCACACACAGTAGTCGAACAGATTTCTGTAAACAGAAATCTGTTTGTGTTGAGTCTTAAAATTAGGATTCAGTTCTGGTGTTTTCCGCATGTTTTTTATTACATATCAGATCAGTCTCCGGTGCTCTGTTTTAATGTTCAAGAATCCGAGGTATTGCACCTCATAATAGCAGCGCAAAATTTTTATTTATCAGTAGCAGCGCTCGCTTGCATTTATTTCATCTCCTATTTTCGATCCTAACATAGTTCCTCTAGTTCGAGTGGGTCAAAACAGTTTAGTTTGAGTTCGAGTTCTGGGTATTCCAGTAGGTATTGCAGTAAATGTGGAGGTAGACATCTCAGTGAACAATGTAGAGAGTGATTGGGAGATGCAATCTATGTCAACAGACTGGCCATTTTGCCAGAGTTTGCCCTCAACGTGATGCAGAATGAGCACAAGGTGCAAGTGCTTCAGGATCGGTGCATCCTCCTGAGAGGCAAGATGGAGTCGTGCACACATTCCAACCGAAATTTCAGAGCAGTCTAGCTGGAAGTCAGGTGGTGAGCCAAACTCCACAACAACAGGCAAGAGTATTTGCGCTCACGAGCAAGCTCAAACTGCATCGGATGATGTTATCGTAGGTAACTGTTTTATTGTTGGTTATCCTGCTTATGTGTTGATAGGTACGGGTGCATTCCATACCTTCATATTCATATTACATTCATTGCGATCTGAATTAGTACCTGCGGTAGTTGCTATTTCCTCACCAGTAGGGAAGGGAATGGTATCAGTAAGCTTAGTTAAGAATTGTGAACTACGGTATGAAGGACATGTGATCGAAGTGGATGGCATAGTGCTTGAATTATCAGATGATTGTATTGTTGGCATAGATACATTAACCAGATACAGAACGACCGTAGATTGTTTCCAGAAAGTGGTCCGCCTTAGACCCGGGATGACAGCTGAATGGACCTTTTACGGTAAGGGATCGAGAGCTAAAATTCCCCTGATATCTGTGTTAGCCATGACACGTTTATTAAAGGGGTGGAAGGATTCTTAGTGTATACCGTGGATGTGACAAAGCCTAGCCCAGATTTGTTGGAGATATTAGTGGTTAGAGATTTTCCAGATGTATTTCCCGATGAAATTCCCGGTTTGCCTCCAGTCCGGGAGATAGTGTTCAGTATTGAATTAAGGCAGGCACGCAACCAATATCGAAAGCTCCCTACAGGATGTCACCTGTAGAATTGAAAGAATTGAAGCAACAGCTTGAAGAGCTGTTATCCAAATGATATATTCGACCAAGTGTTTTCCCTTGGGGCGCTCCTTTTGTTATTCGTAAGAAAGAAAGATGGTTCCATGAGATTATTTGTGGACTATCGCCAACTGAACCAAGATACGATAAAGAGCAAATATCCATTGCCATGGATAGATGAGTTGTTTGATCATTACAGGGTTCATCTGTATATTCGAAGATTGATTTGAGCTCTGGATAACGACGAAAATTTCTCTTTTGCTTATCCCTATCCCGATGAGACGAAACTAAAGCTCTTATTTTCTATCACGAATGCCTTCAATAAGAAAATTTAGAAGGCCACTGCTATCCACTACACGAATGTGTAGTGGTTAACAAAGGATTGACTCTAAGGGTTGGGCACGGGCAGAATCCTAAATATTTGTCCTTGTCGTCAAATATTTCGTTTGTCGTTGAAAACTATTTAGGCTTTTTACTTTTGATTACTACTATGTTTTTTATTTTGCTGGATGTAAATTGTTGTTTCAGTATTTTGCTTCACAGTTTGGACCTACTACTACTGCATTGGTATTTGAACTCGGTATTTTCGTAGTGCACGACGATTCTCTGTTGTACGAGCAGGACTTGTACACAGACTCGTACGTCAAATATTTCTTGAAGTCATTATCTACATATTCTCGATTATATCAGATCATAGATACCTTTAAATTGGTCCCATAATTTAGTTTTCAATTATACCATTCCTCGGAGTTTAGTTTTCAATTTCCTAATTTGGTTATTGTTTGAGAAAAAAATTATTTTTATAATAAGATCCCGTCATTTTGATACTTATCAAAAAACAAAAACATCATATTTTAAATTCGAACTATCTCACCTCAGAATATAATGTAATGCCTCGAATCATTGGGCCAACGTCACCATATCCAGTCATTTATGGAATAGTCTCAGCCCAAACATTTATGAACTGTCCTGTCTTCCTCTGGACCTATAAACAACGACCCAGCATTTGTTGCTCTGTAGGTTGAATTATTTAGCTTGATCTTAATTGGGTTGGAGCAATAACATAATTTTTTTCCTTAACGTAAAAAGGTAAAAAGTACCAACTAAAGAAGATTTGTAAAAAAATTAGGAAACTTATTATTTGTCAAAAATTTTCTTAACAAATTAAAATTACACACTTTGGCTGACCGAAATTTGGAATCTTTATAAATACTAAATCCGTTATTTGATAACTTATAATATTAAATTTGACAGTTTATTGAAATGAATTTGTTCAACATACTTGTTTTTTAAGATTTTATTTAATTTTTAATGACCAAATATCTCACAGATACATCCAATACTATCATATATTTTCTGCTAAATATTACAATAAAAGTTATCATAATTAAAAAAATAGATTTTTAAAAACATATCTTGCAATTTATTAGATTGTCGACATGGACACTAAATATTCTATTCAATACACGAAAGTCGAAACCTATTGCAAGAAACCAATGAACAACGTAGGAACATGGATCTCATTTCAACTTTTCTGACCAAACTCATTTTATTACATCTCAACAAATACCAACCACAATTCAATACTTAACCAACACTTCAAATAAAATTATGTGTGTTGATTAAATGCCACACTCAGCCCATAGCCCCAAAACTTATCCAAGATTGTCCCAAAAATTTCCCTGTCTCAATATTAAAATTGGTTAAATTATATAGTGACAATGAACATTATTATTATTATTTTTAAAAAAGCAACATGGATTGAAATGTATAGTTATAAACGAAGGTCAATCATACAATGAATAGGTTTCTTTTGATAAAAACTAGACTCTGCATGAATTGAGTACAAAGGAAAATGGGCTTTTCCTTTATTTCCACTTTGTTATAGTATTGATACGGATGATCACTGATAACACCGTTTGACAAGTGGTATAATATATTGAAAATATGACATATTTATATTATATGGTACTGTTCTTGTCAAGTTACTAAATCATATCTTAAAAAATAAACCTACAAAGTGCTTATATAATATGAATTATAAAAGAGGTGGTGTCCCACAATTATTATAATATATATTAAATTGCAGTATAAACAACCATAAATTTTAATATAAACACTAAAAATCAAATAATATATAAAATGTTAAAACAATAATGTATATCTATAATTATTGTTGTATTGTGGAATAATAATAAAATTAGATGGTTAGCATTAGTTGTTAGTTGTTGGATGTCTAAATATTAAATGAAGTGATTTAGACCTTTTTATTATTTTAATCATTTCATTTGCCTATAAATAGGCTTGTAATCTTCATTTGAAAAACACACAAAAATATACAAATTCTCTCTCAATTCTATTCTATATAAATTAAGGAAATTATAGAGAAATAATAATTTCCTATTAATATATAATTAATGATGTGATATACAAAATTATTTAAATTATATACATCACATTTACATTTCTATATTTTAATCGAAAATATTAAATAAAATTATTGTATTTTTCCGTTAGATTATAAAACGTTCATAAAACGGACATATTTAAACGACTAGTAACGGGTATAAACGGTTAATTTTATTCTATAAATGTGTTGTTCTAAAGCATTCATTCACCCCACGATTACTCTTTTTCATCAAATATTTATTCGCAAGCTGATTTCTTTAATTACAAAAAGGAAGAAGAAGATGATGATCAATCCAATGAAAATTTTTATAACTATTTTGATCATTATACTCACTATACTTGTATTTACTGGCGAGTATCCACCTAACGCTTTTTCATTATTTCGATTCATGCTTGTATTTCTCGTGTATCCATTATTTGTCATTGTCATACTAATGAATCCTTACTAAATTTATTTTATGAAGCACCACCATGTCAAATATTTCCAAACTTGAATTTAGCGTTCTTGACATCTCCGGAAAAAATTATCTCTCGTGGATACTAGATGCTGAAATACATCTAGATGCTATGGGCATCGGAGATACAATTAAAGAGGGAAATATTGAATCACCTCAAACTCGAGCAAAGGCTATGATCTTTATTCGTCATCATCTTCGTGATGACTTGAAAACTGAATATTTGACAGTTAAAGATCCATATGAATTGTGCAAAACTTTGCAAGAAAGATATATCCATAAAAAACGGTAATTCTTCCAAAAGCCCAATATGATTGGATGCATTTGCGCTTACAAGATTTTAAATCTGTAAGTGAGTACAATTCTGCCATATTTTGCATCAGTTCACAACTGAAGCTATGTGGAGAAAAATTTACGGATGACGATCTATTAGAAAAAACATACTCCACATTTCATGCATCCAACGTTCTTCTGCAACAACAGTATAGAGAAAAAGGATTCAAGAAATATTCTGAGTTGATTTCATGTTTGCTCGTGGCCGAGCAAAATAATGTTTTACTGATGAAAAATCATGAAATCCGACCTTCCGGATCCAACCCGTTCCCTGATGTGAACATGGCAGTACATAATGAAAAAGGTAATCAAAATAAGACCCACTTTGGTTATAATCGTGGTCGTGGGCGTGGTCGTGGGTGTGGCCGTAAGCCCGTAATCATGGACGCGGTCGTGGACGTTTTAATCCATATGGCCGTGGACATGGAAAATCCCATGATCATAATGCTGGTTTTAACTATAAAAATCAAAAGAATACCAGCTACCAAAAGTGGGGCAATAACCAAGACAAGAGAGCAAAAGGACATGTTAATGAGGTCCAGAAATCAGACAATGAATGCTATAGGTGCGGGATAAAAGGGCATTGGTATAATACCTGCCGTACGCCCAAACACCTTGTGGATCTATATCAAGCATCGAAAGAAAAGAAAAAGGATGCTGAAACAAATTTCATTGATCAAGGTGAAGATTTAAGTCAGCTCCCGACATTCCCAGCACACTTTGATGTTTCTGATTTCTTTGCAGACCAAAATAGAAGAATTGATCAGTTTGTGGGTGATGATGAAAATTAAGCATCGAAAGAAAAAGGATGCTGAAACAAATTTCATTGATCAAGGTGAAGATTTAAGTCAGCTCCCGACATTCCCAGCACACTTTGATTTGATGTATTTCTTTGCAGACCAAAATGGAAGAATTGATCAGTTTGTGGGTGATGATGAAAATTGTTAAATGTTGTATTTGTTTAATTATAGTTTATATTGTATTGTGTTGGTTTGTATTGAATATTTTG
>KV005011.1:142796-200721 GCA_001598015.1 Dorcoceras hygrometricum
CGTAATCATGGACGCGGTCGTGGACGTTTTAATCCATATGGCCGTGGACATGGAAAATCCCATGATCATGATGCTGGTTTTAACTATAAAAATCAAAAGAATACCAGCTACCAAAAGTGGGGCAATAACCAAGACAAGCGAGCAAAAGGACAGGTTAATGATCTCCAGAAATCAGACAATGAATGCTATAGGTGCGGGATAAAAGGGCATTGGTATAATACCTGTCGTACGCCCAAACACCTTGTGGATCTATATCAAGCAAAGCATCGAAAGAAAAAGGATGCTGAAACAAATTTCATTGATCAAGGTGAAGATTTAAGTCAGCTCCCGACATTCCCAGCACACTTTGATTTGATGTATTCTTTGCAGACCAAAATGGAGAATTTTGGAGAATTCTCATGTGAAGCTTGTTCTCAAGGAAATTAATTACAAAACATTCACCAACTAAAGTTGGTACTGAATCACCTTCATTTTTAGAAAGAATACAAGGTGATATTTGTGGGCCTATTCATCCATCATGTGGACCGTTTCGATATTTTATGGTCTTAATTGATGCATCTACAAGATGGTCACATGTATGTTTACTATCATCTCGCAACTTGGCATTTGCAAGACTATTGGCTCAAATAATTCGTCTAAGAGCACAATTTCCAGAATATCCTATTAAAAGGATTCGTCTTGATAATGCTGGTGAATTCACATTCCGAACATTTAATCACTATTGTATGTCAATTTGGATAATTGTTGAACATCCAGTACCACATGTTCATACACAAAATGGTTTAGCAGAATCATTCATTAAACATTTACAGTTAATAGCTAGACCATTGATAATGAGGGCAAAACTCCCCACATCAATATGGGGACATGCTATTTTACACGCAGCAGAACTAAACCGCATCAGACCAACTAGTTACCATCAGTTCTCTCCTTTGCAACTAGTTTTTGGCCATGAGCCTAATATTGCCCATTTAAAAATTTTTGGATGTGCTGTGTACGTTCCAATATGTTCACCACAACGCACTAAAATGGGTCCTCAAAGAAGAATGTGAATATATGTTGGATATGATTCCCCGTCGATTATCAAATATTTAGAGCCAATGACGGGAGATGTTTTCACGGCACGATTTGCCGATTGTCACTTTATAGGGGGAGAAAATAAGAAATCACCAAGTAAATTAACTTGGAATGCACCACTCCATCAATTTGATTTTCGGACAAATGAATGTGAGAATGAATTGCAAAGAATAGTACATCTGCAAAATATTGCAAATAACTTACCTGATGCATTTAATGATGTAAAAAGGGTAACTAAGTCGTATATACCGGCTGCTAATGCCCCAGCACATATCGATATTCCTAAGGTACCATCAAACAATGAATCAAGTGCACGACTCAAACGTGGTATACCAATTGGATCAAAAGATAAAAATCCACGAAAAAGAAAAGGAGCAAATACTGTTGATACTGGAGCAAATAATGTTAATGCTCATAATGAGATTTCTAATCCATTGATTGATAAATATGAAAATGTTGATGATCATTCCCCCGAAAAGGTTCAAATTGTTGAAAATGAAGAGATCTCGATAAATTATGTCAACACGGGGAAAAGATTTAATCGATCTGAAATTATTGTCGATAATAAGTTTGCCTATGCTGTGGCTAACGATGTTGTTAATTGAAATGATGATCCAGATCCTACATCTGTAGATGAATGTCGAAATCGACATGATTGGCCAAGTTGGAATAAAGCAATACAAGAAGAGCTAAATTCATTAGCAAAACGTGAGGTCTTTGGACATGTGGTACATACACCCAAAGGACTAATTCCTGTGGGTTGTAAATGGATTTTTGTACGAAAAAGAAATGAGAAAAACGAAGTGACTAGATATAAAGCTCGATTGGTAGCCCAAGGTTTTTCTCAACGGCCTGGTATTGATTATGAAGAGACTTACTCTCCAGTGATGGATGCAATTACATTTCGATATCTTATTGGCATGACCATACAAGAAAAACTTGAAATGCGTCTTATGGATGTTATCACTGCATACTTGTATGGAAAACTGGATAATGAAATTTACATGAGAATCCCTGAGGTCCAAATTATAGAAATGTTTGCTCCATTAAATTACAAAGATCCCTTTACGGATTAAAGCAATCTGGACGTATGTGGTACAAACGACTTAGTGACTATTTATTGCAAGAATGATATAAAAATGATCCAATTTGTCCATGTATATTTATTAAAAGGAATGGATCAAAATTTGTTATTATTGCCGTATATGTTGATGATTTAAACATTATTGGAAGTTCCGAAAAACTTGAAAAGATAGTTGATATATTGAAAAAGGAATTTGAGATGAAAGATCTAGGCAAAACAAAATTCTGTCTTGGTCTACAAATTGAGCATCTTCATGATCGAATTTTAGTCCATCAATCAACTTATACGCAAAGAATCTTAAAACAATTTTATATGAATAAAGCCCATCCTTTAAGTCCACCCATGGTGGTTCGATCACTTGATACAACAAAAGATATTTTTCGACCATGTGATGAACAAGAATAAATTCTTGGCCCAGATGTGCCATACCTAAGTGCTATTGGTGCATTGATGTATCTTGCAAATAGTACGAGACCAGACATATCATTTGCTGTCAATTTGTTGGCAAGATATAGTTCTTCTCCGACACGGAGACATTGGAATGACGTTAAACATATATTTAGATATCTTCGGGGCACCTACGATTTGGGTTTATTTTATTCCAATACTTGTGATTTGCAACTAACTGGGTATGCAGATGCTGGATATCTATCTGATCCACACAAAGGACGATTACAAACTGGGTATTTATTTACTTATGTGGAACAACAATTTCCTGGAGGTCTACAAAGCAAACTATGGTCGCTACTTCATCAAATCATGCAGAAATACTTGCAATCCATGAAGCTAGTAGAGAATGTGTCTGGTTGAGATCAATGATTTACCATATCAAAAAGGAATGTGGTCTGTATACAAGTAAAAGCTCAGCAACACTAATTTATGAAGATAACGCAGCTTGCATTGCTCAGCTAAAGGAAGGATACATCAAAGGTGATAGGACGAAACACATATCCCCAAAGTTCTTTTTCACACATGATTTGCAAAAGAAAGGTGATATTGAAGTTCAACAAATTCTCTCAAGTGAAAATTTGGCCGATCTTTTTACAAAATCATTGCCTACATCGACTTTTGAGAAATTGGTATACAAGATCGGAATGCGACTTCAAAGAGATTTCACATGATTATTCAACATGGGGAGAAAGTTTACGTAACTGCACTTTTTTTCCCTTACTATGGTTTTTAGATCGGAATGCGACTTCAAAGAGATTTCACATGATTATTCAACATGGGGAGAAAGTTTACGTAACTGCACTTTTTTTCCCTTACTATGGTTTTTATCCCACTGGGTTTTTCCTAGTAAGGTTTTTAACGAGACAGCATCAAAACACGTAATGAAGACATCCAAAGGGGGAGTATTGTGGAATAATTAATAAAATTAGATGGTTAGTATTAGTTGTTAGTTGTTGGATGTCTAAATATTAAATGAAGTGATTTAGACCTTTTTATTATTTTAATCATTTCATTTGCCTATAAATAGGCTTGTAATCTTCATTTGAAAAACACACAAAAATATACAAATTCTCTCTCAATTCTATTCTATATAAATTAAGGAAATTATAGAGAAATAATAATTTCCTATTAATATATAATTAAGAGTTCATTTGGAGTAATCAAGGAGGGTTATTGCAAAGGTAATTATTTACTTTATTTGTTAATGTTTCTTTTAATGTATAACATGTTGTTTATACTATAATTTTATATATACTATAGCAGACGTGTGACCTTTCTTTTATTATTCAGATATAATAGCATTTGATGCCCATTTCTGTATGCTTTATCACATTCGTATCAATTACCACTCATATGTTAATTATCTTGCACCAAACAAATCATTAATTATTCATCTCATATCAATAAAATCATTATTTATATATCTCACAAATCATTTCATTAATATAAACCACAGTATCATTCCTCATAATCTTTGTTATAATTATTAAAAATATTAAAAATATAATTTTACATCTTATTTCAAATCTAATCAATCAAATACATTAGCCTCTGAGTCTGAGGACTCTATCACTTGTTTCCTCTTAGCGATACGACGTTTCTTCAGGCCAGCCAGCGTGCACGAATCTTCGTCTGAGCTGGTCCCAGACTTAGACTTCGTAGTAGCAACTTGGCTCCCAGCCTCCCTGGCTGTTGTACAACCATCGTCTGTTTCTCTAACAATTCAATCATCCTTTTCTTCATCTTCTTCGGCTTCTCCACAGCCGTTTTTGCTGATTATATGCTTCTTTTCCACAGCCTGTCTTTCTACTTCCTTTTCTACGGCCTTGGTCATATGCGATTGCCTGTCCTCCGTACCACTTGCGGTATCCACAGTGTGTTTGCTTGACTCACTACCGGGAACCACAGTTAGATTCTTCTTAATGTAAGTGTGGACAGATTGTTTGTCAACACCTTTTGCGGGTGCAGCTTGACGGACTCCCCAAGGTCTGCCTTGACCAATCGTTCCAACAATACACTCAGCTGGACCGCAAAACTCTGTGATTGACAGGAAGGGTTATTTACCATCGCCAACAACACCTGAAACAATACCTATGCCCAATTCACTTTCAACCCAGCGGAGATTACGACCATTAAATCGAATTTTTCGCTGGTGACCATGTCGAAAGAACCAGCCTTGGCGCACAGTGCCTTGGCCACGATATCATGCAGTATTCGGTACTCCACCTTCATTTCCTTCTTTTTGTTTGATGCCCTGAATGGCACGTCAGACCCAGAAACCTATTTCTCGTTTCCACCACGGTCTCCTTCGGAATATCCAGGAAGCTTGTCGCCCCCTCCGTGGGTAGCACAAAGGCTTCAGCAAAAATCTCTTTCGTCATTGCCAATTTCCTATTGGCGACGAAACTTACAACCTTTCCCGCTATCACTCGCGTTAGCGAAGAACTCAACCACAAATACGAATCCTAAACCGTACTCAACCCCCAGCCGAGTTACCAGCTTGAAGGATAGGATCGAACTGTTTAAGATGCAAACTTGTTTAGGGTAATAGGAATGCTGAGGTTCTCTTTTTTGGCTTAACTAGGCACCATCTAAAGCGACACTCCCTAAAATTTATATTCATCAGTATCTATTATATTTTCAAATATAACTGCCTATCTAGGCACCTAGTCCTAGCTTAGAATATGTGGATACTAAAAATCGAAAAATACCACTTGGAAGTAAATCTTGGATCTCTATCAGACACTTTCGATCCTAACAACTTACAACCACAACTTACGTGAATGCCCTTGACTGCGTTGACAAAGAAAAATGTCAAGTATGTATGGAACCCGGAGTGCCATCACAATTTCGATACCTTGAAGCAAGCCCTCATATCAGCGCTTGTCTTAGCTATGCCGTCAGGACAAGGTGAATTCGTGATCTACACCGATGCATCTAAGCTAGGCCTAGGTACCGTGTTGATGCAGGACGATAGGGTTATAGTTTACGCCTCTAGACAGCTGAAAGTGCATGAGAGGAATTACCCAACACATGACATGGAGTTAGCAGCAGTCATTTTTGCACTCAATATTTGGAGGCACTATCTGTATGGAGAGAAGTGCAAGATCTTCACCGAACACAAGAGCCTGAAGTACTTCTTCACGCATAAGGAGTTGAAGATGAGACAAAGGAGATGGCTAGAGTTGGTGATAAGTCGGAGGAAAACCAACTTATTTCGAGTGATTCATCGGTCTTGACCAACATGTGCACAACATCCCGCATGCGCTAATACTGTTGGCGACAATGGCGGATCCGGATCCCGTTTCCCGGGGGCACAGCGGAAGTTAAAATTTTTGCCCCGAGATACGTTCAATACATTAAAACTTAATCAATAAACCATTCATAGGGCGTTTATCGATTGTTACCTTACTGGCGTCTAGGCGCCAGGCTCCGACCAGTTTCACAGGGAAACCGGCACTTCAAGGGTAGGCGGCGGTAGATCCTCCTAATCAGGTCCACGACCGGAAACACGATTCCTCCGTCAATCTGCACTAGAAGATCTGATGGATTTTTGGCACGATCATATTCTCCTCGTCATGCTGATCGAAACAAGTTCGATCACGATCACTGGCGGCGGGCGGCGGTGCGGGGCGGCGGCGGCGGCGGCGCTTGGAGGTGGCCGACGGCGGCGTGAGGTTTGGGAGAGGAGGGGCGGCCGAGAGTTTGGTCTAGGGTTGTGTTGTAGTTGGTATGTTTGATGTGTAGCCCTAGGTCTAACATAAGTAGACCAATGATGGGCTTCCACTAGTCCAATGGGCCTCGGGCGGGCCCAGGTCCATGTGAACATTCGTTTCAACCGTACCACCGTGGCTTCATCATAATTCCGATCGACAATCAAATCGGACCGATCGACTCAGTTTCCAAAACTGAATATTATGATGCGAAAACAATTTTTCGGACCACCTAGTCCAAAATTACAGTTTAGCCCCTCAACTTTTGGGAAATCGCAATTTTACCCATGTTGACTTTTAGGAAGTCGCACTCCCTAAAATCCTCTTCCTATGATCAACACGTTGAGCTCATTTTCCGTGCGGGAATCATGAATCCAGTATTTGTGTGACCCTCAATGGTTCAGGGATACAGCTAGCCGTGGGCCCACAACCATTGTGACTCCGAAATCATAATTTCAGACTTGCCCAACGGATCATGGTAAAGCGCCTAGCAACATCGCCCCATGATCCCCTAGGTATCACTGATAGTGCCTGCAAGAACCAGTTGGTCGTGGTTAGCGTACAGTACGGTCCTTTCAACACATATATCCCGATCAGATCAACGACCATTGGTAAATCGGGAGTCGCTGGAGATCCGATAACTATGCATACGTCTTGGAGATCAAATAGTGACATCCACGCATGTCTGCGAGCGGTGAATCCTCGACAACGAAGCATCGACTCCTACATGCATCGGGACCTCATCCAATCATGCCACCTAATGACCCCAAATGAGTCGGCAAACGGGTCAAAGTGAGGCGCCTATCATGTAGAGTCTCAATGACGTTTCGAGTAGTGAGGACTAATCAGTACAACCAAGACCTCGGACTTATCCACTCGACAAATGGTAACCACTTGGAAAGTTCGAACGAGGGTAGTTCGATAGATCACCAGGTCACTATCCATCTGCATGCTCAGAACATCACAATGTTCCCTACCAATGAAACATGGTACTTCACATTGCAGATGCTAGTCTCAAGCTTGGGCGGCCTTATCCTCATTTTGACGGCCCAATCGACTAGGAACGAATTCAGAATACACAGTGACTATTAGATGTGTTTCATGATAGCCATCATATCTACTATCACATCTAACATACACTATGGTGCATTCTAGGTCTTTATCCAACACAATTGTTAACATTATAATCACAATGAAGATAAAGAATGCCATATCTAAATGTGTATTTCATAAATAAAGATTGTCATATACAAGAGTCTATAAAACCCACACGCCACAAGTTGGCTAGTTGGGCATCTACTCTAACAAATACATGTTGGGCCACCTTTGGTGCCATGGCCTAATCGTGGAGTTCACCTCCAAATTCGAATCCGGAGCCATAAACACGTAATGTGCATGATAAGTTGGAGGAAAACCAACTTGTTTTGAGTGATTCATCGGTCTTGGCCAACATGTGCACAACATCCCGCATGTGTTAGCACATGTTGGCCAAGTCCCATCATTCAAAACATATTCATCATTTGATCAACATTCTGCCTCAAATACTTGCTCATACCTCATGCCTCAATATCAATTTCATGCCTCAAAAGTAAAAACTTTTCGTTTCATCAAAATTTTCTTAAAATTTCATAATTCATAAAAATTGCTAAAACATCATAAAATAAACTTAAAATCATTATTTTAAACATTTCATGACAATAGGCTGCCCCGAGGCCCCAAAAACCTGGCTTTACATTTTCTGCCCCGACGAGAGGCAGTTTGAGCGGCTAAACCGTAAATTCATTAAAAATCCACTTCATAACCAAATCACTCCCCTTATGGACCCACGTGACTCTAACTCGATGGGATAGCTCCTGGAACCAACCATAACCAACCAGGATGCCCGACACGATCAACCCGATGTCTGCATATCCACTGTCCTTGCGCAGACTGCAACCAGGACACGTGCTGGCCATAAAACTCATAACTAATTCGTTACTTGACCAAATCGCTCCCCGTTTGGACCTGCGTGACCCTAACTCAATGAAATATTCCTGGAATCAACCCTTACCACATAGACCCCATATAGAGACCTACCGACCTCGGAAACTCTACTGTCGTCCACATACGACAAGTCATGACACGTGCTGATCATAAAATTCGTAACTAATTCATTCCTTGACCAAATCACTCCCTTTTTGGACTCACGTGACCCTAACTTGATGCGATAACTACCTGGACAAACCAGACCTTACCATGAAGCCCGACACGACCAACCCGATGTCTTCAAGCCCACTATTAAATCAGACCAAATGCACCAGATCTGGACGAACAGATCATTGAACGTAGAAACCATATCGGAGAAAAGTCAAGCTGGTTAAGGAAAAACCAGCTCAGCGCATCCAGGTACGTTGGTTGAGGACAAACCAGCAAATGTATTTTGGTCAAGCTGGTTAAGGTCAAACCAACTCAGGATATTGAGTTGAAACCAGCTGGATGCTAAGTCATGCTGATACCAATTCAAAGATGCGTAGAAGCAGAGAGCATTGAGACGAAGAGCAGAAATACAGTGGTTTATAGTTAAGAGAACAGAAAATTGGAGCGAGAAGTGGAATAACAGATAGCTGGAAGACCAGTTAAGTAAACCAAGCAGAATGATTTCACAAGTGGTATAGTACTGAAGATATGAGCGTACAAAGAATGCTATCTGAATCAGTACAGAACAAAGATTTGAGCAAAATACGTCAAAGCAGATTGGATATGATCAAGCTCAAAACCTGATCAAGAAAAGTAGCTCAATGTTCAGAAACTAGATCGGGAGACCAGCTGAGTAAAGGACAATGTAGCAAATTGAATTTCGGAATGTTTGAAGCTATGTACAATTGGATATGAGAGATTTGACATCTCTGCAGTGATTTGTAGTCTTTGGAACTACTTTGAGCTAAATTCAGATACGCATAGATCGAGTTCAAACTGAAGACTGCTCAGACTTGTTAAAAGGGCAATGCATTAAATTGAGTTGTACTTTCATCGTACAAGAATTTAAGGTGTCGCAGGAAATTCAATTTGGATGCGTACAACATGTCTACTGGCTACATTTATTACCGTTGTATCCAAAGGGTATAAATAGAAGAGAAGATCAGTTGTGAAAAAAAAAGCGAGAGGTTACGGATTACAACAACGTTATCGAACATACAAGCTAACCAGTTCTTCACAAGCAAAACAGAGTTCATTTTGAACCAGCTCACAACCTGTGACACACGCACAGTTCGCTTAGTCAATTACCCGTGTCACACAATCTTCTATACACACACTCTGTAGTGTTGAGCTTTCTTTGTAAATCATAAACAGAGAGTGCAGAGTGTTAGATTAGCACAACCAGCTCAGTGCTGAGTTTCTTGACTACCAACAATCGTCAGTTTCAGCCCATACCAGCTCGCGCAGATTCTTGATCATTTTCTCACATTAGATCGGACTAAGATTTAGTGATCGTCTACACGTCTATTTACAAAGCTAACTCTTATAACTTATGTGACCAAGAAATGCAACATTCCCAGATCAAACTTCATACTTATAAACCTTAGCAAAAAGTTGTTTAATTCTCGAAATCTGCAAGACATGTCTAAGCTGGTCTGATTGTTCTTCTCTGTTCTAGGAGTAGATTAGAGTGTCGTATACAAATACTATTACAATCTAATCTAGGGAAAAGTTGGAAAATTCTTATCATTAAATCCTTAAAATGTTTAAGATGAAATTGCTGCAAAAGGCATCATTAAATTTTCGTGGTACGCGAAACGCGAACTAGAAGCTGGCTTGTAAACGTTCTGCTTCTTTAATCTTCTGTTCATGATAAACCAGTTCGGAGATATGTCTTGGTAAATATAGCTGCACCTTGTAACTGCTCAATTAGATCGTCTATACTGGAGAGAGGATACTTAACCTTGATAGTTAACTTATGCGACTCCCTAAGGTCGATGCATAAACACGTACTATCTTCTTTCTTGACAAACAGTACTGGGGCTACCCAAGGTGAAGTACTAAGACGAATGAAAACTTTATCTAGTAGATCTTAAATTCGATCCCTTAACTCTTTCATTCCTACAGGTGTAAGTCTAAACGGTTGTTTAAATATAGGAGCAGCTCTAGGTACTAAGCAAATCGTGAACTCTAGCTCTCGATCTGGTGGCAAATCCGCTATGTATTCTGGAAATACATCTGGAAAAACTCATTCACTAATTTAACATCTAGCAACTCAGGTTTGTAATTTTCTACTTCTGATAATGAACTAACTAAAAATCCTTGATATCCTTCCTCAGATAGCTCTGGGCTTTCAGAGCTGATATCAGCTTAGATGTTCTATTGATGCTATCAGCTCGGAACAAAATTGGGTTCTGCTGGATGGTTTAACTTCTACTATTCTTTGCTTAAAATCAATAACTACTCCATACTTAGCTAATCAATCCATTCTCAAAATAAAATCAAACTCAAACATGGGAAATTTTTACACCCGAATTACTTCTGCAGCTTAAGCTCTAAGTTGCAAAATATACTTTTGGTTAATCAACTTTCTCTCAATGACACATTCACAATCACCTATCGTTATTACATCAGATTGGATAGGTAGTTTCTTATCAAAATTGTTGATACAAAATAATGGATTGTACCGGAATCTAACAAAACCACTATAGGCATATTAATGATACCAAGTTTTACCTGTAGAGTCTGGTTTAACCTGATCTGCTGTCATCCCGTAGGTTCTACTGATGATGAGTTGCTTCAAATGCTGACAAAACTTAGAGATGTGTCCTGGTTTACCACATTTGAAACACCTGCTGTGTCCCGCTCGACACTGACCAAAGTAACTCCTATGACAAGCTGGACAAACTGGCTTATTATCAATCTGAGGAGCTGTGCTGATCTGTTGGGGTTGTGGAGTTCTTTATTCCGGAGACCTGTGCCGGTTGTCACTGGGTATCTTAGCTTGCTTCATTTGGGGGAATTTCTTAGCAATGTGACCTGGTGCACCACACCTGTAGCACACACCCTGACCCACTCTACACTGACCCACATGCTTTGCGACATAAAGGGCAAGACGGTTTGTTGCTCATCCTGGGTTTCTGCTGATTGGTCTTTTGTCGTTTAGACGACCTTTGATCTCTGAGCTGCAAATCCCGGTGTTTCTGATGGAGCCGAAACTTCTCTTGAGGATTCTTATGACTAGATCCCCTGCCTAAAGATTGATTCATTTGTCCTACCAACACCTCTAACAGTGGGGCTATTCCTGCTAGAATGCATGCAACATTTCCTTCCATGCTGACTTCTTTGGTGGTGCTGTCCCTTCTCCTTTCCACCTCTACCTCTTCCTGACATATCTAAACTATAGCCCAAATCCACCACAAGACTATCATGAACAAATACTATATACTAGGACATGAATCCTTCTCCTTTCCACCTCTACCTCTTCCTGACATATCTAAACTATAGCCCAAATCCACCACAAGACTATCATGAACAAATACTATATACTAGGACATGAATATGAACATGAACATAAAACTCACAGATTAACTGAAGCGACTGGCGAGAACTGTCTCAGACTGGAAGAAGTGTTTATCTCTAGGACCATGTTCTGATACCAATTGTAGCGACTGAACTTTTTCTAACTTAATTTAATAAGTTTGGGGTTCAAATTGAAAGATTCTAAAAGTTTGTACTTGGTTCAAAACAAATAACCAACAATCTTCTGGACTAAATTGTAAAGGTACAGGAATTTCATTCTTTGAACTGGAAAACAACTCTGTTCTTATAACTGAGCGGAAATCAACAACCAATATTTACAGAACTGATATTTGTTATTCAGATTACTTGAAACAACCAAAAGCGTAATCTGAAATATTCGAACTGTTACAAAATGTATATACAACAAAAAGTACAAGAAGAAAACAGAATGGAAGCTAATGTCCATGATAAACACCCCCAATCTGGTCCAACTCGCACCAACCAGCTTAGCTCAAATACTCATCACCTGCACTCAAGAAAAATAGTGATCCTAGAGGCTCAACAAGCAAATATCGAATAATGAAGGCAGCCAATAAATGCATAACCATATCCTTTGTTAAGATAAAATTTATAAGTTTTGGTGATAACAAAATAAGACTGAGAACTGATCTTGAGAGTATTCGCAGAAGTTAAGGAAATTGAAGATTTCAGATTTCGTGACGTCATTGAGAGTTTCGCAGAAGACAAGAGAATTGAAATTTCCAGATCTCGTGACGTCATGATTTTAAGTCACAGTTTTCCAGTTTCGAGAGTTTTTGAGCTAAGCATTGACTTCTGAGTTGACCTTTCGGGAACAGTTATTCAGACTTGTAGCTACAGTGAGATATCTGCTGTTAGAGCGAAGTGTATTCAGATTTGAGTAACAGAGTGTGGTATATTGATTCAGATCTCAGTATTTTAGAAGTGGTTATAAAGCTATCAGTGAACATCAGATTTGAGGTTATCAGAAGTGTTCGACTCAAACTTAGGAACAGTATATTTTCAGAAGTCACAAATATTCAGATATGACTATGTATTCTGTTGTGACAGCTTCTAATACACAATCAGCGATGAGATAACCAGTTACTTCAAGGGAGAAAGAACTGTTTTAACAGAAAGAGCTTTCAGGCTTAAGGAACGAACAGTTTCAAACGAGATCATTTATTTAAATTGGAAAGAATCAATGATCACCTTTGAATCGTACAATTTCATGGAATTAAGGAGACATGTCAGAGATATTTTGGGTAATAGTACACAGTATACAGAGGATGTTATACGACGTTTGCTCAAATATGGATATACGACAATTTGGCCCTGACGAAGCGCAGATTACCATTTGGTGGAGCAGGATATACGGTTGTACGATGAACATATATTCAAAAATAGATTTTGTTTCCTTAGGCAAAATTTAATGACCGTTGAGATCAAAGGGTATAAAAGGCTGAAGAATTCAAATTGTATTTCACTGTTTCATTCTAGATTGAGTCTGTAACAAACGTGCTATAAAGCCATTTGAGATATCAAAGTGTTTGTAAACAGCAGCTGCGTCTGCGTGTTGTCATTTGGAGTTGCTAGGAGTTCACCTGGAGCAAGGCTCGGTGATTGGGTGTTTAAAGTGTCTGTACTCATCAAAGCCTTCTAGTGGAACCTTCCCGAAGAAGGAAGAAGGGGAGACGTAGGATTTGATATCCGAACTTCCAAAAACAAACTCTCGACCTTGAACTTTTACTTTATTGAATTTTTTTATCATTACACTGTTCACAGATTGATCGACTTCATTCCGCACATTATTTGTTAGTACAGAAATCTGATTTGAGACTGAGATACCTTAAATCTGGTAACTCGGATTCAAGTTAAGCGAGGCGCTTGTAAAAATCATTTTAAGGTTTAGAAAATTTAAAATATAAGAAGTTCATTCAACCCCCGCTTCTGAACTCCTAAGGCTGTTTTCCGATCCATATTGATCCTATCAATTGGTATCAGAGCCAATGTCATGGGTTCGATTCCCATTGATTGCAAGGAGTGTAATTATTGGGAGGGGGATTATTGGAGTACAATAATTACCCCTAGAACGACCGAACCGTGGTGCTTGTGTTGCTATACGGTTTAAAAGATTGGAGTTACACCGTTACCACCAGCTATAACTTTTGGTAAAGCGGCAATCGCTCAATCCTACAATTGGAATCAGAGCCTGCGCTATCTCATTATTGAACAGTTTGTTATCTGTGATTTATATATTTCAATATGTCTACCTCTCACAACAAGATTCCTATGTTTTCTAAGGAGGACTATGATGACTGGAAGATCAGAATGCAAGCGCACTTAGCTTCTCAAGACGATGATATGTGGTCAGTCGTCACTGATGGTCCAATGAAAATAATGAAGATCAACATAGCATTCGCGACGACTGATGGTGCTCCTGAGTATGTTGAAAAGAGGAGACATGAGTCTACCAATGAGGAGAAGAAGAAGGCGAACTTGGACAATGTGGCCAGAGATATCCTGTACAAGACGCTGGACAAAAATATTGTGAGGATTGAGAAATTAGAATAGTGATTAATCGGTTTTGCTTAGGATTACTCACGATATTTTAGGGATTTCGAATTTCAAATTTTGAGGAATTGTAGTGAAGTTGGTTTGTGAAGTTCAGACTTCGGCAATTGAAGTTCAGCAGTTGCTTTTGCTAGCGGGGAATGATCCCAGCAGCATTTTTATGCGAAGGTTTGCGGGCAATTCAACTGTTAGTATTTCAGTAGTAGCGTGACCAGTTGTGAGTTATTATGTGAGGAAATCAGCAGTGAGTTGCATGAGCATTCAGTCGTTGCGTCTTGGTAGGAACAGTAGCATGCTGACGTGGATTTCAGACGTTGGTATTTCAGCAGTTAGCGTTAACGCGCGCGCGAGCAGCTGTCAAGTGTTGGTCAACAGTTGAGTTGACTACTGATGTTCTAGTGCTAATCAGCAGTTGCATTTGCGAGGGACCAGCTGTTGGTTTGAGTGACCAGCTGTGGCTAGTAAGGCGACGTCGTTTTTACCTTTGTTAGCGGGAACCTTGATACGTCGTCGTTTTGATCTTATTTTAGATTCAGCTGTTGGTCGTTCCGCGAGAGAATTGTCCCCAGCTGTTGGAGCGCTGCGACGTCGTTTTGATTAGTTGGTACGGTGTCGTTTTGATGTCCCGTTGTGTAGTGCAACGTCTGTTTGTATCAACTGATTCGATTTAAGGGAAACATTGATTCAGTTGTAAGATTTATACTGTAGCATTAACCGACGACTGATTTAAGGGAACAAAAGCTGTTGCATGGAGGTTTATAAGGAGAAATGTTGAGCAACACTTAGATTATTTTCCACCCGATATTTCTTTTCTCCATCTTCGAAACCCTCGCTAGCTACTGTGCACTCGAGCATTTCTTCCTTAGATTTCTGTCGATTCCAGCCGTTGTTTGGAATGATTTCGGTGGCGCTAGATTCCTTGTGATTTGCTCTTTCGATTACTATCCATTTGAGGCTGTAGTTCGATCTTGGAGGAGATCGCGAAGTAGCAGTGTTGTTCGATTATCTTCGCCAAGTGAAACCCGAGACTTCTTCACCTCTCGTTAGCTTTTGGGTAAGGATTTCCTGTTGTTCTAAGCTTAGTATTAGCTGCTAGTACTATGTTTAGAGGTAGAACCAGAGTTAGGTTCTGGCCGTGGGAAATTCTGCGTAGAGGATCAGATTTGAGCTAAATTATTTGATGCCCTGTACAGATTTCAGCTTCCAGGAAGTGCCTGCTTTGTGTGCGTGACCAGTGAAGGGCAGAATTGTGTAGGTCGAATTGTGCCTTGCCTTGGGAAATCTGTTGAGGTAGAATTAAGCTATTGGAGTCATTTGATGTTATGTTTTCACGTATTGTTATTGTATGCATTTAGAATTGATTATTGAATGGCATTCATGCATACATCTTGAGCCAGATTGATTGATTGATGTCCCTTTTGAGAGCCACATTGTGACAAGCCGACAGATGTGTCGTGCCTGAAAGGTCCAACGCTATCATCGGAGTGGTGACTGCCGGATTCAAGTGTCTACCACCGAGCTGTGATGGGCTGACGGGCCCTGAAGATCACGGACCGATGATTCCCCGGTTGATTTACTGTGTGGGTATAGAGGCTCGACTTGAGATGATTTTCCAGTTGATACACTGGTCTTGACTACCGATTTATTGATAGCCTCATGCATTTCATAGCATTGATTTATAGCATATTGCATGATTTGCTGTTTTGATGGCTCTTCGTACTGAGGCTTGACCTCGTATTTCTTTTCCTGCTTTTGTGTCTTTTGGGTCTGTGTTACCCATTTACAGGATCTTCAGGTAACCAAGCTGGACAGAGTGGAGCGCCAGATGGTCGATCCCCTTTCCCTTGAGTCCCAGTTATATATTATATTATGTATTGAACCAGGTGATGCCATGTGTTTATATGTAAATGGGTATCTGTATCTTATTTGGGATTTTATGTAACCTGTTTTGCTTGAGTTTGATTTAACTCGTATTTTGATTATTGATATTTTGAATGACGATTTGAGTTCAGGCCCAAGTTATTTCGAAAATTTTTATGCCCGATTTTACGCTTCCGTGATTATGTGCTTGTTTGTGCGTTAATCTTGAGTGATTACCACGGGGCCTGAAATTTTTGGTATCAGAGCTTAAACTGGGATAAGCTCGATTTTTTTTGATTCACACTCGAGTCTAGGCACAGAGTTTTGATTTGATTTTGATTGACTCTGTGACTTATGTGATTATATTATCTGTCTATTTGATATCTGCTGTTAGTCTTACCCTGAGATTTGTTTAGATGCTGTCGAGGAGAGGTAGAGGTAGGACTACTAGACGTACCGTAGAGGAGTCTAGGGCCTCGGACAGTGATGAGGGCAATCAGCAGGTTGAGGATGTTACGAGACAGATAGACGAGATGGAGCTAGTCTTAGCTAGGTTCCAGCGGACGAACCCTCCGACGTTTGCCGGTGCTGAGGGTGGTGCGTTGGCCGAGAGTTGGCTAGTGCAGTTGGAGGAGTTGTTTGATACTTTGGAGTACACTCCTGAGAAGAGATTGAAGTTGGCAGTGTTGCAGTTGAGGGATAATGCACAGTGCTGGTGGAGAGGTACTTCCCGTATATTACATGAGAGTGGGGTTGTGATTACTTGGGAGAGCTTCTGTGTCGCGTTCCGATAGGAGTATACCCCGGAGTCCTACTACAATAGTCGCTAGCGGGAGTTTGATAATCTGAAGCAAGGGACGATGAAAGTGGCCGAGTATGCCAGGCAGTTTTCTTTGCTTCTGATGTACGTGCCACACGTAGCTAACCATGAGAGGACGAAGAGGAACAAGTTTATGAAGGGATTGAGGCCTGACCTGTTCCGGATGGTGTTGTCTGGTTCTCATGCGACTTATGTTGACGCTGTGAATAGAGCGATAGACATTGAGGAGAGTTTGTTGGAGGCAGAGGCTCCGGTTCAGCCGACGTCTGGACGTGCTTCTCAGCCGGTGCAGAGTATGTCGCAATCGTTCCAATCTCCTCAAGGGTCGCAGCACTCGAATCGCCAACAGTTTAGACCTCGAGGGAGGCAGTTCAAGAAGAAGGCGAATTCGAGTTCCTCTGGTTCTGTGAGTTCTGGTAGCAGTGGTTCTGGCAGTATGTCTTGTGGACAGTGCGGGGGAAAGCATACGACTTCACAGTGCCGTGGTGTGCAAGATACTTGCAATAACTGTGGACAACCCGAACATTATCGGAGAGTATGTCCTTTGCTGAGGGTACAGACTTCAGTTCCTTCGCAGCAGGGTTCGGCTGGTGGTTCTTCACAGAGACCACAGTTTTCTGTTTCGACCCAGCGATCTGGATTCCAGCACCATGAGTCGTCTAGGTTTGGAACCTTCTAGACCTCAATTTCAGATACCACAGCAGGCCCAGGTGAATGCCTTGACGAGAGAGCAGGCTGAGGAGACACCTGGCATGTTTATCGCAGGTACATGTTCTATCTTTGATTTTCCTACGAGAGTTTTAATTGATACAGAAGCATCACACTCCTTTGTTTCTGCATGGTTTGTGCATGAGTGTGGGTTGAGAGTTACCCCACTGTGTGATGTCGTATCTGTATCTACTCCTGCTGATGTGTGGGTGATGTCCCGTGAGATAGTGATAGATAGTGTGATCCGATTTGATCAGAATGTGTTAGTGGCAAATCTGATTGTCTTGGAGATGAGGGTTTTGATTGCATCTTGGGAATGGATGTGTTGTCTAGCTATAAGGCTACCGTTGACTGTTTCCATGGTGTGGTGAGATTTCGCCCCGATTCGGGTGAGAAGTGGGATTTCTACGGCACGGATTTGAGGTCGAAGATTCCACTGGTGTCTGCCATGGAGATGTTTAGCCTGTTATCGCTGGATAATGCTGGATTTATGATCTATGCGCTTGACGTTTCCAAAGAGTCGCGGTTGGAGTTGAGCGACATTCCGATCGTTCGAGAGTTTCCTGATGTGTTTCCAGATGAGATTCCTAGATTTCCTCCGAGACGTGAGATCGACTTCCGTATTGAGTTGGTGCCCGGTACAACCCCGATTTCTAGAGCCCCGTATCGTTTGGGAGATCTTCTGGAGAAAGGCTTCATCAGACCGAGTATGTCACCTTGGGGAGCTCCGATTCTATTCGTGAAGAAGAAAGATGGGTCTATGAGGATGTGTGTTGATTTTAGACAGTTGAACAAAGCGACGGTGAAGAACAAGTATCCTTTGCCGAGGATTGATGACTTGTTCGATCAGTTGCAAGGATCGGTGGGGTACTCGAAGATTGATTTGCGCTCTGGCTATCACCAGTTGCGGATTAGAGACACTGATGTGGCGAAGACATCTTTTTGGACGAGATATGGGAATTATGATTTTCTTGTGATGCCGTTTGGGTTGACGAATGCCCCAACTGTTTTCATGGATTTGATGAATCGCGTCTTCAGTGAGTACATCGATCGGTTCGTGATTGTCTTCATATATGACATCTTGGTGTATTCGAGGAGTTTGAGAGAGCATAAGGAGCATCTGAGATTGGTGTTGCAAAGATTGAGAGACTCGCAGTTGTACACCAAGTTCAGTGTTTGAATTTTGGCTCGATAGAATTATCTTTTTGGGTCATGTTATTTCAGCGCAAGGAATTTCGGTGGATCCGAGTAAGGTCGAAGCAGTTCTTAACTGGAAGAGACCTAGGAATGTTTCTGAGATCCGTAGTTTCTTGGGATTTGCTGGCTATTATAGACGTTTCATTGAGAAGTTCTCCTCGATAGCCAGGCCTATGAATCAGTTGACTCAGAAGGATAGGAAGTTCGTATGGACTGACGAGTGCGAGTCTAGTTTTCAGACGTTGAAGGAGAAGTTGACTACTGCTCCTGTTTGGCTCTACCGTCTGGATCTGGAGGATTTTTTGTATGCTCCGATGCATCTCTGAATGGTTTGGGATGTGTTCTGATGCAGAACGGGTACGTGATTGCGTATGCGTCTCGACAGTTGAAGCCTCACGAGATGAGGTACCCCGTCCATGATTTAGAATTGGCTGCGATTGTGTTTGCCTTGAAGATTTGGCGACACTATCTGTATGGTGAAGAGTTTGTATGGTACACCGACCACAAGAGTTTGAAATATATCTTCACGCAGTCAGATTTGAATATGAAGCAACATCGGTGGATGGAGTTGCTCAAGGATTTCAATTGCGAGATTCAGTATCAGCTTGGGCGGATGAACTTAGTAGCCGATGCTTTGAGTAGGAAAGCCCATCCTGATATGTTAGCATCTTTGAGTGTCTCGAGAGTCTACGAGCAGTTGAGTACTTATGGTTGGATATTTCAGCCGGGTGATCAGTACTTCTTGGTTTCGTCGATTCGGGTTGAACCGCAGATTGTGAGTGACATTAGGGAAGCGCAGAGGACTGATCCCTATATCCATGAGTTGAGGATTAAAGCCCGAAGTGGTCAGTCTGATGATTTTTCTGTTGCTTCTGATGGGTGTCTGAGATTTCGAGGGAGATTAGTGGTTCCGAACCTGATTGACTTGAAAGAAACTATCATGAATGAAGCGCATTGTAGTCGGTACAGTGTGCATCCGGGCGAGAGGAAGATGTACCATGCCAGAGGACTGATCCCTATATCCATGAGTTGAGGATTAAAGCCCGAAGTGGTCAGTCTGATGAGTTTTTCTGTTGCTTCTGATGGGTGTCTGAGATTTCGAGGGAGATTAGTGGTTCCGAACCTGATTGACTTGAAAGAAACTATCATGAATGAAGCGCATTGTAGTCGGTACAGTGTGCATCCGGGCGAGAGGAAGATGTACCATGCCTTGAAGTCTCACTACTGGTGGGCAGGTATGAAGAGAGACATTTCTGGTTGTGTTGCTAAGTGTTTGAATTTCCAGCAGGTCAAGGCGGAGAGGATGAGACCTGGTGGATTGTTACAGAGTTTAGAGGTGCCCCAATGGAATTGGGAGCACATCGCCATGGATTTTGTGACTCATTTATCTCGATAGAGTAGGGGATGTGATGCGATTTGGGTGGTGATTGATCGACTCTCGAAGTCAGCCCATTTCATTCCCTATGATGTGAGGTGTTCGATGAAGAAAATGGCGAAGTTGTATGTCGACCATGTGGTTAGATTGCATGGAGTGCCTATTTCGATAGTGTCCGATAGAGATCCCAGATTCACATCTCGATTTTGGAAGAGCTTGCAGGCAGCGATGGGTTCGAGATTGGCTATGAGTACCGCCTATCACCCACAGACAGATGGTCAGTCTGAACGGACCATTCAGACTTTAGAAGACATGCTGCGTGCAGTTGTGATGGATTTTAGTGGTGGATGGCAGGATTCCTTGTCCTTAGTCGAGTTTTCGTATAACAACAGCTACCAAGTGACTATCGGGATGGCTCCATTTGAAGCTTTGTATGGTCGCAAGTGCAGATATCCAATCTGTTGGGAAGAGGTTGGTGAGAAACAGCTTTCTAATCTTGAGTTTGTGCAGCATATGAAAGATCAGATTGATTTGATTCGAAGTAGGATGAAGGCTGCACAAGATAGATTTACCAGCTATGCTAACCAAAGACGTCGATCGTTAGAGTTTGAGGTTGGCGATCGTGTGTTTCTTAAGGTTTCTCCTTTCAAGAGTGTTATGAGATTCATATTTAAGGGCAAATTGGCTCCTAGATTCGTTGGTCCTTTTGAGATTGTTGAGCGGATTGGACAGTTGGATTATAGATTGAGGCTGCCTGATGAGTTAGCAGCGATACATGACGTTTTTCATGTGTCTATGTTGAGAAAATATGAGCCAGATCCTTCCCAAGTTTTGAGAACCGACGAAGCTGAGCTAGATTATGCCTTGAGTTATGTTGAATATCCAGTGCAGATTCTGGATAGAAAGGAGAAACAGTTAAGGAACAAGATAATTCCGTTGGTAATGGTCCAATGGAGCAAGCATGGCCGAGAAGAAGCTACATGGGAAGTTGAGGAGAAGATGAGACAAGACTGACCTCATCTATTTGAGCATTGACAGTGAGAATTCCAGGTAAATTCTAAGCTTTGATTCGAGTTGTTCAATTGTTTGTGTGTTACTGGAAATGTTTGGTTTGATTCTACCCTGTTGCGCCTTTGATTTCGAGGACGAAATCTCTTAAGTTGGGGAGAATGTGAGGATTGAGAAATTCGAATAGTGATTAATCGGTTTTGCTTAGGATTAGTCACGAGATTTTTGGGATTTCGAATTTCAAATTTTGAGGAATTGTAGTGAAGTTGGTTTGTGAAGTTCATACTTCGGGAATTGAAGTTCAACAGTTGCTTTTGCTAGCGGGGAATGATCCCAGCAGCGTTTTTATGCGAAGGTTTGCGGGCAATTCAGCTATTAGTATTTCAGTAGTAGCGTGACCAGTTGTGAGTTATTACGTGAGGAAATCAACAGTGAGTTGCATGAGCATTCAGTCGTTGGTCTTGGTAGGAACAGTAGCATGCTGACGTGGATTTCAGACGTTGGTATTTCAGCAGTTAGCAATAACGCGCGCGCGAGCAGCTGTCAAGTGTTGGTCAACAATTGAGTTGACTACTGATGTTCTAGTGCTAATCAGCCGTTGCATTTGCGAGGGACAAGCTGTTGGTTTGAGTGACCAGCTGTGGTTAGTAAGGCAACATCGTTTTACCTTTGTTAGCGGGAACCTTGATACGTCGTCGTTTTGATCTTATTTTAGATTCAGCTATTGGTCGTTCCGTGAGAGAATTGTCCCCAGCTGTTGGAGCGCTGCGACGTCGTTTTGATTAGTTGGTACGGTGTCATTTTGATGTCCCGTTGTGTAGTGCAACGTCTGTTTGTATCAACTGATTCGATTGAAGGGAAACATTGATTCAATTGTAAGATTTCTACTGTAGCATTACCCGACGACTGATTTAAGGGAACATCAGCTGTTGCATGGAGGTTTATAAGGAGAAATGTTGAGCAACACTTAGATTATTTTCCACCCGATATTTCTTATCTCCATCTTCGAAACCCTCGCTAGCTACTGTTCACTCGAGCATTTCTTCCTTAGATTTCTGTCGATTCCAGCCGTTGTTTGGAATGATTTTGGTGGCGCTAGATTCCTTGTGATTTGCTCTTTCGATTACTACCCATTTGAGGCTGTAGTTCGATCTTGGAGGAGATCGTGAAGTAGCAGTGTTGTTCAATTATCTTCGCCAAGTGAAAACCGAGACTTCTTCAGCTCTCGTTAGCTTTTGGGTAAGGATTTCCTGCTGTTCTAAGCTTAGTATTAGCTGCTAGTACTATGTTTAGAGGTAGAACCAGAGTTAGGTTCTGGCCGTGGGAAATTCTGCGTAGAGGATCAGATTTGAGCTAAATTATGTGATGTCCTATACAGATTTCAGCTTCCAGGAAGTGCCTGCTGTGTGTGCGTGACCAGTGAAGGGCAGAATTGTGTAGGTCGAATTGTGCCTTGCCTTGGGAAATCTGTTGAGGTAGAATTAAGCTATTGGAGGTACGAATTGAGCAGTTCTAACAGCTTTGAGCACATGGCTATATTTCGTGTTATGAATTATGTGTTGAATTGATGGCTGAATTACGTGAACATATTTTACTTGCTTTGGTCATTGATGTTCTGTTTTCACGTATTGTTATTGTATGCATTTAGAATTGATTATTGAATGGCATTCATGCATACATCTTGAGCCAGATTGATTGATTGATGTCCATTTTGAGAGTCACGTTATGACTGGGGCTGAATTACGTGAACATATTTTACTTGCTTTGGTCATTGATGTTCTGTTTTCACGTATTGTTATTGTATGCATTTAGAATTGATTATTGAATGGCATTCATGCATACATCTTGAGCCAGATTGATTGATTGATGTCCATTTTGAGAGTCACGTTATGACTGGCCGACAGATGTGTCATGCCTGAAAGGTCCAACGCTATCATCGAAGTGGTGACTGCCGGATTCGAGTGTCTACCACTGAGCTGTGATGGGCTGACGGGACCTGAAGATCACGGACCGATGATTTTCCCGGTTGATTTACTGTGTGGGTATAGAGGCTCGACTTGAGATGATTTTCTAGTTGATACACTGGTCTTGACTACCGATTTCTTGATAGCCTCATGCATTTCATAGCATTGATTTATAGCATATTGCATGATTTGCTGTTTTGATGGCTCTTTGTACTGAGATGATTTTCTAGTTGATACACTGGTCTTGACTACCGATTTCTTGATAGCCTCATGCATTTCATAGCATTGATTTATAGCATATTGCATGATTTGCTGTTTTGATGGCTCTTTGTACTGAGGCTTGACCTCGTATTTCTTTTCCTGCTTTTGTGTCTTTTGGGTCTGTGTTACCCATTTGCAGGATCTTCAGGTAACCAAGCTGGACAGAGTGGAGCGCCAGCTGGTCGATCCCCTTTCCCTTGAGTCCCAGTTATATATTGTATTATGTATTGAACCAGGGGATACCCTGTGTTTATATATATATGGGGATCTGTATCTTATTTGGGATCTTATGTTACCTGTTTTGCTTGAGTTTGATTTAACTCGTATTTTGATTATTGATATTTTGAATGAAGATTTGAGTTCAGGCCCAAGTTATTTTGCAAATTTTTAAGCCCGATTTTATGCTTCCGTGATTATGTGCTTGTTTGTGCGTTAATCTTGAGTGATTAGCACGGGGCCTGACAAATATGTTCAGAAAAATCAAAACCTGTACCACTGCCAAGGAGATTTGGGAGAAGCTAATACAAATCTGTGAGGAAATGATGAGAAGGAGAACAAGCTTACTGTGGCTCAGCAGAAATATGAGTCAATGAAGATGAAAGATGGAGCAACCATGGCGGAGTTCGATGAGCGATTTAATGCTGTGGTGATAGAGCTTACCAGTTTGGGCAAAGAATACAGCAACCGTGAGTTGTCGTAGAAGGTGATGAGAGCGTTGCCCAGAGAGTGGGATGTTAAGACCATGGCTATGCGTGAATCCAAAGATCTGAACAAGCTGTAATTGCATGACCTCTTTGCAAATCTTAAAGCCTATGAGTTTGAGTTAGAAACAAGATCTGAAGCTGGACCCTCAACATCTCAACCGACAAAAGCTTTAGCAGCAACAACATCTGAACAATGCTCTCCAAGCACGAGCAAATCCGCAGAACAGCTCAGCAATGATTCCATGTCCCTCTTCGTTAAGAAGTTTGGGAAATTCATGAGAAAATCCTACAACCCTTCTTTCTCTTATAATAATGCACATAAATCTGATAAGGTTACCACTGATCAGAATTTTTAAAACTGTGGTCATCCAGGGCACTTTGCTGCTGATTGCAACAGGCCCAAGAAAGAGGACAGATTCAAGACGGATGAGAAGAAAGATGATATATCCAAGGAAAGATCAAAGGATAGAAGGATGAGGACAAGAGCTGATAAGAGGCCCAGCACAAAGAATGATCGCAAAGTACTAGTTGCCGAGGAGAGCAACAAGAACCGGGCTGATACCGATACAGATTCCTCATCAAGCAGCTCTTCATCCAGCGATAGTGAACAGGAGGAAGTTCACTGGCTCATGGCTAATCAGACTTCGGAAGATGACTGAATTTACACGAGAGGACCTAATCACTGCATTAAATGAAATGATCCATGAGTACCGTAAGCTTTCTCAGACATTCGAGGAAGTCAAGGCTGAAAACGTAGATTTGAAAAATAGTTCAGTGGAACCAAGATCTATTCAACTTGGTAAAACTGACAGTTTAAAAATTGAGTTGAGTAAGCTGAAGACTGAGAATGATTCATTGAGATTAAGATCCTGTGAGCTCAAAGCAGAAAACGAAAGGTTAAATGAAGTGATGAGCTCCTGGACCTAGTCTTCTGTTTCTCTAGATAATCTGTGTGAAATTTAGAAGCCAGCGAATGATAGAACTGGCTTAGGTTTCAATGCTAGTGAAAGCAGCACTGGAGAAACCAGTACTCAGTCATATATGGTATATGACAAGTTCAAAAAGATGAGCTTTGTCAAAGCCAGTATGACACATGATACATGCGAGTCAGTGGGGTATGATGACCAGAACTCTTCAAAGCTGAATCAAAAAGGAAAAGCTGGTATCGGTTATCTAATACCTGAGAACTCCAAGCCAAGCTGGCTAAAGAACAGACTTGACAAAGATAAAGCGAAATCTGGTTCTAAGTCGTTTGTTTCTCACCAGCCCAGGCGTAGTTCGAAGAAGGTAAAATCTGTTTGGAGAAAGGTTCAGCCGAGGAGAGATCTGAATGGTCAAAATATCAAACCAACACTCAATGGATCTCACAATATTTCTGCACAGACCCTTATGGACTATCATACTGGGAAAACTGTTAAAGTCATTCAAGTATGGGCCCCGAAAGGGGTAATCCGATCTGGACCCAAGTAAAATTGGGTACCAAAGTCTGTTTTTATGATTGTAGGATAACAGGTACAAAGCTGGAGATGAATCGATCATTTGGTATCTTGATAGTGGGTGTGCAAGACACATGACTGGAAACCCAAAGCTGCTATCAGATTTTACTCCACACAAAGTAGCAAAAATAGTTTTTGGTGATAACTCACATGGTAACACTGTGGGTAAGGGTAAGCTTACCCACGGTAACATTTCAATATCTGATGTTTTAGTTGTTGATATTTGATTAGCATAAGTCAGCTATGTGACAAGGGTTACATAGTTAACTTTCAACAGCACACATGCACAGTTCAGAGTCCAAATGGTCTGACTGTGTTGGTAGGTAAAAGATCGAGGAAAACCTACATTATCAACTGGTCAGAGCAAATGGGATCTGAAACAAATTTGTCTTACAGCTAACTCTTCCAAGAGCTGGCTGTGGCATCAGCGAATGAACCATCTAAACTTTAAAACGCTTGCCCATTTGACTCAGCATGAACTGGTTTCTGGTATGCCCAAAATCAATTTTTCTAAGGACAAGATCTGTGCCGCATGTCAGCTTGGTAAAAAAATCCGTTCTACTTTTAAAAATAAAGGCGCTAAACGTTCTTCCCGAAGCTTAGAACTTTTGCATATGGATCTTTTTGATCCTATTCCCGTAAAAAGCTTAGGGGGAACGAACTACACCCTAGTTGTTGTTGATGATTTTACTAAATTCACTTGTGTGTTGTTTTTAAAAGCAAAATCTGATACCGCTGACCAGCTCATTCGGCTCTTAAAACGTTTACAAAATGACAGATCTTGTACAGTCAACAGGATAAGAAGTGATCGTGGTACTGAGTTTTTAAATAAAAAATGAACCTCTTATCTAGAATACTTAGGGATAAAGCATGAGCTTTCAGCAGCTAGAACTCCTCAACAGAACGGGCTGAAACCCCATATGAGATCTGGAGTGGCAAGAAACCTGATATTTCATATTTCAGGGTGTTTGGGTGTAGATGCTTCATTCACAATAATGGTAAGAAGCACCTAACAGCTTTTGATGCAAAATCTGATGCAGGTATCTTTCTAGGTTATTCAGCAGTGAGTAAAGCTTATCGAGTTTTCAACAATCGGAGTCTAACTGTTCAAGAAACAGCATACGTTGTCTTTGATGAGACAAGCTTTAGATCCAACTCAGCTGCGAGCCTCAACAATTTATGTACACGTCTTGAATCATCCATCATTGATGACTCAGATGATGACGTGGCACAACAAAGATACTCAGCAGAGATACAATGTGAGACCTGAAATTTAATAAAGATTAATTGTTGGATTAATCAGGTTTTTAAGATTTCTGGTGGTTCAGATTTCTATTTGGAGTATTCGTTTACATTTTCGGGTCAAAATTCACATTTAGAGAAATTCTGGAAGTTTTCGTATTTTTGAGTTTTTGGAGGAGAAATCTGATTTTTTTGTGGTGAAAGCTGATCGGTTTGGTGAAATCTGGACGCTTGGTGTTGCGGCGTGATTTTGTAGCATAGGAGCTTGTACACCGTCGTTTAGGAGAGATATGATATTTCGTTAGCGCTAGGATTTGATTTGGAGTCTGCCCGCGTGTTTTGTGTTGAGCGCAATAAGATGTCGTTTAGATAAGTTAATACGGTGTCGTTTGGCTTAGCGTTTGGTTGTGAGATCTGATGAGCGTGATCGCTGGTGCGTGGGACAATGTATAGCGCTGGTTTTCAGATGTCACCAATACGTCGTCGTTTTGGGAGTACCGCTAGCGAGAGATCTGTTCGCTTGTGTAACTCCTGGTTGTATCGCTGAGAGCAGATGTCAACGCGGGTCAGCGTTCCTGTAGCGCGTAGTGGAAAAGTCGTCGTTTGGTGTGACGCGCGAGTGATCAGCGATCAGTGTGTTGCGTTTCAGATTTCTCCAGCGTCTGGTTTTAGTAATCAGACTTCTCCGTGGTTTTGAGCGACGTCATTTTGGAGTAGAGCACTTTGAATAGCTGTTGATTTTTCTGTTAGGCATCAACTGTCGCAGGATTTCATGCGGTGAGCAACTAGCTGTTGGGTTTTTCAGCTGTTGGCAGTTTTAGTGTCCAGCAGTAGGAATCTGTTGTAGCGCATATTCAGCCGTTGGGTTAGTGACCAGCCGTTGGTTTGTGGAACAGTGCAACTGCTGAATTTTGTCGGTGGATTTAATTCACCAGTTTTTGAACAGCTGCAAGTTATAAAGAGAAGGGTTTGTCTCCGCTTTATTTTAACAGATTCCATACTTAGCGATATTTTCCCCGGATTGTTGTTCTTCGCTTCGAACTCTAGAACACTATTCACCGTGAGTTTCTCCGACGAATTCCCGTCGTTTTTGGCCACCATTTTGCACGTTTGAGGTAGTGTTGGACTCCTCTCGGGAAGCTCTTTCGATTGATACCTCGTTGGGAGGCTATAGTTGGCTGGAGCAGAAGCACGAAGTTGCTGTTTCGTTCGTGCGTTTCGTAGTTCAGATAGAACTTTGTTTAATTCGATGAGATCTTGTTCCTAGCCTTGATTTAAGCTTCCTGATAACTTGTATTGGTTGGATGGGTTGCTGGTTGAGCTGTTGCTCCCAGCCAGTGATAGCCGTGAGTTCTGTGCCTGTGTCCTGTGAGATTTATGCTTTGTACGTTGTGTGTTTAGCAGGTTTTAACCAGATCTCTCGGGTCCCTTATTGTGGTAATCGTTGCACAGAATTAAGGTACGGGTTGATCTTGTTACAGCGTGAGGTTTGGCATGGATAAATGCAGTGATGGCTGATTGTTGTTTCGTGTATTGCTGCCAGTGTTTACTGTCTGCTGTTATGTGCATACACGCATTATATCACTTGCATTTCAGATCCCTTGCTTTGTATTTTGTTGTATTGTGCTGTTGTTTCTTACCAGGATGCGAGGTCGAGCGGCGATACCGCACTCTCATCTCCATGTCGGGATTTGTTAGCCCTCATGCGCCGAGTGGTTAACTACCACAGTTCATGAGTTGTGCAACGATAATTGAGCTGTTTGATGCATCTGGCATTCGGGTGTAGTGTCAAGGCGAGTGGCTAATTACCACACTTTGAACACACCCCGTGGCCACTGTTTGTTGCAGATTCTGTGGAGCTATGTTTGAGTTCCTTGGCTCCCTTTTCGGTTGTATCCTTCAGCTGTTATCCGGTGTCTCATGCATAGCATCTGCACTTTTATCTTATGCTTTTCTTTAGCTGTTTCAGTTGCTCTCCGTACTGGGGTTTGACCCCATGTCCCTCTGGGGCTTGGTTTGTTTTCCTTGACTGTTTTGTTGTTCAGGTTTTGCAGCTGGTCGTAGTGTTAACCCAGCTGGAGGCGCCCCAGGAGGTGGTTAGAGTATCCCAGTAGCGTATAGCATATATTTATGTATCGGTACAGTTAGCCAGGGGATGCCCTATGCTCATGTTGTATTTTGTTGTTTTTTGTTGTACTCAGTTGTGGTTGTTACCAGGTATTTGATACATGTTTATGCTGTGCCGTTTGTTGTGGTGGTTTTGTTAAACTGGGATATCTATTTTGAGTATTGTCGTACTTTAAATTATATCGTTTAGGCCAAAAGCGAAAATTTTACCCGCTTTTTAGTAGCTTCCGCTTGTGTTTATGTGGTTTTACTCTGCTGCTTTAAATTATATCGTTTAGGCCAAAAGCGAAAACTTTTACCCGCTTTTTAGTAGCTTCCGCTTGTGTTTATGTGGTTTTACTCTGCTGTGAGCACGAATCCTGACATACAACCAGTACTGGACACACCGCATAATGCTCAACAAGATCTGCCAGGTAATCCAGTAGTCATCGATTTAACTAACGTTGACTCAACATAGGATCAGATCTCTCCAAGTGTGCCTGCTACTGGAGCTGAAGCGAAAAATGCACAAGATGTCCAAACAGATGTTGTTCAAACAGATGTTGCTCAAACAGATGTTGCACAAATAGATCTCGCCACACAACGACCAACATCTGATGCACAAGATGCGAACGCGAACCATCAATTGACATCGAACAATCCAGATGTGGCTATCCAGCAAGACATCCAAGCAGAACAGGAAGCAAACCCAATTGGACTTGATCTCCGGTGGAATAAAAATCATCCACCTGAGCGGGTCATAGGTAACATCGAATCTCCTGTTCGCACACGAAGCCAGCTTATGCATGATCATTTTGATTCAGCATTCATCTCTCATATAGAACCACAACAAATAGAACAAGCCTTAGCAGACCCAAGTTGGGTAGATGCAATGCAAGAAGAACTAAATCAGTTTAAGAGAAATAACATATGGCAACTTGTACCTAGACCTTCAAATCATTCAGTTATAGGAACTAGATGGGTCTTTAGGAACAAACTGAATGAAGATGGAATAGTAACAAGAAACAAAGCTAGACTGGTAGCTCAGGGCTTTAGGCAAATGGAAGGGATATATTTTGATGAAACTTTCGCACCAGTAGCTAGACTAGAAGCTATACGCATGTTCCTTGCATACGCTGCATTCAAAGATTTTAAAGTATTTCAAATGGATGTTAAGAGTGCATTTCTTAATGGCATCCTAACAGAGGAAGTGTATGTTGCACAACCTCCTGGCTTCATAAATCATACATATCCAGATTATGTTTATAATTGGATAAAGCTATGTATGGGTTGAAGCAAGCACCCAGAGCTTGGTATGATACACTGTCGAAATTCCTAATTGATCATGATTTCACAATAGGCACAGTGGATAAGACACTATTTAAATTTGTCAAAGCTGATCATGTTCTGTTAGTTCAGATTTATGTTGATGATATCATATTTGGGTCAACTAACCCCAAACTATGTCAAAAATTTTCTAAGTTAATGCAGGACAATTTGAGATGAGCATGATGGGAGAGCTGACGTTCTTTCTGGGTTTACAAGTTAGACAGCTGGGTAATGGAATTTTTGTTAACCAAGCAAACTATACGAAAGAACTACCGAAGAAATTTGGCATGGACAACTGTGCAGTAGCTGCGACCCCAATGAGCTCATCAATCAAGCTAGACAAAGATGAAGCTGGTACTGCCATCGAGGTATCATTATATTGTGGAATAATAGGCTCCCTGCTTTACTTGACTGCTAGCAGACCAGACATCATGTTTGCTGTCTGTATATGTGCTAGATTCCAAGCGGAGCCAAAGCAATCACAGCTCATCAATCAAGCTAGACAAAGATGAAGCTGGTACTGCCATCGAGGTATCATTATATTGTGGAATAATAGGCTCCCTGCTTTACTTGACTGCTAGCAGACCAGACATCATGTTTGCTGTCTGTATATGTGCTAGATTCCAAGCGGAGCCAAAGCAATCACATTATATTGCTGTAAAACGGATCCTTAAATATTAAAAAGGAACTTCCAATGTGGGTCTTTGGTATCCCAAAGACTCAGGCTTTCAACTAATCGGTTATAGTGATGCAGACTACGCAGGATGTAGAGTTGATCATAAAAGCACCAGCGGTACTTGTCAATTCTTAGGTGATCGATTGATTTCCTGGTTCAGTAAGAAGCAGACTTCTATTGCAACGTCCACAGCTGAAGCAGAGTACTTAGCGGCTGGAATCTGCCGTGCTCAGATCTTATGGATTCAACACCAGCTTAAGGGCTATGGCATTGATGCTTCTGAAGCGCCTATTCTCTGTGACAACACCAGTGCCATCGCGATTACTCAAAATCATGTACTTCATTCAAGAACGAAGCACATCGACATCAGGCATCATTTCATAAGAGATCATGTACTCAAGAAGGACGTCAAGCTGGAGTATGTGTCGACTGAGCAGCAAGTAGCTGACATCTTTACAAAGCCCCTGCCAGACGCTAAGTTTTCTTATTTTAGAAATCTATTGGGTCTCTTAGAACTGCCTTGATTGTCTTTGCGCTAACAATTTTCAGGTTGAACAGCTTCTGGTTTTGTCAAATCCGAGTCCTGTTCAGGGGGAACATCGTGGAATTCAGGTTTGATAAAATATCAGACTTGGGAGGTCTCAGCTTTAGGGGGAACGAGAGATCTGAATTAATAAGTGCTGAGTCAACTGAATATGTGAGATCTGGATACACTTAGATGTCATGTATACACAGTTGATACTTATCCATGATCAGATCTCACAACACCCCTGCTGATACATTAAACAGATCTTAAGGTTGTGACGTGTTAACCACTTGGCGTCCATTTATCTTTTACCTTTTCACCCTCGCGGTTACAATTCAAAATCCTTTTTAAAATCCCTTTAAAATTATTTCGCGATATTGTCTAAATCTTTTTAAAATCATTTTACAATATTTTCAAAATCTTATTTGCGCCATTGGATGATTGACATGTGGTTGTCGCGAAACGTCACATCCACATTTTCTCTCTCTAGTACCTTTTTGCATTCTTGTTTATATTTACGGCGTTTCCTTTTCTCTTTACTCTTACTTTGCGCATATTACTTTCAAACTCCCGTGCATTTATGCTCTCTTGTGCTCTATGCTTGCAGATTATTTTCTTCTCAGGCGTTCTCTTGTTCGTTATACTATCAGAAATGGCATCTTCTTACATCTCCAATGCTCTGCAAATCAACTTCGACTCCGTTTTAGGGATTCAGGAAAACCATGGTATGGTGAACATGTTCCAAGCCTAGAGGCTACTGGGATTAGAGGTTTTATAGGTTGTCCGTCAGTATTATATGAGCAGGAACTTGAATAGTTCTTCGACACCGCTCTTATCCAAGATGGTGATGTTACATGTGCCGTCTCAGAAATATGTCGAAATTTATGTAAGTAGGTTTGCTGGGGTATTCAATCTTCCTACTGATGGGTTAATCGATTTGTCAGAAGTACCGAATGATTTGGTTTTGCAGGCAAGAACTCTGTTCTCTAATTCTGGTAAGCCTGTTCAGTTCTCATGCAAGAAGAGACTGCTGAAATATGAGTTTCGTTTGTTGAACGATATCTTGGCAAAATCCATTACTGTGAAAGCGGGTTCTTTTGATGCTGTAACCCATGAAAGATTTTTGATGATGACTGCTATTCATTTCGGGATTAAGGTCAACTGGAGCGAAATTCTGTTTGAGGTCTTGAAGGAAATGGTTGATACAACCACCAAAAGAGCCAAGGGGTTTGCTGCTCAAATTTGTGTTCTTCTGAAAGGCGACCCAGCTGTTACTCTGGGAGAGGCAAAGACCTTCCCTCCTTTGAAAATTCTCTCTGAAAAGACGGTAAAAACTTACGTTTCCATGAATAAAACAATTGACGCTCGTGGTGAAACAGATGAGCCAGATGTGGCTAGGGTGGCGTTTGTTAAGAAGAAGTCTGTGTCGAAGAAGCGACCAGCTGCTGTGTCTGAGGCCCCTGTTGTCAAGAAGAAAAGGACATCTTCTAGGAAAGCTGTGTCCAAAGAAAAAGATCTGGCTATCGTATCAGTAGCACTAGATGCTGAACCAGTTCAAACTATTGATCCTACTTCTGCTATGCCAGCTGCTCATCTTCCTGCGCCTAAACGCAGAGCACCTAAGAGAAAGCTGAGGATGACCGCAGGTTCTGATGATGAATTTGTTGAAAAGGAGTCTGCTGTGGAGACAGTTGTGGTTAAACAGAGGGTGCCGACATCTGCTGATGATGTCGACACCATTATTGAAGAAGCAATTGCGGAAACTACACAGATGGAGCAAGCAGATTTCGTAGAATCAGTGGTTGCTGAGGGAATAGAAATGGAAACAGTTTTGGCAGACCCTGTTGTCACAAAGTCTGATGATATATTAGTTGAGGTTGATGAGAGCTCGTCTGCTATAACTGTAAGGAAGATTTTCAACCCTTGAGCAAGGTTCTGGAGCAATCTATGTCACCAATTTCTGACGATGAATCTCTGAACCATCGAAGAGCATTTGGCTCTGTTGTCACAAAGTCTGATGATATATTAGTTGAGGTTGATGAGAGCTCGTCTGCTATAACTGTAAGGAAGATTTTCAACCCTTGAGCAAGGTTCTGGAGCAATCTATGTCACCAATTTCTGACGATGAATCTCTGACCATCGAAGAGCATTTGGCTCAAATTCCTGAAGGAATGATGCTACCTTCACTAACTTCAGCAGAGCCTACAAAAATCAAGTTCTGTAGTACAATTGATATTAGAGGTGTTGAAGATGGTGATTGGTACAGGGCACATCTTCCCAAGATTGCTGCTAATGATAAAGGGAAGGGATATCTCGAGGAGCCAGATACTGTACTGGGGCACCCGGACCGTGAGCAATTTCAACTGATTTGTGGGGATATTGACTTTCTCATTTTGCTGAGAGAGAAAGTCATCACGGAAATGACTTCATTCTTTCATTCCTTTAGCCTGAGGACCTTGACAGCTATGAGAACAGTTCAGGACACTCTGTCCAAGGTAGAGAAAATGTTAGCTTGGGCCGAAACAGATTCTTTAGAGACAGCCATTCATCGACGATTATTCATCATTGATAAATACAGAGAGGTATTGTTGCACAAATTTTTGGAAGCATGGTGCACTAATATTCTATCCGATCTACCAACTACTGCTATTGATCAGCGAACTCTGGACCTTCTTTCAGCAGCTCACCAAGAGGTAGTTAAGAACCTGCTGAGGCAAATGAGCACTCATGGATTAAAGTGGACAAGGCCAGTTAGTTTATTTTTGTTTGAAGAACCAAATCTTGAACGGGGTTTCTATATTCCACAAAATCACAAGACAATCTTCTCTACTTGCTGGCTTAGAAATATACGGAAAATTGAAGGGTCATGGGTAGTTGAGAAAGGCTTTGATCGTTTGGTTGCAAGTGCACCAAGTGTGTTTCTTCCAATTGGCCGTCACTGCCTGCTCGTGTTTCTGTTACAGATCTCTCCCCTATTTGCTTATTCTTTAGGCCAGAACATGGTATGGACTCTCAGCTGCCTACTGTTACATCTTGGGGTTGGTACAAGGTATGTACAGAAATTTTGCGGTATTCAATGTTTGGGTGTTTGAAGCCAGTTGGCAGTTTTACTGTTTGTACAGATATCGTTCCGATAGGACCAGTTATGGGGGATTTCAGCATTCCAAGAAGAGTTGTTGATAATGTTTCTTATCGTATACAGATCTTAGATTCAGCCCTTTCAGATTTCAGTGCACAGATATCACCAGTTGTAGATTTTACGTCAGCTCCAGAAGATTTTGTTCTTTTTTCTCCACATCAGAGTTCATCTTCTGCTTCCTCTATGCACTTTACAGATGACATTCTTCAGGGTACTGAAACTGCTGTTGAACATATTCTTGAACCTGTTACTGCCACTGCTACATATATCAATGAACAGTTTGCACAGCTTTGGACTTCTATTTCTGAGAATTCTATCAAGCAGCTGCGAACACAAAGCAAACTTGGCGATCTCCAAAATGCTATCTTTTCAAAGATCGATACTTGCGAGAAATCTGCTGCCGAGGCCCGTATTGAACAAGATCAATCAATTCGAAGCATTATTAAAAATCTTCGACAGGGAGTCCACACTGACACAGCTGCCTTATCGGTTGAATTGCATGACTTTAAGAAAGCAGTTCGCGCTCAGAATGCTTTTGTAACGACCGATTTGGCAGATCTTCGTAAGGAAGTCAAGGATCTCAAAGCTGATTTATCTAAGGAATTTGATGACAAGTTGGCTGTTATTCGTAATGATCTACTGGAGTTCCGTGTGGAAACACATGGACAATTAGCTTCTCTTGGCACTAATCTTGCTGAACTCATTGCCTTTATCACTAAGGGAGGTGATGACAAAAAGGGGGAAGTAAGTAGCAGCCATGGCAGAGGTCAGCCTCCTCCTGGAGTTGGTGGCAGTGGTGGTAGCAGGAGTGAGCCATCAAGAAAAAGAGGAAGTAGTGGATCGAGGCAGAAAAACTGGAGATATTGGCTAAATGAATAAATCTGAATATGGATAGTTACAAGTTTTTGGTTTCTCAGTCTTGTACAAATATTTTGTACCGTGATACTTATTGAATATATTTAAGCAGACTTGGAGCAATTTATTGTTGTTTTTTTTAAGTCAAAGGCTGCTAAGTTTTTTCATCACCAAAAAGGGGGAAATTGTTAAGATAAAATTTATAAGTTTTGGTGATAACAAAATAAGACTGAGAACTGATCTTGAGAGTATTCGCAGAAGTTAAGGAAATTGAAGATTTCAGATTCCGTGACGTCATTGAGAGTTTTGCAGAGAATTGAACTTTTCCAGATCTCGTGACGTCATGATTTTAAGTCACAGTTTTCCAGTTTCGAGAGTTTTTGAGCTAAGCATTGACTTCTGAGTTGACCTTTCGGGAACAGTTATTCAGACTTGTAGCTACAGTGAGATATCTGCTGTTAGAGCGAAGTGTATTCAGATTTGAGTAACAGAGTGTGGTATATTGATTCAGATCTCAGTATTTTAGAAGTGGTTATAAAGCTATCAGTGAACATCAGATTTGAGGTTATCAGAAGTGTTCGACTCAAACTTAGGAACAGTATATTTTCAGAAGTCACAAATATTCAGATATGACTATGTATTCTGTTGTGACAGCTTCTAATACACAATCAGCGATGAGATAACCAGTTACTTCAAGGGAGAAAGAACTGTTTTAACAGAAAGAGCTTTCAGGCTTAAGGAACGAACAGTTTCAAACGAGATCATTTATTTAAATTGGAAAGAATCAATGATCACCTTTGAATCGTACAATTTCATGGAATTAAGGAGACATGTCAGAGATATTTTGGGTAATAGTACACAGTATACAGAGGATGTTATACGACGTTTGCTCAAATATGGATATACGACAATTTGGCCCTGACGAAGCGCAGATTACCATTTGGTGGAGCAGGATATACGGTTGTACGATGAACATATATTCAAACAGGGATTTTGTTTCCTTAGGCGAAATTTAATGACCGTTGAGATCAAAGGGTATAAAAGGCTGAAGAATTCAAATTGAGAAGCTCTCTGTCGATTCTCATTTCCTCGCCTATTCTACGTCTTCATCGTTCTCGAGCTTATTGCCTATCGATGCTATCTTTCAAAAGCTCACACAGTCACTGGAAAGATACATTGCTAAATCTTTTGAAGTCCAGTTTTTCAATCTCGAAGAAGAGTTTTATCACTGTTCTTAACCGTTTAAATCTTCGAGATATTTCTTCTGGTTCACCGTGTGGATTGAGTTTCATAGTATAGAAACCAGAAGATTTACAGCACTCATCATATTGGATTTCACTGTTTCATTCTAGATTGAGTCTGTAACAAACGTGCTATATAAAGTCGTTTGATAAAATCAAAGTGTTTGTAAACAGCAGCTGCGTCTGCATGTTGTCATTTGGAGTTGCTAGGAGTTCACCTGGAGCAAGGCCCGGTGATTGGGTGTTTACAGTGTCTGTACTCATGAAAGCCTTCTAGTGGAACCTTCCTGAAGAAGGAAGAAGGGGAGACGTAGGATTTGATATCCGAACTTCCAAAAACAAACTCTCGACCTTGAACATTTACTTTATTGCATTTGTTTATCATTACACTGTTCACAGATTGATCGACTTCATTCTGCACATTATTTGTTAGTAGAGAAATCTGATTTGAGACTGAGATACCTTAAACCTGGTAACTCGGATTTAAGTTAAGCGAGGCGCTTGTAAAAATCATTTTAAGGTTTCAAAATTTAAAATATAAGGAGTTCATTCAACCCCCTTCTGAACTCCTAAGGCTGTTTTTTGATCCATAATGATCCTATCATCCGTTATATATATGAAATCTCATGAACTGATAGAGCTTGAAACTGAACAACTCGTAAGTTGAATACTGAATACTGCAATACGATATTCTGAAAACTGCAAAACTAGGAAAGCATAAACTGCACATGTTTGAAACAATTAAAACATTTATTTGCATTAAAAAGGAAGTAACATAAACATTTCTTAGAGTTGTGGTCGTAAACAATCATGAGCTCTGTTTTCATTTTCAATCATTATAGCTCATATTTTTATACATAAGGTCAAGGTCGCTTGATCAAGCTATCATCTGATATTAGGAGTTGGGGAAATACATCCCATCTTCGCAATATGAAGGGGCACAAAGGTTCATCAACCAACATCCCCACCCTTTCCGTTATGAATGGGCATACTGGTTCGTAAGCGAGCGTCCTCACCCTTCCGTGGAGATCGTCTGAAATCTTTGCCATAAATCATTTAAAGCATTTGAACTTACTTCCTTTAAAACTTTCTGTAAAACTTTCTTTTCTGTAAAATCTGCTGTTCTTGATCTGTAACAGATCGTTTTCAAATATAGTTTGCTATTTTAAAACTCTTTTGATGTTCATAAACTATTGGGACTTCATTGGAGTTCAATCGAAGCAGACAACTGTAATCAGCTCGGAGTATGAACAGTATGCAAGCGTACCAGCTTAGAAGAGAAAATTAGATCTACGCTGTTTGGTCAACTCAAATTAGGAAAGTCAACACGACTTAAATGAGCAGGTTACGACGGTCAAACAAAGTCAACTCAACTCAGACTACGAAATCAGATCACAACATAAGACAACTCAGAGAAAGGAAACAAATCACGGACAATGAACATCTTTGGGAAAAATAGATCGCGAATAATGAACAACTCTAGAAAATAGATCGCGAAATTAGCTCAAAATATCACAACTTAGAAGGTTCCCTTAGTCTGAAGAAATCAAAGGAAAATTCCTTAAACAAGAATGACTAAGCTACTTCTAAGCTACTAAGGCAAAAAATACCTAAGCTGCTTGTGAGATACTGAAAGAAAATCACGTAAGCTGCTTGTGAGCTGCTTTGAAGAACATACCAAAAAACTCGGGAAGAAAACTGACGAACATCATCAAAAATTTTCTAACAACTTTTCTGAATCAAAATCTCAGCAAACCAATATTTTTACAAATAATACATCATGAACTCTTCTGTTTGAACAACTTGACACAAAACATTTGTCAAACTTCTAAAAACTTACAAACATGCAAACAGAATCAATATATGCTTTCAAGAGTACATCAAGAAACATAGTTTACTTGCCTTTTCTGCTGAACACAGCTTAACAGAAATCCTCCGGCGTTGAACCACTTACAAACACGATCAAAATCACTTTGAAAGAGTTTTGAAGCTCTCGGTTTTCACCGTTTAAAAATGGAATTTCTTTTGAAGAGTTTGATTGTGGTGTGAAAAGTGGTGATACATGTATTTAAAAGAAACAAATAGCATGAGCTCACCATTTTTTAGAAAATATCTTTAAATGCACCTCTTCGTATACAACAAGCATGTACCGAACCGTATTTAAAATAGCTTGAACCGTGTTTGATAGGGTTCGAACCGGCTAACTCCTGTAAACCGGGTTCCTATCTAATATGAAAATTCAGCTTGGATAAAAACTGAATTGTTGAATCGAAGCTGAAGAAGGGTACTGAAAATAGCAATTAAACCCTTCTAAAAATTCAGATCTATTATTGTGGATTACAGATTTCCTAGGCGTTACAATCTAACCCCCTTAAAGAAATTTCGTCATCGAAATTTGCTTACTGATATAGATCTGGGTATCGACTGTGCAAACCGGTGTCGGTTTCTTAGTATGCTTTTCTATCTGAATGATATATTCATTAAATCTTAATCATGGGACTACTCCTATATCTCAGTCTTTGTTTCCTATCTATGAGGAATCATCTCTGGTTCTTGTATACACGAGTCAGCTCGGACAATAACCACTATCAGCTTGGACGCAAGCTGTTTCAGCTCGTAGAGACGTCTGTCAGCGTAGCCTCTTTGTCTACTCTATTCGTTGTGTTTATGTCAGTTTAGTAGTTTGGGTTACGCTTCCGATGTGCTACTCTGATTCGATCTTTTAACGTAGAATGGATGTTAATCACAGCTAACTTCGAAGCTCACTTCTGCGTAATCAATTCCAATTCAAAACTATCAATTCTTTAGCTAGTGGTCTCTGAACTAAAATTGGAGCTAACCTAATATCTTTTTACTTACCACCTCTGCCACTACGTTAGCTCTACTGGGTGATAGCAATTGATGCAATCGTATTCTCTCACTTTCTCTAGCCATCTTCTTTGTCTCGTGTTGAACTCCTGCTGGGTGAAAAACTACTGGAGGTAGTACCTCAATTTCTTTGATGCGACGACAAAAGTTTCCCGTTCTTATATCATATGTAGGTAGCTCTTCTTGTAATCTTCAGTTGTCTAGGAGCGTAGGCAATCACCTTCTCATCTTGGATAAAATCGTCACCCAAACCCGTATTTGATGTATCTGAGAATATATCGTAATTCTCTTTTCTAGATGGCAGTGCTGGAACATGAACTTCTATCAACGCTTGCTTAAATCTATCAAAATTGGTTACAAGAAATATCTATCTTCGAACTCCTTTAATAAAACGTGGGTAATAATCCACAACCTCTTAAGGAAATACGGATCTCTGTAATGCTCTGTTTCAGTCCATACCAGCTCGCGTAGATTCTTGATCATTTTCTCACATTAGATCGGATTAAGCTTTAGTGATCGTCTACACATCTGATTACAAAGCTAACTCTTATAACTTATGTGACCAAAAACTGCAACATTCCCAAATCAAACTTCATACTTATAAACCTTAGCAAAAAGTTGTTTAATTCTCGAAATCTGCAAGACATGTTTAAGCTGGTGTGATTGTTCTTCTCTGTTCTAGGAGTAGATTAGAGTGTCATCTACAAATACTATTACAATCTAATCTAGGGAAAAGTTGGAACATTCTTATCATTAAATCCTTAAAATGTTTAAGATGAAATTGCTGCAAAAGGCATCACTAAATTTTCGTGGTACGCGAAACACGAACTAGAAGATGGCTTGTAAATGTTCTGCTTCTTTAATATTCTGTTCATGATAAACCAGTTTGGAGATATGTCTTGGTAAATATAGCTGCACCTTGTAACTGCTCAATTAGATCGTCTATACTGGAGAGAAGATACTTAACCTTGAAATTTAACTTATGCGACTCCCTAAGGTCGATGCATAAATGCATACTATCTTCTTTCTTGACAAACAGTACTGGCGCAACACAAGGTGAAGTACTAAGACGAATGAAAACTTTAACTAGTAGATCTTAAATTCGATCCCTTAACTCTTTCATTCCTGCAGGTGTAAGTCTAAACGGATGTTTAAATATAGGAGCAGCTCTAGGTACTAAGCAAATCGTGAACCCCAGCTTAAACGACCCTACTTTCTAAAATATTTTGCTTTAAATAGAAGGCATGAATTTTTCTTTTTCAGTCACTATTCATGTGAACAGTACTATTCACATGAATAGTAGCCTCGATGATTTTTCCAACAATCTTCGCAAAATTGAAATGATGCAACAAAAAAATTATCAAATAATGCCATACTACAGTCATACGTATATCCTAACAAAATTTTCAAACGAATAACCTATGGACATAATCAAATTTCAAACTTTGACGATACAATATTTATTTCAAAAATATGTCATAAAGAAAATCGTATCCTTAAAATTTATCTAACATCTCATTAAAATCTCTTACGGAAGCTTAGAAGGTCTCGGGAGTGTGCCGCTGGTATCCGATGCTCCTCTAGCGTCATCACCATGGACCTCAACATTGCTAGCACCTGCACACAATCAGATCTAGTGAGCCTAATGGCTCAGCAAGCTCAAACCCGAGTAACAAATAATAAATATACATCCACATGCATCTAAAATAGCGATACTAAAATACTTTTAAAACTTCAACATCAGAACTTTAAAAAGAACTTTAAACTTTAAATTCATACCTCATCGTCAAAATGCTTTAAATAAACTTTAACCTCAAATCCTCAAAATAACATCAAGGCATGTAAATAACATAAATCCTCAAAATAACATTTTGGGTGAAGTTTACTCATTGATGCGACCCCTCTGTTAGCTTGATCAAGCTATAAACCATAGTACTACGCTGGAATAGCTCTACGGACCTCTTGTGACGTAGTCACTATCCCCCTCTAATATGGCTCTACGGACCTCATGCGCCGTAGTCACCATATTCCTTTACGTCTTGGTCACAGTCAACTCGCATTCCTCAAAATAATTTTCTTCCTTTTCTTTTAAAACATCAACATCACGTCTCATGCCATTAACATCATAAAAATTCATCATTTTCATTTTCAAAAGCTTTCTGCCCGTAAACATGTTTGCGATGTGTTAGAAAATATAGAAAATTTGAGCCAATATCAATTGGAACCATTCTGGATTTCTCAACGGGCTACTCGGACACCGGACGGTCTCAACGAGTCACCGGACAAGCCCAAACTTACCACAATCAACCCAAGACTAGAAAATATAATTTACACATCTTAAACATGTTTACAAGCCATAAACATACTGTTCGGATGCCTTTGGGGTGCTGCCATGACCACTAAATTTGCAGCGCTACGTGCTGCCTCTCCTTGGCTTCCCTACGGGTCCGTGCGGCTTCTAACTTAAATTTCCTCAACTCCCAGCCCATGCACTCATCTTAGGATCTATCCTTACATGGTTTAGGACCTATAGAACCACGAAACAAAGTAATGGACAATCAAAAAAATGCGCAAAACACACGAAGGCGACAAGTAAAGAACATAAGAAAAATACTCCAACGCTTCATGCAAATGTCCAGTGATTAAAATTAAGGTTTCCATGCATCAAATGACTCAGAACACACATAATATGATCTGAAAGTGGCAGCAAGCAAGATTTAAAACTTGCCTTTCATTCGAGAATGCAGGAATACACGTTACCGGGCGCACGGAGGCGACGGGGAATGAAATTTCTACCTTCTCTTGACCTTGAAGGCCACGTTGTTTATTTTTTTCCTAGGCTCTTGGGTGAGTGATGTCGGCTGATTTGAGGGAGGGGAGAGGTTGCTGAACGTGATTGGTTTTCTTTCAAAATTGATTAGGGTGAAGCTAAATAGGCTTTGGATACAATTAAGACCCACTAATCCTTTAATTAAATTGCTCAAATTCAAGCCCGATCAAATCTGATTTATGAATATTTTATTATCCATTTATAGTCTAAAAATTAGAAAAACTTTGGTATTTCAAAAATGTTACTTAGCACTTACCGCTCTTTTGCCCGAAAAATCGCTTTCGTGAAAATTGCGTTCAAAAATCACATTTTACCTACTCGCTACTAAAACTTTAAATTTAAAATTAAAGAAATATTTTTTTTCCTAAAATCTTTGAAATAAACTTTGGAATATTTTTAAAGTCACCTCTATCGTCCCCGATCATATCTTTGTAGCCCGGCACCAGATATTCGCCTGAAATCGAAAACCTCAAGAAACACATTTAAAATCTCAAAATAAAATCATCATTAATATTCTAAAGCCTCAATTAAAATTTTAACTCATTTTAAAACTTTTCTCTCATGCATGTGGTTTACGTGAGCAAATCTCGTACGCTACAATTCCTCCCCTACTTAAATAAATTTCGTCCTCGAAATTAAAACATACAGAAAATCTTCAGATAACGACTTCTCATGTCTAACTCAATCTCTAAAGTATCTTCTTATTCCGAGTGGGACAATCTGTCAAGATATCTAAACAAATCAGCTTCTATCAAGCTCAAACAGCTCACGACCGAAACTTCAAAACACTACCAGCTTCTACATGACCTCACAGTTCCGCCTAGCTCAAGGTAAGAACAACTAAGGTTCGAAAACAGCACTAACAGCCTCAGTACCTGAAACGAAGCTCACGCGGACAGAGAATCACGACCTGTAGCTCACGACGCTTCTCCGTGATTTCCTCAGTCCGACCTCCTCTCGAGCTTGAAGAGAGGTTTCCAACCGTGGTACCCTCAGTCTAAAACTGATAGGATCAATTAGGATCGAAAATAGGCCTAGGAGTTCAGAAGGGGGAGTTGAATGAACTCCTTTGGATTTTAATTTTTCGAAACCTTAAAAACGATTTTACAAGCCTTCGCTAAACTCAGACTGAGTTACCAGATCTGAGGCTCTCAGTTTAAAGCTGTTCGCTCGGTTAACAATAAACTGTACGGCAATAAACCGATTGAACAATGAACAGTTAATAGAAATAAATACGATGCAAATAAAGTAAAAGTGCAGGGATAAAGAGTTTGTTTATGGAAGTTCGGATATCAAATCCTACGTCTCCCATTCTTCCTTTGCAGGAAGGTTCCACTAGAAGACTTTGATGAATACAGACACTGTAGACACCCAATCACCGAGCCTCGCTCCAAGTGAACTCCTATCCACCACAACCAAGCAGATACAGTACGGCAATAAACCGATTGAACAATGAACAGTTAATAGAAATAAATACGATGCAAATAAGTAAAAGTGCAGGGATAAAGAGTTTGTTTATGGAAGTTCGGATATCAAATCCTACGTCTCCCATTCTTCCTTTGCAGGAAGGTTCCACTAGAAGACTTTGATGAATACAGACACTGTAGACACCCAATCACCGAGCCTCGCTCCAAGTGAACTCCTATCCACCACAACCAAGCAGATACACTGCTGTTTACAATCAAATATATTTCGAACTGCTTCACGAAGCACGTTCGTTACAGACTCAATCTAAATAATACAATGAATACAATATTTTGAGTACTGTATTTATCTCAAAGATAATAATAAGAACAAAGGAATGATCTTCGAGATTTAAACACTGGGACTTAGAATATTTTTGAGCACTTGAATATTCCCAGAAATTTGAGAGCGTGAGAGTATATTAGATAAATTGACCGAGAGCTTAAAAGTACGGAGCGCTTCTTCATTTGAAATCTTCAACTATTTATACTATTCAATCTCAACGGTCAGTAGAAACACATTCCTTCGTACATCGGCGCTTTTCAAGGCTTAATTGACCCATTTACCAAACTGGATAAACATCGTATCAATCACTCTACTTAATTGAGACTTTACTAAAAATAGTTCTGATTTGTTTCCTTAATTCAAGTTGTGACCGTTGATTCCTCTCAAATAATCAACTCATAGCATTTGGCGAGATCTGAAGCTCACATATGTTAGAACCTTGAAATCTGAATACTGCTCTATCTCTCCCTTTGTGAGTAGCTACAAGAAATATCACCTTACACGCATAGCCATCACATCTGAAATATCTCCTTTTTTATGTCTTTTACTGATTGATTCTTTCTCACATCTGAAGTACTCTGCTTATACGAATATTCCTTCTTTTTGTACTATTACAGAGTCAATGCTCTCTGTTAGATCTGAAATATTGTACTCTCCTAGTAATATTGAAACACTATCAAATCTGAAATCTGAAAAACCCTGTGTGGAGTCTGTTCACATCTCAGTCCGTTACTGATAACATCTGAAAAGCTCGGATATGAAATATAACATCTGTTGGGGATCAATTTATGGACCCTCTATTAATGTGCAATGACTAGTTATTCGATCAATAACTAGTACTAGAGGGTGTAACCAGATCGAATGACAAGACGCAAGATTCAGCCAGAAGTTGAAGCCGGGTTCGCAAAGATCAAGCTGATTTCAGCTGAAAGTTGAGACGAGCCCAATACAAAGCGAGTGCTAAACATGCCAGTTCCAGCTGGAAGATTGGAACCAGCTCGACACTTCGGCCGAACAATCTGGTTAACTTAACTTGAGCTGCAATAGCTCATTGTTCTTGAATACTTTGTGCACCGAGATACAGATTGAGTAATGTAAATAAAACATGCGAAATAACTCAAACCGCACTCTATTGTTCGAAGCCCAAATAAACAGTTTTAACAACATAAGAAAATATGTGATGCGTATGAATGTAAACACTGAAAAAATAAAGAAAGATACGCTAAATTTGTTTATGGAAGTTGTGAGACCTGTGTTTTTCGCAATCAGGTGTTGGTCGGGTTTGGACCAGCTGTTGGTCGATGTGATTGGCGTAGCCATCGAATTTACCTAAGTGTTGGAATCAGCAGTTGGAAAGATATCAGCAGTAGTAGTATGAATCAGCCGTTGAGTGATCGCGTCAGCTGTTGGTATTTCAGTCGTTGCGTTTTGGTAGGAAGCAGCAGCAGTGCTTCGTTAGATTTCAGTCGTTGGTGTATTAGCGCATATACAGCTGTTGCGAGAGACCAGCTGTTGTGAGTGATCAGCTGTTGGTATTTTAGTTGTGATGATCAGCAGAGAGCGCAAAGGGATTCTAAAGCGACGACGTTTTGTGAACATGAACCAGCTGTTGGTTTCGTTAGCGTGTTTTGTAGCGGGTATCGAAACTACGTCGTTTGGTTAAGTTGGTGCCACGCCATTTAGACTTAGCGTTGTTTGAAAGATCAGCTGTTGGTTAGCGATCAGCAGTGATTAGAGGGTGACGTCGTTTTGTTTAGTTGTTCGCTGTTTAGCGATAGGCAAAAGCTGATGCAAGATTTCAGCTGCTGGTTGGGAATACTAGTTGTGACGACTGTTTTGTTGATGAAATCTGTTCTTGCTTCTGTCAGCTGTTGAGAAGTGTATTTATTAGGGAACTTAGCTGCTGTTCTCTATTATTGGATCCCCGAAACTTAGAAATATTTTCTTCGTTTCCAAATCTTGTCGCGATACCCTAGTTACTGTTCACCGTAACCTTATCCGCCTAATTTTCGGTGGTAGACAACTCCGATGAGAGTTAGAGTGGTAGCGTTGGACTCCTCTCGCTAAGACGCTTCGTTCTATACCTCTTTAGAAGATTTTGGAGGAGCTAGAAGAGGATCGCAGGATCTCTAAGACATCTCCCTTGTGTAGTTTGTTAGCATAAGCGTCCCTGCCGTGCCGGTAGTTCGTTGGGGTAAGTGAGAATTCTACCTTAAGCTTTGTTAGAGATTTTCGTTAAGTTAGGAAGGTAGATAAGCGCTGGTGGAGTTGTAGCTCCCAGCTGCTGTTGTTTTGTGTTTCGGCTTTTGAGCAGTAGCTTGTGTTGATTTAGCAGGTGACAGATATGTGTTGCTCGGACTTCGTTGTAGTAGCTGTGTGTGGTAATTGTAGCTCAGGAGCTGGTGAGGTACGGATGTTGAGCTTGTATTACGACTGGAATTAGCATGGATATTATGTGTTTGCTGTGTATGCATTGCATTGTTGTTTATGTGCTGGTTTAACTGTTGCATTGCATACGCATTATCAATTCTATTCAGCTGTTGCAGCCATGTCCTGTTGTTATTGATGTTCTGTTCTTACCAGATTTTGAGGGCGAGCGGCAATACCGCACTCTCATCTCCCTGCTGGTATTTGTTAGCCACCATGTGCCGAGTGGTTAACTACCACAGTTCATGGTTTGGGCAACAGCAGGTTGAGTTGTGGATGCATATGGTATTTCGAGTGTGGTGTAAAGATGAGCGGGTAATTCCCGTATGCTTGTACACACACCAGTGGCCAATAACCTTTCTTCGCAGAATTTGTTATCAGCTGTGGTGCTGTGCTTGAATTCCTTGGATCATTGTTCAGTGGTAGCCTTCGGCTGTTGTACCGTTCTTCATGCATAGCATCTGCATTTTATTCTTGCTATTCATTGCTATTTTATAGTTGCTCTCCGTACTGGGGTTTGACCCCAATGTCCCTCTGGGGCTTGGTTTGTTTGTTGCCTGTGTTTGTTTTCAGGTATTCCAGGTTTTACAGCTGGTCGTGGTTTTAACCCAGCTGGTGGTGCCCCAGAAGATGGATAGAGTGTCCCAGTTATGTATATTATTTATATGCACTGGTATCACCTCGGGTAGGATGTCCCGTGTGATGCTTAAATTTATATAGCTGGCAGTATTTTAGTACTTGTGTTGTATTCAGCCGTTGGACAATTTGTTGTACTTGACTGTTTGTGCTGTTGTAGATTTATTAAACTGGGATTATTTTGGTATTGCACTATTTTTTTATCTTTTTGTCAGGACAAAAGCAAAAAAAAATTCTACCCGCTTTTTAGTCGCTTCCGCATGTTTTTGTGTGTTTTGTCTTTGATGTGAGCACGAGGCCTGACATTTTTGGTATCAGAGCTTAAGCTGGGATAAGCTCGATTTCTTTGATCACACTTGAGTCTAGGCACAGTGTTGTGTGTTGTTTGTGCTTGACTATGTGATTATGTGCTGCATATTGTTTGTGTTATGTGCTATCTATGCTGTACTTGTTCTGTGTTATCTTATCCTGTTTAGTGCCTTCTAGAGAGATGCCGCCTAGACGTAGGGGTAGAGGTAGAGGGCAGTTTCAGGACGAGTCTGGAGATTAGAACGAGGATCAGCGTAGTTTCCCTTCCCGAGGTCACGGTAGGCGAGTGGAGGATGAAGTCGATGACTTGACAACCCGTGTGGAGAGCATAGAGATTGTGATGGCTAGGTTCCAATGGATGAGTCCCCAGATCTTTAACGGTGATGAGTCTAGCGAGGATGCGGATTCGTGGTTACAGCACATCACTGGTTTGTTCGATCATGTTCAGTACGATGATGTGCTTCGGTTGAGTTTGGCGACCTTCCAGCTGAGGAAGAGTGCGGAGCGTTGGTGGCGTGGCGCTTCGAGGACTCTGGAGGATACCGGTGTGGAGATCACTTGGGATAGCTTCTGTGTTGCCTTTCGGCAGGAGTACATCCCGGAGTCGTATGTGAACGCTCGTGAGCGGGAGTTCGACAACTTGGAGCAGGGCCGATGTCTGTTAGGGAGTATGCCCGTAGGTTTTGAGGGTTTGAACAAAGAGTTGTATACTTTGGTTTTGTCGAGCAAACCAAAGAGCTATGCAGAGGCTGTGGAAAGCGCTATTGATATGGAGGAAGGTCTGCGGAGCCGGAGGTCGCGTGCTAGACCTCAGGGTGCTCAGAGTGGTCGTCCCGCTGTTCAGGGGGCGAAGTCTTCTCAGTCTTCCCAGCCTGCTCATCAACCCCAGCAGCAGCAGCAGCAGTTGGCTCAGCAGTCTGGCCGTCAGAGGTTCCGACCTCGTGGCCATCAGTTTAAGAAGAAGTCTGGTTCTGGTTCTTCTGGTTCTGGCAGCTCTAGTAGCAGTGGGTCTAGGGCAGAGTTTTGTGGCTTCTGTGGAGGCAAGCATCCGTCGCCTCAATGCGTTGGTGTGCATGGCTCTTGTAATCTCAAGGGAACGCTATTACTAGGGAGCAAGCGGAGGAGACGCCGAGCAGGGTGATCATGCTTTGTCTTTGATTTTCTTGCACGAGTGTTGTTTGACACTGGCGCATCGCATTCGTTTATTTCTGATGCATTTGTGGTCGAGCATGGTCTGCATACCATTTATTTGCGCGATGTTGTGTCTGTTTCTACTCCTGGCGGTGCAAGCTTGTACTCCCAAGAGGTTTTGCTGAATGGCGTTCTGAGTTTTGGTGAGCATGTGCTAGTAGCGAATTTGATTCGTTTGATGTTGTGGGATTTCGACTGCATAGTGGGAATGGACGTGTTGTCCAGCTATAGGGCTTCCGTGGATTGTTTCCATGGGATCGTGCGTTTTAGGCCTCAGTCCGGTGAGAAATGGAATTTCTACGGTGCTGATTCCCAGTCAAAGATTCCGCTAGTCTCAGCGATGGAGATGTTCAGCTTATTGTCGACGGAGAATGCTGGTTTTATGATTTACGCGTTGGATGCATCTTCTTCTTCACATGTGCAGCTCAGCGACGTTCCAGTGGTGCGTCATTTCCCTGATGTGTTTCCGGAGGAGATTCCTGATTTTTCTCCGAAGAGGGAGATTGACTTAGCATTGAGTTGGTGCCTGACACGGGTGGGTGTCCGATTTCACGTGCACCATATCATTTAGCGCCTGCTGAGTTGAGAGAGCTCAAGGTGCAACTGGATGACTTGCTGGAGAAAGGTTTTATCAGACCTAGCATGTTGCCGTGGGGAGCGCCTATCTTGTTTGTCAAGAAGAAGGATGGCACAATGAGAATGTGCATTGACTTCCGTCAGCTGAACAAAGTTACTGTTAAGAATAAGTACCCGTTGCCAAGGATTGACGACTTGTTTGACTAGTTGCAAGGCTCTGCTGTATATTCGAAAATCGATCTACGTTCAGGCTTGCTGGAGAAAGGTTTTATCAGACCTAGCATGTTGCCGTGGGGAGCGCCTATCTTGTTTGTCAAGAAGAAGGATGGCACAATGAGAATGTGCATTGACTTCCGTCAGCTGAACAAAGTTACTGTTAAGAATAAGTACCCGTTGCCAAGGATTGACGACTTGTTTGACTAGTTGCAAGGCTCTGCTGTATATTCGAAAATCGATCTACGTTCAGGGTACCATCAGTTGAGAATTAGAGATCAAGATGTTGCAAAGACTGCTTTTCGTACTAGGTATGGGCATTTTGAGTTTCTGGTGATGCCTTTCGGATTGACCAATGCTCCTGCAGTCTTCATGGATTTGATGAACCGAGTCTTCCAAGAGTTTATAGATCAGTTTGTGATCGTGTTCATCGACGACATCTTGGTGTATTCGAAGACTCCTTTGGAGCATAAGGAGCATTTGAGAGTTGTCCTTCAGACATTGAGAGACTCGCAGCTGTATGCCAAGTATTCTAAGTGCGAGTTCTGGCTGGATCGCGTCGTGTTTCTGGGTCATGTGATTTCAGCGGATGGCATTTCTGTGGATCCCAGTAAGGTTGATGCTGTTTTGAACTGGGAGAGACCTAGTAATGTGTCTGAGGTTCGTAGTTTCTTGGGTCTGGCGGGCTATTATCGTCGTTTTATAGAGCGTTTCTCTAGTATAGCTAGGCCGATGACTCAGTTGACTCAGAAAGACAAGCAATTCGTTTGGACTGAGCAATACGAGAATGCTTTTCAATTGCTCAAGGAGAAGTTGACTACTGCGCCTGTGTTGGCTTTGCCGTCTGGTTCAGATGGCTTCGTCGTGTGTTCTGATGCTTCGCTCAATGGATTGGGCTGTGTGTTGATGCAGCATGGTCGAGTCATTGCGTATGACTCGCGGCAGTTGAAACCGCACGAGACTCGATACCCAGTTCATGATTTGGAGCTAGCGACTGTGGTCTTTGCGTTGAAGATTTGGCGCCACTATCTGTATGGCGAGCAGTTCGTGGTGTACTCGGACCACAAGAGTTTGTAGTATTTGTTTTCGTAGCCTGACTTGAATATGAGACAGCGTAGGTGGATGGAGCTGCTGAAGGATTTTGATTGCGAGATCAAGTACCAGCCTGTGAAAGTTAATGTAGTGGCTGATGCGTTGAGCAGAAAGGCTCAAGGAGAGATTCTTGCGTCGCTGTATGTTTCTAAAGACCGTGAGCATCTTAGCACTACTGGTTGGAGGTTTTACCCGGCTGAGGATTATGTTGTGGTTTCTTCTTTCCAAGTTGAGCCACAGATCATTTCGAGCATTAGAGCGGCTCAAAGGACAGATCCTTCCATCCATGAGTTGAGGTTGAAGGTCAGGGCTGGTCAACTTGAGGACTATTCTGTTTTGTCCGATGGTTGTTTGCGTTTCCGTGGTCGATTGGTTGTGCCCAATCTGATAGATATTCGGGAGGAGATCTTTAGAGAAGCGCATTGCAGTAGACACAGTGTTCATCCTGGTGCACGGAAGATGTACCATGCGTTGAAGCCGCACTTCTGGTGGGCTGGTTTGAAAAGTGAAGTTGCTGGTTTTGTGGCTCGTTGCTTGAACTGTCAGCAGGTTAAGGCTGAGAGGATGAGACCTGGTGGTCTGTTGCAGAGTTTGGAAGTGCCCCAATGGAATTGGGAGCACATAGCGATGGATTTTGTGACGCATTTGCCTCGTTCCAGCAGAGGTTGTGATGCGATTTGGGTTGTCATCGACATATTATCAAAGTCTGCACATTTTATTCCCTATGGAATGACGTTCTCTTTGAATAAAATGGCGAAACTGTACGTAGATTTTGTGGTTAGATTGCATGGTGTGCCTGTTTCGATCGTTTCAGACCGAGATCCAAGGTTTACTTCCAGGTTTTGGAAGAGTTTGCAAGCAGCTTGGGTACCATATTGGCCATGAGTACAGCGTATCACCCCCAGACAGATGGTCAATCTGAGAGAACTATCCAGACGTTGGAGGATATGTTAAGAGCTGTTGTGATTGATTTTGGTGGTAGCTGGCAAGACGCGTTGTCTTTAGTTGAGTTTTCTTACAATAACAGCTACCAAGTGACGATTGGCATGGCACCGTTCGAGGCTTTGTTTGGCAAAAAGTGCAGATCGCCAGTATGTTGGAAAGAAGTGGGGGAGAAGCAGCTGTCTTCCCCAGATTTTGTGCAGCAGATGAAGGATCATGTGGATCTTATTCGACAACGGATGAAAGCTGCCCAGGATCGCCAAGCCAGTTATGCGAATAAGAGGCATCGACCTCTAGAGTTTTAGGTTGGTGATCTCATTTTCCTTAAAGTTTCTCCGTTTCGTAGTGTTATGCGCTTTGGACACAAGGGAAAGTTAGCCCCTCGTTATGTTGGACCGTATGAAATTGTTGAGAGGATTGACCCTTTGGCGTATCGGCTGTTGTTGCCACCAGATTTATCTTCTCTACATGATGTCTTTCATGTTTCCATGTTGAGGAAGTACGATCCAGATCAGTCTCATGTGCTGAGAACTGACGAGGTTGAGCTAGATCAGACGTTGAGTTACGTTGAGTATCCCTTGTAGATCCTAGATAGAAAAGAGAAACAGTTGAGGAATAAAACCATTCCTTTGATAATGGTGCAATGGAGCAAACATGGTAGGGAAGAAGCTACTTGGGAGCTGGAAGAGAAGATGCAGCGTGAGTGGCCGCATCTGTTTGAATAGATGTTGTATCAGTTTCCAGTAGTTGGTTAGTTGTTGGTTGTTCTATTCCCTAGTTGTTGTTTGTTGTTTGCTAAGTTATCTTGAACTCTTGGGTTCAGTTGAGTTGTTCCTGGACTTGTTGATTTCGAGGGCGAAATCGTGTTTTAGTGGGGGAGAGATGTGAGACCTGTGTTTTTCGCAATCAGGTGTTGGTCGGGTTTGGACCAGCTGTTGGTCGATGTGCTTGGCGTAGGCATCGAATTTACCTAAGTGTTGGAATCAGCAGTTGGAAAGATATCAGCAGTAGTAGTAGGAATCAGTCGTTGAGTGATCACGTCAGCTGTTGGTATTTCAGTCGTTGCGTTTTGGTAGGAAGCAGCAGCAGTGCTTCGTTAGATTTCAGTCGTTGGTGTATTAGCGCGTATCCAGCTGTTGCGAGTGATCAGCTGTTGGTATTTTAGTTGTGATGATCAGCAGAGAGCGCTAAGGGATTCTAAAGCGATGACGTTTTGTGAACAGGAACCAGCTGTTGGTTTCGTTAGCGTGTTTTGAAGCGGGTATCAAAACTACGTTGTTTGGTTAAGTTGGTGCGACGCCGTTTAGCCTTAGCATTGTTTGAAAGATCAGCTGTTGGTTAGCGATCAGCAGTGACTAGCGGGCGACGTCGTTTTGTTTAGTTGTTCGCTGTTTAGCGATAGGCAAAAGCTGATGTAAGATTTCAGCTGCTGGTTGGGAATACTAGTTGTGACGACTGTTTTGTTGATGGAATCTGTTCTTGCTTTTGTCAACTGTTGAAAAGTGTATTTATTAGGGGACTTAACTGCTATTCTCTATTATTGGCTCTCCGACACTTAGAAATATTTCATTCGTTTCCAAATCTTGTCGCGATACCCTAGTTACTGTTCACCGTAACCTTATCCGTCCTAATTTCTGGTGGTAGACAACTCCGACGAGAGTGAGAGTGGTAGCGTTGGACTCCTCTCGCTAAGACGCTTCATTCTATACATATTTAGAAGATTTTGGAGGAGCTGGAAGAGGATCGCAGGATCGCTAAGACATCTCACTTGTGTAGTTTGTTAGCATAAGCGTCCCTGCCGTGCCGGTAGTTCGTTGGGGTAAGTGAGAATTCTACCTTAAGCTTTGTTAGAGATTTTCGTTAAGTTGGGAAGGTAGATAAGCGTTGGTGGAGTTGTAGCTCCTAGCTGCTGTCGTTTTGTGTTTCGGCTTTTGAGCAGTAGCTTGTGTTTATTTAGCAGGTGATAGATCTGTGTTGCTCGGACTTCGTTGTAGCAGCTGTGTGTGGTAATTGTAGCTCAGGAGCTGGTGAGGTACGGATGTTGAGCTTGTATTACGGCTGGAATTAGCATGGATATTATGTGTTTGCTGTGTATGCATTGCATTGTTGTTTATGTGCTGGTTTAACTGTTGCATTGCATACGCATTATCAATTCTATTCAGCTGTTGCATCCATGTTCTGTTGTTATTGCTGTTCTGTTCTTATCAGATTTTGAGGGCGAGCGGCAATACCGCACTCTCATCTCCCTGCTGGTATTTGTTAGCCACCATGCGCCGAGTGGTTAACTACCACAGTTCATGGTTTGGGCAACAACAGGTTGAGTTGTGGATGCATCTGGTATTTCGGGTGTGGTGTAAAGATGAGCGGGTAATTCACGTATGCTTGTACACACACCAGTGGCCACTAACCTTTCTTCACAGAATTTGTTATCAGCTGTGGTGCTGTGCTTGAATTCCTTGGCTCCTTGTTCAGTGGTAGCCTTCGGCTGTTGTCCCGTTCTTCATGCATAGCATCTGCATTTTATTCTTGCTATTCATTGCTGTTTTATAGTTGCTCTCCATACTGGGGTTTGACACCAATGTCCCTCTGGGGCTTGGTTTGTTTGTTGCCTGTGTTTGTTTTCAGGTATTCCAGGTTTTATAGCTGGTCGTGGTTTTAACCCAGCTGGTGGTGCCCCAGGAGGTGGATAGAGTGTCACAGTTATGTATATTATTTATATGCACATGTATCACCTCGGGTGGGATGTCCCGGGTGATGCTTAAATTTATATAGCTGGCAGGTAATCCAGGTTTTACAGCTGGTCGTGGTTTTAACCCAGCTGGAGGTGCCCCAGGAGGTGGATAGAGTGTCCCAGTTATGTATATTATTTATATGCACTGGTATCACCTCGGGTGGGATGTCCCGGGTGATGCTTAAATTTATATAGCTGGCAGTCTTTTAGTACTTGTGTTGTATTCAGCCGTTGGGCAATTTGTTGTACTTGACTGTTTGTGCTGTTGTAGATTTATTAAACTGGGATTATTTTGAGTATTGCACTATTTTAAATTATGTTATCTTTTTGTCAGGCCAAAAGCAAAAAAAAATTCTACCCGCTTTTTAGTCGCTTCCGCATGTTTTTGTGTGTTTTGTCTCTGATGTGAGCACGAGGCCTGACAGAAGTTTGGAGCTCAATCTTCTACGTCTCCCCTTCTTCCGCCATGGGAAGGATCCACTAGAAGACTTTGATTACAACGACCCTCGCTGCAACCCACTCCCACGACCCGTAGCCGCAAGAACTCCTAGCATCTATCACTGAACACCATCCCGCAAGCTGTGTGACTAACTCACTTCTTTTATGCCTCAGTGAGAAAGGTTACACACACTTCTTTAACGTCTCAGTGCGAAAGACAACTAGACTTTTTTAACGTCTCTGTCCAAAGAATACAATGGAGAGTATTGAATCACATTCACTCTAATCTGTTTCGCTCATCTCTCGAATATGAGTGAATGTGTGTGTGTGTGATTTACAGTGTAAGCACAATCTCTCAATGAATTAAATCTCACACACTCTGGGAAATGCTCCTTGTTCGAGCTGGTTTTCTGCTATCTTCCCAGGTTCTGTGTTGTGCGTTTCTTGATTTTCTGTTCGAACTTTGCACAACACACTCTCACTGTTATGGCGCATATCTGCAATCTGTTTCATTGCGCCTGTTTATAAAGCCGCTTCTTGGATATATCCGTTGGACACAAAGATGCAGCCGTTCTGAAAAGTCTTCTGGCGCATATGTACTTTGTGTCCTTTGCATTTAATGCGTTGCAGGCTTTATTTGATTTGAGCTCTGTTCATTGGCAATTCTGCAGCCTTTGGTCACTTCGAGCTCTGTTTGCTTGTTCCTGATGTGTACAAGGCAATGAAAATCAGTTTGAACCAATTAAATTGGTCTTCGTAAATTGTTCAAACTGTTTTGCTTGATCAGATTGATTTGTCTAGCTCTGGTCTTTCAGCTGGTCTCTTTATCAGGCTGGTTGCTCTTCATCGTCAATCTGTCTTTGAGCAACTTCTGCATCTGCGCCTCTTTTTGTTTGCAGTTGAGCTTGTTCTGTTCTTTTCTGCTCTTCGAGCTGCTTTGAGGCTCCAGCTTTGCTCCATTCCCAGCTGGTAGCCAACCAGCTGGTTGATGTATCTGTGAGATCAGGCTTCTCATAGATATCATACGGCCAACTGGTTTGTCTGCTCCCGGCTGGTCTTCTTAATCTTAAAGATGGTTTGTCCTTAACCAGCTAGGCTCTATTCTTCTTGTCAAGAGCCATTGTGTGCTTGCTTGTCCTCTTGATCCATTCGGACACCTCTTCCAAATCATCAGCAAGCACACTATTTGATGGGTCTGGATAACAGATCCAGATCTGTGTTTTGAATTACACAAAACCTGTTATTGTGTTACTAATGTTTCTACTTAGTGTACAGATGTTAGCTGGAAATACAACAAGAAAAGTATCGAAGAAGACTGTCATGAAGCAGAATTTGTCCAGTCGTGAGAAGCAAAGAGTTTATCAGTCGCAAGCTACAGTGATTCAGTCGCAAGCTACAGTGAATCAGTCGCAAGCTACAGTGATTCAGTCGCAAGCTACAGTGAATTTAAAAGAGAACCAGCCGTTGCGCATCAAGGAACACAACCAGCCGTTGCGCATCAAGGATCACAAACAGCTGTTGCGCGTCAAGGAGAATCAGCCGTAGCGCTAAAACAAAGTTACACCAGCTGTTGCATGTCAATGAAAATGAACCAGCTGCTGGAATTTCATGAACCAGCTGCTGGAAGTTGATGTACCAGCTGCTGAAAGTTCATGAACCAGCTGCTGGAAGTTGATGTACCAGCTGCTGGAAGTTAATGAACCAGCTGCTGGAAGTTAATGAATCAGCTGTTGCAATGAAGGTGAACCAGCTGTTGCGCGTCAAAGAAGATAAAAAAGCTGCTGGAATAATTTATTTGTGGGAGCAAACAGCTGCTGGAACGTAAAAAGCCAAATCAAAAGATGACAAAAGCCTGCAAAAGAAAGGACACAAGGACAACTCCCTGTCGGTACTTTACAGAACATATTTCAACGGGAAGAAAAGTGTGTCAAACGAATGAATTTGAACAGAGGCTATTTAAATAGCAAGATCAAATGAAGAAAAGGCTTGATCGATTCACGAGGGACTAAAAACAGAGAAATTACAGAGGGAAGAAAATAGAAGAACGAAGCAGTCGACCATCATTAGAGAGGAGCTTACAACGACGTCGACTGCTGAGTTCTAATCAGTTCTTTAGGAGCATTTCCCAGTGTGTGAGATTTATCATTTGAGAGTTGAGCGATACACTGTAAAATCTCACATACACAGATTCACTCGCATATTTTGAGAGATGTGCGAAATTGATTAGCGAGTGAATCACAACCCAACAATCAGATCCCGTCCAAGCACGAAGACGTTAAACTCTGTGTATGTAGTCTTTGAACAAAGACGTTAAACAAGTTCCTGTTTAGTTAGACACACAGTTGCGACTGGTGTGCATTTGTTGAGGATAGGAGTTCACCTGGAGCGAGGCTCGGTGACTCATCTTCTAATGGAATCTTCCGAGGAGGAAGAAGGGGAGATGTAGGAGATTGAGCTCCGAACTTCCAGAAACAAATATCAGTGTATTGTATTCTTTTATTTACAGTATTCCGCATTAGCATTTACATTGGCACGCATGCATAACTCTGTTTGGAACAAACAGATGTCACGCATACTTTAACTGTCACAATTGTACAGCAAACAGATTTCATGAACTGTTAGTCATGCATCATACATATGCTTTAATAGAAATCTATTTGCGTTAGTTAAAAATTTAGGATTCAGTTCTGGTGTTTTCCGTATGTTTTTATTACATACCAGATCTGTCTCCGGTGCTCTGTTTTATTTTCAAGAACCCGTGAGGTTTTGTTTGACGCCTCGCTTTTAATTCTTTTCATAGGATCAGATCTCTCGGCATGTTTTGTTTAATTGTCTTGTATTAGAGCGAGATCTGATCCTTCGGTCCTAACACTGTTAATCAGTTCTGATTCAGTCTACCCAAGGACTGTGATCCCAATGATGAACTGATTATTGCCGTCCTCAATGATCAAGCGTGCACTTGATCACTGCTCTTGTATACGGCTTCGCACTCAATCACTGCTCTTGTACACTGCACTTGATC
>KV005014.1:0-82344 GCA_001598015.1 Dorcoceras hygrometricum
AACAGTATAGAGTGCGTGGATTTGCGAGATATTCTGAACTCATCGCATGTCTTCTTGTGGCAGAAAAGAATAACGAGCTATTAATGAGAAATCATCAGTCCCGACCTACTGGATCAACGGCATTTCCTGAAGTAAATGTTGTAATACAAAATGAACGAAACCAAAATCAAAGTCGTGGGCAAGATTTTGGTCGTGTAAGAGGTCGGGGTCGGGGACGTGGACGTGGATATAAAAACAACTATGGTCGTGGACGCGGCCGTGGTTTTGAAAACAATAGAGGTAGTTACTTCAATAACCCCTCTAAAAAGGAAACCACGAACCATCCACAGAAAAGGCAGCATGAGAACACGAGTATGAATGACCATCACTCAAAAAGATTTGAAAGCTCTTGTTTTAGATGCGGTACTCCAGGGCATTGGTCTCGTATTTGTCGAGCCCCGGAACATCTTTGTAAGCTCTATAAAGAATCATTAAAGGGCAAAGAAAAAGAGACCAATTTCACTGAACATGAAAATGAGACAAATTTCAGTGAACATAATAACCGCAATGATCACTTGAGTGATTCAACTCATTTCGATGCTGCAGATTTTCTCATTGATTTCACAGAAAATGATCAGTTCAACGGTGGAATGTAAATGTAACAATTTCGGATATTTTTATGATGATATGTATTGTATGTTGTAACAATTTTCAAATTTTTATAATGAAATGTATTGTATGTTTTATATTTTCTAATTGCATCTGTTAAATTATGTTTTGTTGTCTAATCTGAACATGTTAGGAACAAAGCTATACAAGCAAATAATCCCATGGAAGTTTGCATACCTGATAGTGGTACAACTCATATTATTCTCCGAGATAAAAGATATTTCTTGAAAATAAAACCAACAAAGACAATGGTAAATACGATATCAGGTCCTGTAGACTTGATTGAAGGATGTGGTAAAGCTCAGTTTTTGTTACCTAATGGTACAAAATTTATGATAACTGATGCTCTATTTTCACCACAATCGAAAAGGAATTTGTTGAGTTTTAATGATATATATTCCCATGGGTATGATACTCAGTCAATGACTGAAGAAAATAAAAAATATATGTGTCTTATCACATATAAATCTGGAAAGAAATGTGTAGTTGAAAAACTACCAATGCTCACTACTGGATTGCATTATACGCATATAAGACCAATCGAATCAAACATGGTAGTTCAAAATTTGCCAATGTTAACTACTTGGCACGATCGATTGGGACATCCTGGTTCAATAATGATGCGAAGAATTATAGAAAGTACACATGGTCATCCACTGAAAGACCAGAAGATCTTTCAAGATAATAAGTTTCAATGTAAATCATGTTCTCTTGGAAAACTTATTATAAGGCCATCACCAGCCAAGATAAAAACTGAATCACCAATGTTTCTTGAACGTATTCAGGATGATATATGTGGACAAATTCATCCACCATGTGGACCATTTTGATACTTTATGGTATTGATAGATGCCTCCAGCAGATGGTCACATGTATGTTTATTATCAACTCGAAATGTGGCATTTGCAAGATTACTTGCCCAAATAATAAAATTACGAGCTCAATTTCCTGATTATACAATCAAGAATATTAGACTCGATAATGCTGGTGAATTTACTTTGAAAACTTTCAATGATTATTGCATGTCAGTGGGAATTACTGTTGAGCATCCTGTTGCTCATGTACATACACAAAATGGTTTAGCTGAATCATTGATTAAACGTCTGCAACTGATTGCTAGACCAATGATTATGAAAACGAAACTCCCTATCTCTATATGGGGACATGCAATTTTACATGCTGCTGCATTAATTCGCATCAGACCAAGTGCGTATCATAAATACTCACCATTGCAGCTTGCATTTGGTAAAGAACCAGATATTTCTCATCTCAGAATTTTTGGATGCGCGGTATATGTACCTATTACACCGCCTCAACGAACAAAAATGGGACCTCAAAGAAAGATGGGAATTTATGTTAGTTATGACAGTCCCTCAATCGTTCGACATCTTGAACCTCAGACAGGCGACGTGTTCACCGCACGTTTTGCTGATTGTCATTTTGATGAGAATACCTTCCCAATGTTAGGGGGAGAAAAGAAACATATCGAAAAAGAGATTACGTGGTATGTACCATCATTGTTATATTTGGATCCTAGAAATAAACAATGTGATGAAGAAGTACAACAAATTGTGCATTTGCAACGAATAGCAAATCAAATGCCAGATGCATTTGTAGACACAAAAGGAGTAACTAAATCACATATACATGCTATAAATGCTCCTGCTCGAATTGAAATTCCGAAGAAACAAATTGAGAACAAAGATGTTCATGATGTCATAACACGCCTGAAGCGTGGAAGGCCAATCGGTTCCAAGGATAAAAATCCTCGAAAAAGAAAAAGCATAGAGAAACACGATGATCATAAAATCGTGAATGATGTTCCAACAGAAACACATGATGATGAAAATGTTCTGTTGAAACCACAAAATGATGAGAATCATGAAACCTCTATCAATTATATTAATACTGGAGAAATATGGAACCGAAATGATATGAAAGACATTGATGATATATTTTCTTACAATGTGGCATTTGACATCATAAATGAGAATGAAGATCATGAGCCAAAATCTTTTGGTGAATGTAAAAATCGGCAGGACTGGATAAAATGGAAAGACACCATCCAGGTGGAATTAGATTCATTAAATAAACGTAATGTTTTTGGACCTATAGTCCTTACACCTGAAGGTGTAAAACCTGTTGGATACAAATGGGTTTTCGTTCGAAAACGAAATGAGAAAAACGAAATAGTGAGATATAAAGCTCGACTTGTTGCACAAGGTTTTTCTCAAAGGCCTGGAATTGATTACGAAGAAACGTATTCTCCGGTTATGGATGCAATTACGTTTCGATTTTTAATTAGTTTGGCGGTGTCTGAAAATTTTGAAATGCGTCTTATGGATGTTGTTACGGCTTACTTATATGGATCGATTGATAGTGATATATATATGAAAATCCCTGAAGGATTTAAGATGCCTGAAGCACAAAGTTCAAAACCCAAAAAATGTTATTCTGTAAAATTACAAAGATCATTATATGGGTTGAAACAATCCGGTCGAATGTGGTATAATCGATTGAGTGAGCACTTGATGAAAAAGGGATATGTAAACAATCCAATATGCCCTTGTGTTTTCATTAAGAAAACAACATCTGGATGCGTAATTATTGCTGTATATGTTGATGATTTAAACATCATTGGTACGAATAAGGAAATCCAAGATGTTGTGATGTATTTAAAGGAAGAATTTGAAATGAAGGACCTTGGAAAAACCAAGTATTGTCTTGGTTTACAAATTGAGCACAAAGAAGGTGGAATATTTGTTCACCAGTCAAATTATACAGAAAAGGTTCTTAAACGTTTTAATATGGATAAAGCAAATCCTTTAAGTACTCCAATGGTTGTTCGATCATTGAACATTGAAAAGGATCCATTCCGTCCATGTGAAGAAAACGAAGTTATTCTTGGTCCAGAAGTACCATATCTAAGTGCTATTGGTGCTCTTATGTATCTTGCAAATTGTACTAGACCTGATATATCTTTTGCAGTAAATTTATTGGCAAGATTTAGCTCATGTCCAACAAAGAGGCACTGGAACGGAATTAAGCATATATTCCGTTATCTACGAGGAACAACAGATTTGGGACTTTTATATTCAAAAGATGCCAATAAAAGTATTGTTGGGTTTGCTGATGCTGGATACCTATCTGATCCACATAAGGCACGATCTCAAACAGGATATGTATTTACTCGTGGAGGCACTGCAATTTCTTGGCGTTCACAGAAACAAACTCTTGTAGCAACTTCATCAAATCACGTCGAGATTATTGCACTACATGAGGCAAGCCGTGAATGTGTATGGCTAAAATCCATAACAGACCATATACAAGTCATGAGTGGTTTACCATCTGATAAGAATCCTGTGACACTGTACGAATATAATGCTGCATGTGTTGCCCAAATGAAAGAAGGATACATCAAAAGCGACAGAACTAAGCATATTCCCCCTAAGTTCTTCGAATTCACCCAAGAACTTGTGAAGAACAAAGATATTGATATTCGTTACATTCAATCAAGTGAAAATTCGTCAGACCTTTTCACGAAGGCACTTTCTACGACAGTGTTCAGAAAGCACATATACAATATTGGGATGCGCCACCTACGAAGTATGTGAAGATTCAGTTATGCCAACATGAGGGGGAGTTTACGTGACTGCACTCTTTTTCCCTTACTATGGTTTTTATCCCACTGGGTTTTTCCTAGTAAGGTTTTTAACGAGGCAGTATCAAAACACGTAATAAGAACATCCAAAAGGGAGAGTATTATGAAATCAAATTAGTTTGTCAAATTTGGATGTCTACAAATTGTCAAATTTGGGTGTCTTCAAAATTGTCAAATTTAGGAGAAGTGATTAGGACTTTATATTATTTTAATCATTTCATTTGCCTATAAATAGGCTTGTAATCTTCATTGTAAAACCACACAAAAATATACAAGTTTTCTCTCAATTCTCTTCTCTCTAAATTAAGGAAATTCTAGAGAAATAATAATTTCCTATTAATATAAAATCAAGACCTCATTTGAAGTAATTAAGGAGCAATCAAGGTTATTATCGAAGTAATTATTTCATTTAGTTTGTTAATGTTTCTTTAAATTTATAACAATATATCATTTTTTAAATCATTTGATATATAATCATATTTTTTTAATTACTAGGTGGAACTCTGTTTTTAGTTACACACATGCACCAACACATTCTGTGAGAATTATTAGAGAATGTTTCGATTGTATGAACAATGACAAGGTAATATTTAAATTATTATGTCTTGAAAATTCATGTGTAATATTTAATATTTTCGTATTTTTTTCAGTTTAACTGGACAGTGTACAGGACAAACGATCTCGATGTTAAAACAATCATTGATTCATACGATAATAAGATATGGCTGGTTGCTCTTGGGTTTTTGAAAGCCCAAAACACATAATTCAAAATCTTTAACGTATGGTTGGTTGCTCTTAGGTGCTTCCACTCCACAATTGATCCTGAGTTATATTTCTCAAAAGCACGCATATACTTTGGTAGTAGCTGAACAGAGCTCTCCCACGTACCATAAACAATTTCGACCGCACGTCTCAAACTTCTCCATGCCTTTGAATACGTGATTTCGTATCCATATTTTTCTTTCATATCCTCCATTATATATTTGATCTCGTACGAAGGATTACATCGTACAATACCCAACAAAGTTTGAGCGATCATGTTGCTGTTCAGGTTGTGATAGTCAATTCCGATGTTGGAGGCCATACATGTATGAGGTCCACCATATTTAGTTTTTTTCCAATAACCTGTCTTCGATTTCAAAGAAGCTCGTAAACTCCAACGACACGTGGTTCTGCTTGCAATGTTCTTGCATCGTACCTTCCACAAAGTGCGTGTGCTCTCCACTACAGTATACTCACGTCTAACAATTCTAACAGAATAATCCTTCACAGATGCAATCAGATCTTGTTTATCTTTAAACATCATGTTAACAGATAACTCACCTCTCTCAGTGTTGTAGTAGCTCGTTCTTCCAGAAGGTAGACCAATAGAATCAGGTATCTCTTCCCCGAACACTGTAGTAAAAAAAGATGGCATTTCATGTGTGCTGGAGAGAAATGGCGTGACTTGTCGTTGTGAAGTTTCTCCTCGGACGGGACGAGATGATGTCCCCTCGTGCATGATATCCTCATGTTCAGCATCAGCAGGTTCTTCATCAGACTCGTCAGATGATGTGTCTGGTTCGGTATCAATGTTATCAACATGTGTATTAGCATCACCCTGGTCCGGAGAAGCTACCTCTGTTTCATGATCAGCAGTGTTCGTGTCAAAATATTCATTTCCTCCGATGAAATGTTGATCCCATGATCCACTTCCATGCTCCAGAGATATATTGCATAATCCTTCGGTAACCTGTGGAACATAAATCTGTGGCTCATGGAACACATCGTATGTAGAAGTATCTGCTTGGTTAAAACGCCCTCCATCGGAGATATGCTGAATATATGAATCATCAGGTTCATTATAAACAACAGTCGGATTAATTGACCGTGTCTCCACGTACAAGTGCAAAATCTGCATATTGGGACATTGCATCACAAATTCTAAAACACCACATCTTCTATATGGATTAAGACTTCTGTCCAACATGATCTCTCCATAAATGTATATTTCGTAGATAATTTTATAGAAAATTTAGAACTGTCAATGTTCAACATTCTGCACACAAGTTCAACAAAATCAAACAAATTTATTGATCGTGGTACTCTCATCGGCCTCCGATGTGAAATCGAATATTCGACAGAGCCATTTGCAACAATAATATCACCACCAAAATATAAAAACACTCCGACGGAATCCATTTGAAAGAACGAAACCTAGGTTATTTGATAGAATAATTTAAAAATTTTCAGAAAAAACGAACTTGAAAAATAGAGAAAGCAAGAGATATAGATATCAATATAGATAAATAAGCAAGAAACAGGTTGTAGTTAAAGATATAAGATATATTATGTTGAAGAAGCAGAATATATTGAAGAAGTGGTATATGTTGAAGAAGCAGAGAGTATATGCTGAAGAAGGGGTATATGCTGAAGAAGGGGTATATTATGTTGAAGAAGCAGAATATATTGAAGAAGGGGTATATGTTGAAGAAGCAGAGAGTATATGCTGAAGAAGGGGTATATGCTGAAGAAGGGGTATATTATGTTGAAGAAGCAGAATATATTGAATATCGAGATGGAAGCTTGTTATATAGAAGAAACCGTCCGTTGTACAAAAGAGCGGACTATCATAAACACTACACCTAACATGTATAGTCACATCAATATCAGTGTAAAAAGACTACACTTTAATACTATATCGAACACGCTTTAATGCTACAACAAGCATACATCACATCAAGCTTCCGCTATAATTAAAGCGGACGCACTTATTTTTTTTAAAAAAAGAAACCTAACCGTCCGTGCTTCGTGGCAGCGGACGGTGAAATTTTTTTTTTTTAAATATCAGTGTCCGCTGTCACTGACAGCGGACGCTATGTGTGTGTTTTCTTTTTTTTTTCCCGTCCGCTGCTACAAGCAACGGACCATTCAAAAAAAAGCGAGCGTCCGCTCTTTCAGACCACGTTTTATAGTAGTTTTAAAAATGCCCCCCCATCTACATTATTTTTGAAAAAAGATTTTATTTTTACATTAATGGGCTTTAGGACTATTTTGTTTATTATTATATAATTTCTTCAATATCTTTGTCGGTGCCACGTAATTATCTAAGCCTATAAAATGTCAGTTCTTATTACTGATGAATTTCTGGGTAAGAGGCAAAAATTTTAACTCATGTGAATCATCCATGTGGGAAATAATTTCTCCCTCTGAATAAAGTCTGCTTTTTTAAGTATTAATATATTATGAAAAAATATTTATATATTAATTTTAAAATAATTTATAATGGTACCTTTTAATCTAAGAAAATATTTTAATAGTTGATTACTTAGGACGATAACAATCTTTTTTTTTTTGAATGAAACACGCACAATTTTCACAAATATGTGGCTTATTACGAGTCCACTTTTAAGGTACTATTTAACCGGGATGTCAATTTTCACCTGTGGGCAAATCTGAAATGGACCTCGTATAGAGATTTTTTTTATATCCTCAAAAAGAAATAGGAATGGACATATTAATAGTACCTCATTCTCGAACTTCTCGAATTATTCCAATATATATATATATATGATGGTCCCAAAAATAGGATCAAAACAAGTACAGGAGTTTAGAAGGGGGGGTTTGAATGAACTCCTTCGATTTTAATACTTTTTCAAATTCTTTTCAAAAACGTTTTACACGCGCTGCTTATATCAGTTAAATGCAAATCTCTCGGCTAACTAAAAAGTGCGGAATGAAGCCGATTAATTTGTGAACAGTAAGCTATAAATAAATAAGTGCGTAAATGTAAGAGTAGGGTCAAGAGTTTGTTTCTGGAAGTTCGGATATTAATATCCTACGTCTCCCCTTCTTCCTTTTTCAGGAAGGATACACTAGAAGAGTTGATGTACATAGTCCTTCTGCAGACACCCGATCACACAAGCCTCAATTGTATGAACTCCTAGTATCTCCACAACAATCCACGCAGACGCAGCTGCTGGTTTACAACACTTTGTAATATTTTCAAACGGCTTTTGAGAGCACGTTTGTTACAGACTCAATGATAATATAACAATGAATACACGTAATTGAGACTGTAAGATCCTCTGGTTTCTAAACAAAGAAACACGATTCAACACTATGAACCAGAGGATGACTTGAAGGTAAATCAATGAATGACAATGGTTGTGTTCTTCAAATCTTTGAGATTTGTGAGAATGCTTCAACAGAAAGTAGCTCAAGAGTATATTTTGACAGCGTTTTTGCAATAGTGAGAGCGAAGGAAGTCTTCAAATCAAAACTGCTGGTATTTATAGTCTTCGCTCAACGGTCATTTTCATCTGTTAAGGAAACAAAATCCTTTTTGAAATTCTGATAATTCATAACCGTATTCTCTGCTCCACTATAAGGTAAATTGCACACTGTCAGAGCTAATTTGTCGATTTTCATATCTGTGCAATAACCGTATAACAACCTCTGTAAATATGTACTATTTACCAAAAAAAGTACCGACGTCTCCACTATAAGGTAAATTGCACACTGTCAGAGCTAATTTGTCGATTTTCATATCTGTGCAATAACCGTATAACAACCTCTGTAAATATGTACTATTTACCAAAAAGTACCGACGTTGTATCCTAAATTCCAGGCAATTTGTACGATTCTGTTAATCTTTTCCAATCGAGTAATCGATCGTATTTGAATTTCTGTATCGCTTGCGCCTGAAATTTCTCTTGTTGACCAGCTTCAATACCTTCGTTGTTTATAAGGTTGCGACTGGAAAATGCTTGAGTGTATGCACCGACTGGTTTCCTTGTAAAACCCAACGTCTGGTTTGTTCAAACACCGTCGTTTTAACTTATCTAAACGACATCGTTTGCAATACATCCTCGACTGGTTAAATAACACTGTAGCTCTCGTCTGGATGTACAAACCACTGTAGCTCTCGACTGGTTTTAAGAACCATCGACTGATTCCAATACGGTGTCGCTTCAACTTATTCAAATGCTGTCATTTTGCACACGCTAATATTTGAATTCTTGCGTCTAATCATATGAAGCACTGTAGCTTGCGTCTGATTATATGAAGCACTGTAGCTTGCGTCTGGTTTAAAAACATTGTAGCTTGCAACTGATTATAAACACACTATAGCTTGCGTCTGGTTATAACCATCAAATGGTTATACTTCACTGTAACTTGCGACTGATTCGATACCAAAGATTAATTCACTGTAGCCCTCGTCTGATTTACTGTAGCTGGCGACTGGAAAACCCAACAACTAAAATCCAACTATCGAAACCCTGTAAGATCATCGTCTGAGTAAACCTGTCGTCTGGATTCTCAAATAATATTATCAACGTCTCGCAGTTCTAAATTTGAAATTTCTATAATTTTCCAATTTAGCCCAGAAGTATTTGGTTAATTGTCTTTTGACCTTTTAAATTAAAATACTTTAACTATGTTATTGTCTACATGTTTATGTATTGGATTTAACTAGTTTATTTTACTCTCGTTATTTAAGATTAGTTTTTGACCCACTTTTAATTTCTACCCAGTCCATTATTTCTCTATAGTTTATAACAATTATTACACCTTTATTTTTCTTTTCTGTAAAATAATTATGACTTCGATTATCACCTTTATTTTTGAATGAAATAGTCATAGAGTTAAATTCTTATAAACATTCTTATATATATATATATATATATAAAGGGGATATTTTGGAATTTGGTGATGTGACACTTCCTGATACTGCCATATCATCAGATGCTCATACAAGTGCCCATAATAGATACCTACATATATATATATATATATATATATGCGCGCGCGCATGTATATTAAATATTAGAGATAGGATGGGGAACCGATCATCACAGGAATGGTATTAGATATCCTCGATCTATTCAAAAGCATGATTCATAACGACAAAACCGACCTCACCACCCTACACCCTATTGTCGTACGCGCACTTTGAAGAGCCCACTAGTCTTCACTCAAATTCCGAACCACACACCAGCTTAATAATTTAAGCCTCAACAATACTTACGGGGCCGTTGACGGACCCTTCTCAATCCATATCTAGCCCAATGGTAGATCCAATATAAGCTCCATGGTATATGTTTTCCTGGCAGAACAGTAACTGACTAAATTCAAGCCCATAGTCCAATCATATTTTAATCTCTACTTCGGGTGCTTATGTCAATGCTTCTTGTATATACGTATATAACTTTTATAGCAACAACAATCAAAATCTAAGGTAAGAATTTATTAAAATCGCCAAAGATTCAATTTGAAAAATAACGGTAAAATATATTATACATATTTTTCACATTGTTATATAAATTGAGATCGTCACTTTTGATATTTAACTTGACAAAATCATCATCAAGCTCTCTTTAATTTAGCCCAAGTCTGCACTTATCCTTTCTTCCGACACGTGTCACGCTTCAGACGGCCGTGTCCCGTTTGGACCACCCTCCCATGTGGCTCCGGCCACCACTTGCCGGCCAAGCCACCTCGATTGGTGGAGGACCACCTCAATAGGCCACCATTTGTATTTTAAGTGCCCCTCCTTTCAATTATTTCATGTCATTGTCTTCATGGCCCCCCCCTTCCCCTCAACCTATCAATCCCTAAATCTCATCTTTTGATGCCTTTATCAATTCCACCCTCTTCGGTTTTGGGTCATCCGTCGTCACATATACGGAATCCATCGACCCGGTTTGAGAAATTTTCGTTTTATGGAAACTGAAATAATCGAATTTTTTTGGAACCAAATCGAACCCAATACATTTTTGAACCAAACTAATTCATCGAGTCTGGCTTCTCTTCATTTTCTCTTTTTTTTTTTTAAGTTAGCCTATTAATGGGTTAATCCTCTGTGTAAGTCAGATGTCCCTTGGTTCATACAGAGTTAAATCGAGGGATACGTACGAGTAGACAGAGACCCAAGGGAGATGACTTATATAACGAACTAACTTCCAGAACATACTCCCGTAATATTTCAGTGGAGAATATGCTCCACGAGAATCGAATCCGTGAAGGCGAAGAAGTTACTCCCACATCATTCTAAATCTTACATTTTTTTCTTGTCCGAAAGAAGTTTACACTAGCTCCTAGAAAGCTTGCCCATATAGAAAACGAATAAAATAACAAATATCTTGTATATAAAACAAAAAAATTTTGGCTTGGATTTGGTTATACAAACAGTAAATTTATAATTTACGGGCATTTCATTTTCAGGCTCCAACTAAATGAAAATTTGGCGTTTTCACACATTCCACAGAAAAGTAAAATGAATCTTATGAATATAATTTGTGCAATAATTATTTGAGCCCAATTTTTTACATACTCCAAGAAGTACGCATGCACGAATTTTTATTTTCAGGACATTTTGTTTTTCTTTGGGCAACAAAGAGTTATGTCCTTCTCAATAGGGTCACTTTCTATTATGAAGGTTTACATTTAATTGAAATGACCAACATTCTCATGGTATGGTCCCACTCTTTTCAAAATTAAAATTTTACATGTTATATCTTTTTTTAGAAAATACATGTATATATATTTATTTTATTTAAACATCTACTCTTGGGCTAGTCTCGATTAATTTCAAATATTATTTATTCTGCACAATAATCTTATTATATTTCTATGATAACATATTGATAAATTATAGAAATATTATTATAAAACGCCGTAAGTATCATTGAAACATGTTACATTGTTACTGGCCGATGATATTTCAGCAATCGTGTTTAATGATTAATAGCTCTTACTAATGAAATATACCTTCATAAATTATGTTAAATAAAATCCCATTATTGATACCTTCGGATTATGATTCATATGACAACAAACTCTATCCGATTAATCACGACAATTAACGAAAAATAGAACTAGTAGTCTTTAATTATTTGGTCTTCCTCCAATAGATTAAACCAAAAAAAAAAATTAATCAACTCGTGTGTGCCACGAATGGCACCTTTGAAATCAATTAAATTTTAGATTATGTAAGTGATATTTTGCTCCATTGAATACTTCTCATCGTGTACAAATTTCAACCGTTTGGACCAATAGAGGTGGAGCCTGAGTACGAAGTAAAATAAAAGGTTTCTTGTTGCTTATTACATTATATATATATTTGGGATATGACGTCAATTGTCGTAAATTTGTCGGTTACAATTTAAAATCATTAGGTAGAATGCACCTTTAATTAGTGAACTTAATTGTGATTGGTTTCGTTTAAATGTATAAGCAATCATGAATTTGTTTCGATTATATATATATATTAGTAACTTCAGATGACATTCAAGAATTTATAGATCTCGAGTAAAATTTTTAAGGTACGTTCATGATAATTTACATGCTGGCTAATACGGTCATCAGAATAAGGTCGTTATCGTATTTATACGTCATAAAAAAATTGAGTATAACAGAATATCTCAATAAAATAAGACGGGATAAATAATCAAAAAGTTGAATTTAAATCAAGATGAATGCAGATTTTTTTTTAAAAAAAATTATGTTTTCATCGATTAAGTTTATGCTATTTCTTTTTCGCTTCGTTGTAAACAATTAAATTTTTTTGGTCGTATTTATTTTTTGTTTCTATGGTTACGTGGAAAGCTTAAGAAATTAAATAAGTCAATGCATTGGTTTTTTCTTTTTAATAAGTTGTCGATTTTTTGGGGGATAACACTGCCTGAGGGAGTTCGTAAATTAGAAAATTCCCAATTATCGTTAGTTAAAAACAAATGGAAACAAAGATTTGGTTTGGACAAGTTTTTTAAAAATATTTTTATAAAAAGGGTTTTTTAAAAAAATCTTGCAAAATTATTTGAAAGTTTTTTTAAAGATAAGTATGTGTTTGGACAACTATTTTATAAAAATATTTTAAATTAAAAAATATTTAGATATAGAAAATGATTTATACTTAAGAAATAGAATTAAATTAGCATTCAAAAAATTAATCTAATAAAAAACCATTCGTATAAATTTTACCTATATTTTGAATTCTAAAAACATAATAAAGCATCTTTCACTTATTCTTCAAAAATTGTACTTCAAAACTAGTTTTTTAAAAATATTTTATAAAAATATTATCCAAACACATATTTTAAACTTTTTAACTTTAAAAACACTAAAATATTTTTAAAAAACTTGTCTAAACGGAGCTAAAGTAACTGAGGTATATATGGCAACATGTTAAGATTTGTATTGCATTAGGTCGGAGCCCAGAATCTTGTCTCATCCGTGATTAGGATAAACTGTTTATCGTTAAGGCAAAAAATTAAATTATGTTTTCATCGATTAAGTTTATGCTATTTCTTTTTCGCTTCGTTGTAAACAATTTAAATTTTTTTGGTCGTATTTATTTTTTGTTTCTATGGTTACGTGGAAAGCTTAAGAAATTAAATAAGTCAATGCATTGGTTTTTTCTTTTTAATAAGTTGTCGATTTTTTGGGGGATAACACTGCCTGAGGGAGTTCGTAAATTAGAAAATTCCCAATTATCGTTAGTTAAAAACAAATGGAAACAAAGATTTGGTTTGGACAAGTTTTTTAAAAATATTTTTATAAAAAGGGTTTTTTAAAAAAATCTTGCAAAATTATTTGAAAGTTTTTTTAAAGATAAGTATGTGTTTGGACAACTATTTTATAAAAATATTTTAAATTAAAAAATATTTAGATATAGAAAATGATTTATACTTAAGAAATAGAATTAAATTAGCATTCAAAAAATTAATCTAATAAAAAACCATTCGTATAAATTTTACCTATATTTTGAATTCTAAAAACATAATAAAGCATCTTTCACTTATTCTTCAAAAATTGTACTTCAAAACTAGTTTTTTAAAAATATTTTATAAAAATATTATCCAAACACATATTTTAAACTTTTTAACTTTAAAAACACTAAAATATTTTTAAAAAACTTGTCTAAACGGAGCTAAAGTAACTGAGGTATATATGGCAACATGTTAAGATTTGTATTGCATTAGGTCGGAGCCCAGAATCTTGTCTCATCCGTGATTAGGATAAACTGTTTATCGTTAAGGCAAAAAATTATAGTTATAGTCAATATGTAACTTTATTTCCTTACATATGACAGCATATAGTGCATATATTGTGTGAGTTTTGGTTGAACTATTAAATTCATAGGTTCGGAAAGATGCACATTTAACTACTGGTCCTATCTTATATCTCTTGGAGGCCAATCTTATCATTCCCTAACATAGGTTCTATCATCACTAGAGATGATAATACCCGTTAAAATTTGATGTCACTCATTTATGGTCCACCTAGCCAACCAAATCAAACAACGGAACATCAACATCTTGACATACAAGAGCTTCTCAGGATATCAACATCCTAGTATCAATCTCACCATGCACGCTTAACCCAACATATAATCACATTACATTTATTTTTTTAAAAAAATCAAACTCTATAATATATAGAAATTACAAGGGTAATTTTGTCTAGAACAAAATATATATAAGGTGGAGGGTTATTAATTATTTTGGAGTGTAAAAACAACTCTTAAGTTGATATTATACATTAATAATTTAAATTCAGGTTTATATAAATTTACATTGACGAGAGAAACGATGTGTTATCAATCACTTTCTTCACTTGAAAATAAAAATAATGCAGAAAAAGACTTATGATTCCCAAGTCTTTGAATTATATTAAATTTTTATAATTGCTTATGTGATACTTCCTGGATTTATTTGAAAGTCCAAATTAAGCATATATTATATATTTACACCCCTAAAAAGTTATCTTCTCCCGGGTCAATCATTTGGGTTACATTTCATTTTTTTTCATTTCTCCAAAATCCAAATTGTATAGTTTAGTTGTTCAAATTTATTATTAATTTTCTTGTTGGATCTGTGTTTATATATCAGAATCTTAATTTTGATTAACACAAAGCCTACTTTTATTTTTTACTAACGTTTAGGATAGATGTGCAGCCCATCATAATCAAGTAGCGTAAAAGCAAGCTGGTGAAGGACAAATCAGCTCGGATTGTGGAAAACCAGTTCAAGGAATTTGGTTAAGCTGGATGCTTATGAGAGAGATGGATTTATTGTGGATAATATGGAAGATGAAGATGGAGATGGAGATGAGGAAGGATTATGTTTCTATAGAAGAAGAAATCCAAGAGCAGTGTGTACTCGATCAGTCTCCATAGGTCCAAGCTAGTGTAGAGAAAGTAGCGAGCTGGATCAGATAAGAAGAAAAATACTGTAGCGGCTCGGCAGCGAACAAGATGAGAAATGTGGGCGAAAGCTGATAGCGTCAAACCAAGTGCAGATTGAGAAGATGTCCAAGCTAGAATAGTGAGGGGACGCCTAAGCTAGTCTAGTAGAAGATATCTAAGCTGGTACAGTGAAGGGACGCCCAAGTTGGCCCAGCAGAGGACATCCAAGCTGGTGAACCAGCTTGGAACAAGAACAGGTTCAGTTCAGCTGGGAAGTATAGCGCTCCAGTGAAAGCAAAATTAGATCCAATGAAGAAGAGATATAATCACTGGTGCAAGATTTGCCAAGTGAACGAAGATCACATGCTGTTAGATGCATTCGATCACAGAGATCAAGGAGGAACATTGAATTCTGAGGATATCCTAGAAGATCACAAACTCTTTGATGCTGTCGTGGAGGAAGATCACAGCAAATACACATAATCAAAGAACACGACCATCTCGGATCAGTGCAAAAGCAGATTAGAAGAGCAGTATGTAAGATACCAGCTCAGAGCAGAAAGAGGCAGCTTAGAACGAAGAGCAAGATAGTTGTGGACAAGAGCAGAACAGAGAAAAAGCAACCAGCTCAGACCAGACCAGCACAGAGCAAAGCAGTTTGAACACAGGTATTGATAAAGGACTGTTCAAATTGATTTGTTGTTTTGTCAAACATCAGGTACAGTGATCACATGCTCAAAGTCAGCAATGGCTGCAAAGCAATTAATGAAAAGAACTCGAAGTCAGCAAAGCCTGCAATTGCATTAAATGATAAAAGGACACAAGGTATAACATTGTCAGAACTTTACAGAAGCTTTTTCAACGGCTACAACTTTGTGTCCAACGGATAGAATTGCACAGAGGCTTTATATATCAAGTCAGAAACTGCACAATAATATACAAGGAGATGGGAATTGGAATGAGCTAAACAGAACACAAGTGCAGATAAACACAAAACAGAGAGCAGTGCTAGTCGCAAGTTTGCACATTCATGTGGCAGCTGATGTGCAAGCTGGTTCAGTGCCCAGGTGTGAGATGATGCACAGGACGAGAGCTTCAATGAGCATTCAAGTCGACTGCACAATCCATGGGAATACATCGAGATAACATCTTAGAGAGAAGCACTTCCTAGTGTGTGAGAATACATTTGAGAGCATACACTGTAAACTTCTCACACACAGATTCACTCACAGTTTCGAGAGATGAACTGTATAGATTAATGAGTGAATCTCAAACAAAACCAATTTTCTTGTAGTATTTGAATGGAGACGTTAAAAATGTTCATGTTGTAGTTTTTCTCACTGATACGTAAAAGAAGTATTAGTTAGACACACAGCCTGCGAGTTGGTGTGCACTTGTGGCTAGGAGTTCTCGCATCTTGAGGGCCGTTGGATGGGGTCTGTACACGAGGTGTAAGATCAAATCTTCTAGTGGATCCTTTCTGTGTGGAATAAGGGGAGATGTAAGAGATTAAGCTCGAATTTCCACAAAAAATTTGCAGCATATTTTTTTCTTTACAAGCTTACTGCATTTAGCATTTTGCATTTTGCATCTGCATACATGTCTTTAAACCTTTTAAATAGCTTTCGATTTTTAGAGGGTAGTTCAGGTTGTTTCTGCAGGATTTTATATCTTACATGATCTACTTCTCGGTACACAAATCTTTCAAGAACATGAGTTATTGCAACTCGTTTTTAACAGACCAGATCGTGCAGTTTTTTTCCGAGCTGGTTTAGCGTTGTGTTGGAACCATCTCAGACGCGATCTGTTTTCCTTATTACGTGTTGTTTTTCAAATAGTTTTTAAATGCACGTAATCTTGTGTTTTTTATCCAAGAATCAGTGCATAAGCAGTGTGAGAGCTCACGGAACCCCTTCCCACGATCCATCATTTTCCAATATATCCCTTCATTAAATAAGAGAAAGAATAAAAAAATATCGTATAAAATTTAAAGTCGACACACTTTGTTAATAAGTGTAAAACATGTAGGACTAAATGAGTGTGACCGAGGGAGTAAAATAATTTATATATGTTAATTAACGTCAAGACTTTAATAAATATGATGTTAAGATCAAAACGCTTATCACTAGGTCAAAAGTTATAGTTATTAGCAAGTGCAACTTTATTTTCTTATAATGTGGCAGCACATGGTGCACTTATTGTGTGCGTTATGGTTGGACTATTAGGCACATGAGTCCGAGAAGGGTGCATGTCTAACTGCTGGTAGTATCTCATTTCTCTTAGAGATCAGTTGTACCAATTAGCCTACCGTCGGACTTATCCCCAGTAGAGATAGTATTAGCCGTTAATATTTGACATCACTTTTACAGACCATATGACCAAGCAAATCAAGCGACGCAACGTCAGCAGTTTGAAGTACGAGAACTTCCCAGGACGACACTCATCCCAGTATTTCTCTCGATTTAATGCACATCTAACTTAACATATTAATTTGTTGAGGACCGAGAGCTTTTTTCTTCTTGTTTGATAAAATCAACACCCACGTTGATAAAATGTATACTGAACGATAAGTATAGATTAAATGATCATCGTTAACTCAGCCATCGAGATCCATGATTGATTGGCATTAATATAGAACATAATTCATTAGATAATCCATTACAAAAACAAGAACTAATTCATTATACTAGTCTCCCACGTGTGATGATTCACACGCAGATTTTTAATTCAATTATTAGTTTTAGTTCTAAATAATTCACAATTTGAACAAATTATTTAGTTCATTTTTATAATTAGTAAAATTTATTATTAACATTTTTAATGAATTACCTTAAATTGCATATACTTACTTAAATTAACTTGAATGAACAAGTATATCTAGTTGGGAACAAAATTGCATACAATTACTTAAATTTTCACTCTCTTGGTCTGACTTGTCAATGGATTTATTCATACTAAACATGGGAAATCTAGGTTTGCTAACCATGATCGACACACATATTAGCTCGAGTAAATATATCATTAAATCTAGATGAAGAGGACGACTTAAGATTAAATGGTGGTCACGTAGTTGATTGCCTAACAAAGATCCAAATCAAATAATTTTGTGGGCATATTTTATATTGTTTTATTGATCATAACAAACAGACATTATTTCTCGTATCTTTCCTGTTTTATAATGTTTCCGCATCTTATAAAACTTGTTTAGTGTCTCGATCTAACACCATATTAAATGTCCTTCCAATAATATAAACACAATATTTAATTGTCATTTAATTTGTTGATGTAGGCTTGTACAAAATCGATCGATCTCTAGAAGTTCCTCCAATGTTCACAGGCTTTCTTCTACCCTCTCATGTATTTTTCTTTGAAATATTCCATTCTTCTAATAATGTATGTGCGTTTTTTAATTATTACAATTTCTAGGAGTAAAATAATGAAATTATTGAAATAAGCTCAAACTTACACTTATCTATTCGATTTCGTAAAATATGAAGCATCACGATCACCAAACCCCCACCCCCACTCCCACCCAAAAAAACCCCAATCTCAGTACCCACTATATAATAAGTTTCTTTTACATGGAAGAAAATTATGATTCTATCTTGAAAAAAAAAACAATCTAAATTGATAAAATTTACGGGCATATTTTTTAAGATTGTTTGATGAATTAAAAAAAGAATTATAGTTTCAGATTGTGTATTCATGTTTTCATTTGATATGTATGTATCATGATCGGTATTTTACACACATATGCTCCACTTATTTATTATTGTTGGACAAAATGGGTTGTATACCAATGATAAATTATGTTCCACTTAATTATTCCTGTTGGACAAAAAACGTTGACACCAATGATAAACAATTCGAATTGTTTATTTCCCGATTACTGATTAGATGAATGAAAAATTAATTTTAAGTTTCAATATTATTGATTGAAATGATGGAATGAAAAGAATTATATATTGTATAATATATCATATATAATATGTAGTTACATTATAAAGTATATAAATATACACATGAAAAATAAGATCATAAAAAATGATACATGGGGCAGGCTTTATTCATACACCAATTGGTGCCGTGATTTTGAATATGAATCTCAAAAGGTGCCACGATATCTTTCAATCGAAGAGGTGTTATATTTTCAAATTGTGATTTGAATTCTTTTCAAATTTAAATCACTGAAATGCAATATGAAAGGGTGTCTACATTTAGTAGGCGTGACTAAGAGACAGTGTCTTATTTGGCGTTGTCTTTTCATTAAATGTTTCACCACATATAAATAGATCCTTGCATCATAGTGGAAAAAGGTAAGTAAGAAAGACAATCAGACTTATATTTTCCCATGCATATTGTTCATCAATTTTCATTAATGATTTTAGGGTTCAGAAAGTATCTTTAAATTTCTAGGGGTTTCTAATTTCAAATGCTTCTATTGCAAGACGAAAGTCGTCGTATTTTGGGATACGATTTTTATATGTCATTAATACCATATGTGAGACAAATTCGTCTTAAGAAGCTAATATCGACACTAGCCACGACTTTAATTTTTTTAGCATTATGTTAATTTGATTGTCCCAACACTCTCACAAAATTCACTACAGCACATTCTCGACAATTTCATATCTACACCATATGATATGGGATATTACTAATATGATATTTGGTATTCTCACTAAAGCAAAATTGGATTCATGAAAACACGTGTGGATCCTATCCACTTTGGCACGTGATATTTAAAGTCACGTTCCATTTGATTTACAAAATATTATTTCCTAAAAGACATAGAACCTACTGTTCCTAAATTAACATTGAATCCAAAAAATAAAACAAAAAATAAATAAATCTGGAAAGTCTAAATATATAAAATAATTTTTCTATCCATGTCACCCAAGTGGTCCTCTAATGTAGTAGAAGAGAATAGAAGAGAAGCAAAAGGTGAAAGGAGTTAGCTAGTTTCATGAGATACACGAGACATGCAGATGGGTTGTCACCTATCAATCTGGTCTACGTTTTAGTTGTAAAGTTTCTTCTTTTGCCTCCACACGTCTCGCTTATCCTTGGCCATGAGACATGAAAATCGTGAGGTTGCATTTGGATGGAGTGATTTGAAATAAGGATCGATTAAGCTGGGGATTATGATTTCTAACTTGATTTCGAATGATGTCTATGGTAGATGTACTTGAGTTCATCTTATTTATTGTTGAGAATTCTTGATATTACTGAGGAGAGAATTTGGCCTTCGCTTTCGAGTTTGATTGATGGATTTCGAAGTCTCTTTAACTTGTGTTGATTAGAACTTAAGAGAACCTTAAGTTCTGAATGTTAAGTTAATCATTTTCAATAGTAGGTCTGATAGATTTCAGATATACGGAAAATGTGTGTTATTCAAAATATATCCTTCAAATCATTCTCTGATTAGATATCATGGATAGGAGGAAGTATTTGAATGAATGATTTAAAATACACACAATGAGATGAATGTATTTTAATTATTTGAAAAGTAACTACTTGTTTATTTAAATTAAACGCAAATGAGATTGTTCAAGTTTGATTTTGTGAGACTGGTCTCCTATTTGACATCCAATTATTTTTGCGCCAAAAACATAAGTTTTCATTATAAATATTGATATAATCGAATTCTATCAGCCGACGAATTACTACCACCTCGAGGAGTCGGGAGCTCATGACGTCGGGACGGGTGGTGAGCGAAGCTTGATCAACGTCTTTGCAACACCTACAACCACATAAAACGGGTCAGAGGGCGTCGGAAGTGAGTCCGACGAACTCCCTCCGATGTTTAAGACTGGTCAAGGCGATCCGGAGAAAAAAGAAGAGCGTATGTAAACTGATAACAGGTGAATGTGTGAATGACTGTGAAAGGGAGCATACCTGGATTTTTATAGAGAGGCTAAGCGGTGCCGACGACCGCATTATCCGGCGTGTAATTCGCTGGGCCTCATTACCCGGCGCGTGATGTGCTGGGCCCTTCTCACGGCGAAGATCACGATTTTAGAGCCTTGAGAGATGTGGATTGATGAGACTCTCAGAGGCGTGACCTTCACATGGAGTATCAGATTGAGGGGGAGTTATTGGGTACCTCCTCGGGTAATCCCCCGATCTCTCGATGTACCTCGACATAGGGAAGCGAGCAGCTCAATCTTCGGATCCCGAGATGACATCCCGAGGTATCAAATATGCATAGGGGACTTGTTCTTAATCAAGAGCTTGTATTTGGATTGTAAGATTAAATTTGATAAAGATATTTTAATTCAATCGGTACTTAGATGAATTTGAGATATGTCGCAATATCTTGAAGATTAATTATTTGGTAAATTTTAAAATTTATTGTCAAATAGATTTATCTAAATAAACTAATTCAAACCCATCAATCCACATGTTTCTTAACGTGCAATAGCTACATGCATTTAGCCCACCCAAACATCTTTACTCTCCTTTCACTGATTTTAGCGATTACAGCTAATTGGAGAGAGTAATTGCGATGGAGAAGAGTTATGTTGCATGTTAAAACTATGTGGCTGAATTTTCAAGCAATATAATGGCTTATGAAATATACGAAATGTAAGCGAATTTCTTTCAAACGACAAGCTATCATCAGATCGAGAGAGTGAGAGATCTGTTCTCTGGAACTAAGCAGGTGTCGACGAAAGTGCATATATTTCTTTTGATGATTTGCAACCACAATCATTAATTAGAGTGCACTGAAAGTATTTTCAGTGAAGCCCTCCAATGCTTAAATCAAGGTCTAGTGATCAGGAAGAGAAAGTAAAAATATAATAAAGCTAAGATTTTGCGAGTTTGTGAATGAATGTACAATGAGGCATAACTGAGTATATATAGGGGGACTTGACGGTTATTGCGGGCACGTTACTTGGCCAGTAATGCGCTTGAGCGGATCATACGGCTGATATTATACCTGAGTTGACCACTTCTTCAAGTGAGATTATCTCTCTGATTTCTCAAGATTTAGACATATTCAATGCATATGTGTGGTGTACTATCATAGACGTAACTGTCATATTTTAGAGTATTCGATCGTTTGAGACTATAAAGACCCATCCTCGGACCTCTTACCCTGAACTCCAGACATGCTACACCCAGAAGCATGGAGTTTTAGGTCCTTGGGTCACAAGGTACAATGACGATTCCTCGGATCTGTTATCCCGATCTCTCGACGTGCTGCATCAAACAACCGACGTCTTTTTTTCACTTAACATCCGGTACGGTGATGAACGCGTCAATAATATCAAAACAGCCATTTCCAACATATAATATGGTCACCATTTTTCAGTATTAAATTAGCACTCCCGTAATTTAGTATTGGACTAAAAATAAAAACAATAATCGATTTACCATATTGAACCTAGCTTTCTATAATAATAAAAAAAATGGAATCCATGCAAGTGTTCTTTTTTATATGGAAAAAATCAATTTTGATTAAATAAATAATCTCATTTAATCTGAAGTTTTATTGAAATTTCCTTTCTCTCTGGCTTTTCTAGTTTTAATGTGTGAAGATGCATCTCCAACTTTTCATGTGCCACATTAATTGCCCTATTTCGGTCATTATTATTTTGCTCAACGTAGCTCTATGAAATGATTCATATGCCAACTTTATGCTGACCCAAATTTAAAAATGAAACAACACATCCAGTTTAATTAGAGACGACCATGTATGCTATAAATAGTGTACGAGCCAGATACTCCTATTTTATTTCTTTAAAAAATAAGACAAAGTTATTTTGCCATTGTCACTTTCAGTCTGATCAATTTGATTACAGAATGATATATGGGATTTATATTCTGCAGATTCAATGAGATACTTCCTTTTCATCTGACTTTTATTATGTCCCCTCCAGTTTAAAGCAAAATTTATTCTAGTCTATCTCATAGTTACAACCAATAATTATCAAAAGATTAATTACTTTTATCTTTTATTATGAAGTACTCTTAATTAGAGACCATTTACAATCATGCATCTTTATTAGGAAAAGAAGATTTACAGGGATGTATCTATTGTGAAGATTTAATGACTTTTTCTAAATAATGGAATTTTATGGACTTGATATATTTCTATTGATTCCATGGAATTTCACGGAGTTATAACAGAGTTTGATAGACTCCCACGGATTTAACTTTATAGATTTGCACATACATTTATAGATTTCTCCAAAATATAATGGATTTTATAGATTTCTCCAGAATATAAAATTATTCTATACAGAACGTGATAGTTTCATTGATATTATACACCTATATTTGCAGACCTTATAAAATTAAATAAAAAAATGGTAATGATCTTTAATGTTCTTATTTTTGAAAACTATATCAATTATAACTCAAGGTATTAGTTAATATTATCTTTAAATAAATTTTAACAGTGTATTTGTTCAACTACTTAAAATTATAAGATTTTTAAATTATTTTTCTTATTATAATTGAATATTAAAGCTAATTACATATTATAGATAAAACTACAGAATATAAATTTTAAAATTCAAAAATTTGAACCATTTGGCTTCTTAAAATTTGGTTTGACAAATTGGTTATTTAGTAGTTTAGAGAAGATGTATACTCGAATCAAGTAAAAAAAATATTGAATATAAAATAATTAATTGAAATTAATTTATATGTATACATAATTTAATTTTTTACAGTTTGGGAAAGAGACATACAAATATTTATAAGAAAATAGAGAAAAAGAAGGAAAGAAATTAGAAATTCATTCAAATCTCTACCTTTATTGACGTTGATTGTTGTACTTTATGTATTAACATTTGTACATCAATGATTTTCGTGGAGTCGTTAAAAGCCCATTAAAATTTTGAATATCTATAGACTTGTAGAGATATTTTAAAAGTCAACGCTGAATACCACATGACTTTCATTGAGCATATAAAAGTCATTGTTGAATATCACAAGACTTTCATGAAGTTTATAAAAGTCATTGTTGAATATCTATGTATTTCTAAAATCCACAAAAGTTTCTAAAAGTCATTATTTTTTTCACCATTGAATACACTCCCATTAGACTTCAGGAAAAATTATAACAAAAAATCGCTATGTTAGTTGACCATTGAAGTGCAATAACTGTCTCTCTTAGGTAGAGCGACCAAACCGTTATTATACAGTTTAAAAGACTGGAGTTGTGTCGTTACCACAAGCTATAGTTTTTTGTAAAACAGCAAGCATCGGTTCTACAATTGATATCAGATTCAACATCACAAGTTTGATTCTCATTTATTGCAAGAAGTGCAATTGTTGAGAGAGAATTCTTGAAGTACAATAATTAGATAGAACAATCGAAATATGACGTTTGAATTGTTATATAGTTCAAAAGATATAACTTTTGGTAGCAGCAACCGTCCATTCCTGTATTGACATACTTTGAACTATGATACTTTAGATTCTCAAAATTTGGTCTTAATATAATAAGTTGGTCTGCTGACGTTATACTATTCCGAACGATAGTTCTAATAAAATTTCCTTTCAATTTAATGTAAAATTATCACCAATATAGTTTATCCCTGATCGGAAAACAAGGAATCCCTTTTTTGAAAAGGAAAAGAATAGGTGAGAAATTTATATTTTTGAGGATTAATTTAATAAGATTTCATGGATGCAGAAAGTAATCAGTTAAATGTGGCTTTCAGCATATAGACCTAACTCAATCGGGCCAACTTCAACTTTTCCCACGTGCCACCATATCACCCATTTCAAAATATCAATTGAGCATTAATTCTCTCTAGCTACTCTTTCTTTCCAACTTTATTTGAACCCATTTTCCCAATTATCTACCACCACAAATTCAAGATATTAAATTTTCAATATTCAAAATTTAAACCCATATCCTTGATATTCTTCCATATGGTACCAGATACTCTTAAAATAATAATATTTATATTAATGAATTTTTTCTAAAAAAAATTCCTAGCAAAAATGTTTCACGTTAATCTAATATTTTTTTATTTTATCCACTAACAATTATATATAATCATAAGTTCATCAATTTATCATGCAATTCTGACATAATAACTTCACCTATAATTAAAATTTAGTACCCGACACACTATCTTCATTTGCTAAGTCACTAAATGTGCATCCTAATTTTGGAATTATATTGTTTTGATAATTAACTCCACAATACGTTATAATTAAAACAAAAGAAACTAAGATGAGGAAAAACTTGCATCTCAAGTCTATGGTTTTTCAGGGGTGTCAATTCGGGTGGGTCGGGTAGGTTCGGGTCGGGTTGGGGTAAAATTAAAAAAAAAAAAAGTCTGACCCGAACTCGACCCGAACTCGAATCAACCCGAACCTGAAAAATCCCAACCCCAACCTGGTTTTTTTCGGGTCGATTCGGGTTGGATTATCGGGTTACTATCAATTTGGGTGGTTCGGGTGGGTTTGGGTCAGATTGAAGTAAAATTTTTTAAAAAAATTCTGACCCGAACTCGAACCTGAACAAACCGAAATGTCTCAACTCGAACGCAACCCGAACCCGAAATGTCTCAACCCGAACCTGATTTTTTCGGGTGGGTTCGGGTTGGATTTTCGGGTCGGGTCAGAATTTGACACCCTTAGGTTTTTTGGTGTACGTACATACTTAATTTCAGGTTACTTCTATTATAAAAAAAATCAAAACATTAAGGATGAAAATTATGTTATATATCAGAATAATCACCTTCAAAATATGTCACATTATAAGTTTAAAGTCTCTCTCTCACACACACACGTGTGTGTATAACCTCACTTGAGCATTTTATACTCACCATAGGAAGGGATAAGACTTATACATAGAAATAATTAAACCTGAGGCTACCATTGGATTATGATTATAATAATGATTAGTCATCCTAATCAAGGAGTAACTCTGTCCTTAAGTCATCATTGTTTTTGCAGTGTCATTGGGTAACGACAATTATTTGGTCACAAATGTTTTATTAGTTGATTGCTCGCCACACGGAGAACATTGGGTAAATTACCTATCTGCCCTTTACTTTATACCAATGTTTTTATTTAAAGATTGTTTCATAATATATTATGCAGTGCCCAAGTTTTTTTCACTACATAAAGATTATGGCGAAGACGGAAGTATCTTATGGAGATGGATATGAAATCAATATTTCTCATTTCTTTAAATTTATTTGTTTTATGAAGTTATCAACCAATAAGAAATACGTGATTTATCACTTTTTAGTTCACGACGACGATTATCTGCGTAGATTTCTATCTACTTTGAGTCATCCTTGTCTAGTCTCGGGCTCTACTCATCACAATGTTGGGTTCCAATTCGGCAGATTCACCCATTTCAACCCAATGACATGACGATCTACACATGCAAACATACAAAGTTTTGTCAAAAACCATATTTGTCTAAGGTTTGGTTAAATATTAGTAATTATATAATAAAAAAAGTTGAAAAAGTATTTAGATCAATTACAATATAGGTTGCCGAATGTCTAATATTTATTTTAAACTTAATAACTAACCTCTTAAAAACCAACGTAATTTGCAAACTCATCCACGGTCAAAATTTCCTCATATATCCCTATATAGAGAAAAGGACACCTTTGTCATAGCATCCTAATAAATTAAACTAAGAACTTTTTCTAAACTTTTATCTAGTTGGACAAGAAATTAAAATAAAATAGAATTGATCCGGTCGCTGTGTATTTAATAAGTGAAGTAGCTTCATTACATGCCCTTCAATTCATCAAATATTTAAAATTGGCCCCGAAAAAAGTCTAGAATTCCGTTGTATAATTTACGGGGCTAACTCCAGTACAGGTAAAAAATCCCTTTTAAATCGAATAATATATATGGTTAGTCAAGATTGAAGGGAAATGACTTATTTAACAGGTCAAACCCCGTAGTAGACTCCACATTTTACATGAAAATCGAACCTGGAAACTGAGAGCGTAGAATCTCATGTTATCAAATATCTATATCCGTAGACATATTATAATTACATATAATTTAAAACTATAACATTATGCCTCCCCATTGGTTTATCCCCGATAGCGTCAGAATATATTTGTCCTATCAATAAATATCTCGTAATTTCACCATCTTATTATTCTATTAATATATATAAAAAAATTTCACACTCGAGCATGCAGCACATGTACACTATAAAATTACGACAACATTAAAAAAAACAAATCTTTTGAATTGTTTAATATGGAAAAAAATACACGACATAATTTGAACCCTTTGTGAATACATTTTATAATTAATTTTTTCATTGATTTTATAACCTCCTTCTATTTACTTTCCTTAATATACTGTTTATTCAAAATTTTCGTAAATAAGATCTTTAATCTATCATCAACATATAATTTATGTTATTAAAACCTTTTGAAAAAAAACTCAGTCATAGCAAATAACTCTTTATTAATCAATGAAACCACTGGTTTATCGTAATAACTACTGTTTGTGCTAAAATTAGAATCCAGTGGAAAAGCCCAAACCAATATTAAAAACATTGAAAAGCCCAAGCCCATTACCAAGAAACACCCGGTCTGAGGAAGAAGCAAAATGGGCGCTAAAACAGTTAAAGAGCACTACCCACGATTAAGAGCGTGGGAACGTGAAAATGAGTAACTCCCCAAGGAAGAGATAAAAAGAGACGCTGGACAGTAAATGAGATCATCAACACTCTGCACAAAAACTCAGCACAAAAGTCTGCACAACTTACTGTCAATTCTCAGCAAATTTATCATTCAAATTTCCTAGTTTTCATTAGGCTTTTTACATTTAACTCAACTTTCCAGCTTTGTTTTAATTATTTGTAGATCTTTCGTAAACATCCTACATTTTGTTGAAAATACAAAACATGTCAGGAGTTTATTTTCATGAATTTCAGTTTGTTTCCTTTTATCTTTGGTGTCGTATTGTTTAGGAGACTAGAACTAACAGTCAAATTTAGTTCCTATTTATGCCAGAGTTGGAAGAACTCCCAGCAGATGAAGAACTACAAGAAGTGTCTGTCCAGAATATGGTCGATCGTATTGAAGGCCATCCTCATGGCCGTACCATAGCCAAAGAAACTGCAGAACCACAAGATGAGATTCTGGAGAAAAATGTTGTGGATGTGGAGGAAGCTTCCAAAATGATGGCTGAAGGAATTCTGGCATACGTGAAAGCAGTAGTAAGCCAGACTACTCAATCCTCAAGTCAGGGGAGTTTCCAGCAAAAAGGAGTAGAACTAGGTGTGGGGAGTTCAAAAGCGGGCGAAACTCGCCGCTCTATTCCAACCCACCCAGCCTTGGAAGAAAGATACACGCCACCTCATCGGAGAGATGAGCCTGTTTACCAGCGGAGCCCTGTGATAGCAAGAGGAAACGGGAATGTGAATGCAAAACCCTATCTCCAGCAACCATATGGCGTGACCAACCCAGTAAACCAGCCTGCTTTGTACGATGAAATTATAGGCTTACCAATGGGGAGTACTGGATTCAACACAGAAAATGGAGCTCACCAAGCTCGGGGGGCACAATTCTATAATCCTCCTCTACAAAATAGGAACGCTGGAGCAATTAATCTGGACATGGTAAGAGAAACAGTGCAGGAGCTATACGGACCAGCTTTACGGGTAATTGGTCGTCCCGAATTCCACAAACCATACCCCGAAATAATCGACCACAACAACCCCTATCCTAGAGGGTATAAAGTTCCAGACTTCAACTTGTTTTCTGGAGAAGACGGGCAATCTACGGTGGAGCACATTGCCAGGTTCACCATCAAATGCGGAATGCTGGCAAACCTGGAGAATTTTGCAAACCTGAAACTCAGGCTGTTTCCTAACACACTCACAGGTACTGCATTTACTTGGTACACGTTACTACCCAGGAACTCTGTGCTTACTTGGCAGGAAATGGAGAGACAGTTTCACACACAGTTCTATCATACGGAACCCGAGGTATGTATTGCAGATTTGTCCAGAATTACCCAAAAGAAGGGCGAGTCAGTGGATACGTTCATAGACAGGTTTAAAAAGATGAAGAACAGATGTAAAGTTTTTCTGCCGGAAATAGAGTTCGTAAAAATGGCGCAGAAGGGATTAGATTTCGAGTTGAGGAAGAAGTTCCAGGGAATGGAGTTCAGGGATTTCTTCGAGTTATGTTCCAAAGTGGCGGAATATGAAGAGTTGCTGAAAGAGGAGGCGTACAAAAGAAAAACAACAGTGGGGTCATACTACCAAGAGATCGAAGAAGTAGCATTGGCAGAGCTTCGCACCAATGGTTCTTACACTTGTCCCTTGCTTAAAAAGAAAGCAGGGGAGCCAATAAAGAAAAGCAGTACACTGCCCGCCAAAGACATGCAGTACACCTTTGATGTTTCAAAATCTGATGAGATCTTTGATTATCTTGTAAAAGAGAATTTCATCACGTTTCCTCCCGACCATAAAGCACCTTCAAAGGAAGAGACCAGAGGGCGAGATTACTGTAAGTATCATGATTCATACAATCATACTACTAAGTCTTGCTGGGCCTTCAAAAATATTCTGCAGGAACGAATTAACAAAGGGGTGTTGAAATTCCCCGAAAAGCAAGACTCTATGGCAATAGATGAAGATCCATTCCCGCCAGTGGCGTCCATAAATATGAACTCCCCGGATTTGAGAAAAATCTTGAATGAAAAAAGGGCAGAAAGAGGAATGAAATTCAGAACCTGTTGGATTCAGAAGGGACAAATGTTCGAAACTTACACAGGCAGTGACAGATTTACAACAAAGCCAATGCCAAAAAATCCCCCAAGGAATATAGGTGGATCTACGGCCAATCGGCCGAGGAACCAATATTCCTACAGGGAAAGGAAAGAGTATCATCTGTCTAATGATTCAGGCCGGCGAATGCCAAGAGAGTTCCAGAAAAGGGATGGCTGTTATCCCAGATTATCAATAAAGAACACCAGTGAGGAACGTAATTACATGAAGGAGAAGAAGCAAAAAGAAGAGCCTCAGGGGGCAAAGAAGGCAGAACTTTACCACAAACCCAGGTTTGTTCTCCCTCCCAGTAATGAAGTTGATAACAGGTGGAGATTGGCCCAACACAAGAAATTTCCCAAGGCGCTCACTAGGACGCAGAAAAGGAGATTTCTTAGAGAGAAAGCAGCTGCTAGACGAGAGGTCACCAGGGCAGCGGTTGGTAAATCCAAGTTCTGCAGGAAAGCTACTGAGGATAAGTGCAACAGTGACAGTGGTTGTTCGAGTGAAGAAGAAGATACCCAGGAAAGCAGAAAAATCGACTTTCACATAGGAAAATTCCACATATCAGTGGATTGTAACACGGGAGTGGTGATATTGCCCGAAAAATTTAAACTGTGTGGTGAAGGCCTACAAAGAACAGAAGGTCATAGTTTTGAAGAACAGGAGGGAAAGAAAACCGAAAATGTGGAGGAAAGTTCAGGTGTTATCATACAAAGAGAACATTCAAGTAAACCAAAACAGGTAATAATAGAGAAATCTACTCCAGAAATGACAAAACACATCCGACCTCTGTACATCAAAGCTCATTTGAATGGGAAGCCAGTGTCAAGGGTGCTAATCGACAATGGCTCAGCAATCAATGTTTTACCGGTAAGGATGCTAGGAAATTTGGGGAAGAGCGAAGAAGATCTTATACCTACTGAGGTATCGGTATCCGCCTTCACAGGGGAGTCAACCAAAACCATAGGAGTATTCCCAGCAAACGTCACAGTGGGGAGTTTATCTTCTTTGTGTGCCTTCTTTGTAGTAAATTCTTCTGCTAACTTCCAGGCTTTGCTGGGAAGAGATTGGATCCACGCCAATCAATGCATTCCCTCTTCTATGCACCAGCTGCTGCTATTCTGGAAAGGAGATGAGGTGGAAATTGTGGAGGCTGACACACAACCATTCCAAGCCAACACAAGTACAGTTGAAGCACGATATTACAGTGGAGATTTTGGACCTATCAAGGTTCGAAATGCAAACACCAAGGATGTGAAGGCAATATACATGGAGAGCTCGACCCCAAGCCCGATACTTGACCAGATCCTTAAACCCACCGTCATTGTGCCTTATAGGCCAATGATTCAGCCCATGACAGAGGAAATTGATGATTGAACACAGCCAGGAGGAGAAGCAGGCAGCTGCAGCCGCTATTCATAAGCTACATGTGCAGCAAACTTTGGACAGATTTGAAGAACTGGGACAAGAGACATGTGGGACAGAGGTAATCCATGAGGAAGAGAACAATGAAGACAGCCAACTCCAACTGGATGACCTGGTGATGGCACCTGCTCAGATGGAAGATAGTGCACACGAAGTTCAGGATCCGGTAGAAGAAGTGAACTTGGGGAGTCCAGAACAACCAAAGGTGATATTTATTAGTGCACTGCTTGAGGATGAGATTAAGAAGGATTTGATAAGTCTGTTGAAAGAATTTGAAGACTGCTTTGCTTGGACATACGAGGATATGCCTGGCCTGAACAGAAACTTAGTGGAGAACCGACTCCCCATCAAAGAGGAATTCAAGCCATTCAAACAACCGGCCAGGCGCATGTCTAAAGAAATAGAGTTGAAAGTGAAAGAGGAGGTAGAGAAATTGCTGAAAGCTAAGTTCATTAGGCCAATCAGGTACACTGAATGGCTGTCAAATGTTGTCCCAGTAATGAAAAAGAATGGTAAAATTAGGATTTGTATCGACTTTCGCGATCTGAACTGTGCTACACCCAAAGATGTATATATGATGCATGTGGCAGACATGCTAATTGATTCAGTAACTGGCCATGAATTGCTGTCTTTTATGGATGGATTTTCAGGATACAACCAGATTAAAATAGCAGAAAGTGACACTGCTAAGACTGCGTTCAGATGCCCAGGAGCTATTGGCACTTTCGAATGGCTGGTAATGCCATTCGGATTGAAAAACGCAGGGGCTACGTACCAAAGGGCAATGAATCTGGTTTTTCACGACATGATTGGCCATCATTTGGAGGTCTATATTGATGATATAGTGGTGAAATCAAAACAGGCCACTGAACATGTACAACATTTAAAGAAAAGTTTCCAGCGCATGAGGCAGCACGAGTTAAAGCTAAATCCACTCAAATGCGTTTTTGGAGCAAGAGCAGGGAACTTTCTGGGATTTCTGGTGCATCACAGAGGCGTTGAGATAGACCAAAATAAAGCAAAAGCGATCATGGAGGCCAATCCACCCCGAAATAAGAGAGAACTACAGCGTTTCCTGGGGCAGGTAAACTATTTAAGGCGTTTTATTTCAAATTTAGCCGGAAAAACAAAGGAGTTTTCACAATTGCTAAGGCTGAGAGATACTGAGGCTTTTCGATGGGAAGCTCAACATCAAACTGCCTTTGACAAAATCAAAGAATATCTGGTAAAGCCACCAGTCTTGGTACCCCCCAGGTAGGGAGCTCCTCTCAAACTTTATATTTCAGCCGCTCAAGAGTCTATTGGATGTCTTCTGGTTCAGAACAATAAAGAAGGGCATGAGCAGGCAATTTATTATTTGAGCAGAATTCTCACACCTACTGAAATCAAATATTCTGCTATTGAGAAGCTGTGTTTAACTCTATACTTCACATGTACCAAGCTGAGACATTACCTGATACAATCAACAGTTTATGTAGTAGCTAAAAGTGATGTAATCAAATACATGCTCAACAGACCAGTGTTATCTGGAAGGATTGGGAAGTGGTCATTAGCATTGTCAGAATTTACGCTTATTTATTTCCCTCAAAAGTCTATGAAAGGCCAGGCAGTAGCTGATTTCTTAGCAGACCACCCGTCCCAAGAAGAATCGGAGGAAGATATTGTGGAAATCTCAACCATCGAGGTGAATGACCAGCAGTGGACTGGAAATCCTAAGAGATATGGGGGCAAAATATGTCACGATATCCGGAGATTCACAGCTAGTTCTAAGACAGATGTCAGGGGAGTACAAGTGTTCGAGCTTATCACTAGCTCCTTATTACGCTGCTGCTTCCCAATTGATAGATGATTTTGAAGAGGTTGCATTTGTGCATGTACCAAGACATGAGAATTGGGAAGCAGATGAACTGGCACAGATCGCGTCCAGATTAAAGATGTCCCCAGAACTGGCACAAAGAATGGTGCTGATATCAGGAGTTTGATCAAACGAAATGGACCAAATGTTTAAAAGTATTGTCATAATTTTCCCAGAAAATGAAAAGAAGAGCACAAGAGTGATTACGATCACAGCTCTTAAGAGATGTTTAAAGAAAATGTTTTCAGAATTGATTCATGCTTATGCTTTCGATTACTACTAGACTTCATAAGTTATGTTACGCTTGTTCATTCTTGAGCGTAAAGTTCAGACTCCAGTATGTACCAGCTCTTGAGCAATTGTATTCTTACTTTTGTTATTTCAGATTTTACCTGCTGGGCCTTTGGCTCACTAGTTTTTATTGAGTGCAGGTAATCCTCAGCAGGAAGATGGAGGGAAATGAACAGGATGGAAGGAATGTGTTTATCGTGGACAACAGAGTTCTTTACTTCCTTCTGGTTTAAAGTTCATAGTTTCTTTTTGAGAACGCCTTGTATTGTACTAAATATTCTGAGGTAGTTGTATCAAAACAAAATTTCAGAGCTTGTTCCGTTTTTAACCAAACGTTATCACACTACGAGATGCATTATGGGCAGATTGATATAATTGTTCTCTTCATTTCCGCATCAGTTCATAATTTGTTCTAGATTTCTTACCCTTGAATATGAAACATTTCAATATATTCGTTTCAACCCAGATAGTTAGTAGCGATCCATTCTACAACGTTTATAACTTTCGGTTTCATTCAATTGAACCCCAAAACTTATGACTATTCCGTCAAGAAAATGAGGGTCGTTACACAACCATTCCAAGCCAACACAAGTACAGTTGAAGCCCGATATTACAGTGGAGATTTTGGACCTATCAAGGTTCGAAATGCAAACACCAAGGGTGTTAAGGCAATATACATGGAGAGCTCGACCCCAAGCCCGATACTTGACAAAATCCTTAAACCCACCGTCATTGTGCCTTATAGGCCAATGATTCAGCCCATGACAGAGGAAATTGATGATTGAACACAGCCAGGAGGAGAAGCAGGCAGCTGCAGCCATTCATAAGCTACATGTGCAGCAAACTTTAGACAGATTTGAAGAACTGGGACAAGAGACATGTGGGACAGAAGTAATCCATGAGGAGGAGAACAATGAAGACAGCCAACTCCAACTGGATGACCTGGTGATGGCACCTGCTCAGATGGAAGATAGTGCACACGAAGTTCAGGATCCGGTAGAAGAAGTGAACTTGGGGAGTCCAGAAGAACCAAAGGTGATATTTATTAGTGCACTGCTCGAGGATGAGATTAAGAAGGATTTGATAAGTCTGTTGAAAGAATTTGAAGACTGCTTTGCTTGGACATATGAGGATATTCCTGGCCAACAGAAACTTAGTGGAGCACCGACTCCCCATCAAAGAGGAATTCAAGCCATTCAAACAACCGGCCAGGCGCATGTCTAAAGAAATAGAATTGAAAGTGAAAGAGGAGGTAGAGAAATTGCTGAAAGCTAAGTTCATTAGGCCAATCAGGTACACTGAATGGCTGTCAAATGTTGTCCCAGTAATGAAAAAGAATGGCAAAATTAGGATTTGTATCGACTTTCACGATCTGAACTGTGCTACACCCAAAGATGTATATATGATGCAATAGCAGAAAGTGACACTGCTAAGACTGCGTTCAGATGCCCAGGAGCTATTGGCACTTTCGAATGGCTGGTAATGCCATTCGGATTGAAAAACGCAGGGGCTACGTACCAAAGGGCAATGAATCTGGTTTTTCACGACATGATTGGCCATCATTTGGAGGTCTATATTGATGATATAGTGGTGAAATCAAAACAGGCCACTGAACATGTACAACATTTAAAGAAAAGTTTCCAGCGCATGAGGCAGCACGAGTTAAAGCTAAATCCACTCAAATGCGTTTTTGGAGCAAGAGCAGGGAACTTTCTGGGATTTCTGGTGCATCACAGAGGCGTTGAGATAGACCAAAATAAAGCAAAAGCGATCATGGAGGCCAATCCACCCCGAAATAAGAGAGAACTACAGCGTTTCCTGGGGCAGGTAAACTATTTAAGGCGTTTTATTTCAAATTTAGCCGGAGAAACAAAGGAGTTTTCACAATTGCTAAGGCTGAGAGATACTGAGGCTTTTCGATGGGAAGCTCAACATCAAACTGCCTTTGACAAAATCAAAGAATATCTGGTAAAGCCACCAGTCTTGGTACCCCCCAGGTATGGAGCTCCTCTCAAACTTTATATTTCGGCCGCTCAAGAGTCTATTGGATGTCTTCTGGTTCAGAACAATAAAGAAGGGCATGAGCAGGCAATTTATTATTTGAGCAGAATTCTCACACCTACTGAAATCAAATATTCTGCTATTGAGAAGCTGTGTTTAACTCTATACTTCACATGTACCAAGCTGAGACATTACCTGATACAATCAACAGTTTATGTAGTAGCTAAAAGTGATGTAATCAAATACATGCTCAACAGACCAGTGTTATCTGGAAGGATTGGGAAGTGGTCATTAGCATTGTCAGAATTTACGCTTATTTATTTTCCTCAAAAGTCTATGAAAGGCCAGGCAGTAGCTGATTTCTTAGCAGACCACCCGTCCCAAGAAGAATCGGAGGAAGATATTGTGGAAATCTCAACCATCGAGGTGAATGACCAGCAGTGGACACTGAAATTCGATGGTTCCAGGACAGAAACTTCAGCAGGAGCAGGTATTGTGATCACCTCCCCAAAAGGTGTGAAAACCGCTCTATCTTTTGGTTTAAATTTATGAAAGAAATGTTTAAAAAAGCAAAGCCAAACAGGGAAAAGTAACTCAACCGATGGGATACACGGAGGATCGGATTCAGGAACCAGGCCAGTATTTCTTTCCTCCAGGGAGTAATCATCAATTAGCTCTTCAGTAGTCGGGGAGCCTTGGGGATTACCAGCGTCTTCATCACCACTACTATCATCATCATCACCAAGGCCAGGGGGAGAGGAGACTAGGTCCACAGGATCGTCATCAGTATTTGAAAAGCTAGACACCAGTCGAGAGGAACTCCTGGTGGAGTATTTCCGCTCCCTAGAGCTTTGAATAGGACGGGAAGGGGCAGACGAAGCCTTCCTTTTCTTTGATTTCACTGGGGCCAATGAAGGTGTAACAGTTATTCCAACAGAAGCCGAAGCCTTTGTATCCTTGGCTGCAAAAGCAAGAAATATCAAAAGCCAGGCACAATGTAGTAAGAAAAACAGGCAGATATGCAAAAATGATAGAAAACCTGAGGGCTAGTCGAAGGTAGGGGCCAACACAGCACGCCTAGGAGGCCACCAAGCGGTAAAGGAATTCACATCTTCTGGAGCATACACACGAATGGGGCTGAGAAATGAAGATGGAGCAGCAGCAAGTAGTTCGACAGTGGCCTTAGAGAGGCGGCCACTGCCTAGCTCAGAATCAAGGTGCAGAATATCCATGGGGTAATATAAAACGAGGTGAGGAATGATTGGTTTTAAACCAAATTGTCTAGGAAAGAGGGACGGGTTGTAGAACTCAAAGGACCAGCTAACATTGGCCCTAGAGGCAACAGGCGACCGAGCCCCTAGACAATCGACTACAAGGAATCGGTGATGGACGCAAGCAGTTAGCAAAGTGTCAGAAACAGATTCTGGGGAGTCATCCCTAAAACCTGGATAAGCAACTACCCATGATTGGTCGAAAGAACCAACACGAGGTCGAGGCGGCGGGGTAAGCTCATCAAAAGTCCCGGATTGTAGAAACTCGACAAATGCGGTAGCAGAAGATTCAAGTTGACCCTGCATCAACAGGATCGTAGACAGAGAAATGGAAAAGGACAGGGAGTATAACAAAAGGGTCAAATGGAAAAGATTCGAAGAAGGGGATATCGTGTGGAAGGTGATACTCCCCATAGGAGCAAAGGACAGGGAGTGGGGAAAATGGTCCCCAAATTGGGAAGGACCCTTTAAGATACATCGGGTGCTGGATGGGAATGCATACTGGCTATCAAGCTTGGAGGGCGAGCCCCACAGAAGATGTATCAACGGCAAATATCTAAAGTCATATTTCCCAAGTGTGCGAGAAGAACACGAGAAGAAAACAGAGGAAGACAAACAATAGGAGCAATAAAAGTAGGCTACCAGCCACTTTGTTTTTTTTAAAAGGATAGAAGCTTTTATTTAACATTATATGAAGCATGTACGAGGGATCTCAGTATGAAGTCGGCTCCTTAGCCACTTCTGATAATTATATGCGATTATGTTTTCTAAATGCTATCATTACAGAAACAGGAAGTACTCAGTACATTGAAATAAAATGTCAATAAAAAGGCCAAACACATGGCCTGAAGACTCTGTCCAACAAAATTACCCACTGCTACAAAGATCAATACTAGTGTCCAGTCACAACGTCAAACCAGAACAGCTAAAGACTAAATGGTTCAGCAAAAAAGACGACGAAGCTGTTCCCACTTTAGTAGGCATTCTCCTTGTTTTTCATCCGACTCTTGTATCTCCCGTGCCCATTTACCATATTCTTCCTTCAAACTCACCACTTCATCCACAACAATTTGAGTGTCGCGTCGACTGGACAGCAGCTTCTTTTCCAGAGACTCAGCCTCATCCATCAGCGAAGCCATCTTGGCTCGATGCTCAAGGATCTTCTCTTCCAATCTCTTCACCTCATCCTCATTGGTGTCATACTCGGTAGTTAGATTCTGGATTTGGGCCCGGACAGAGGAATTCTCTTGCTCCATACCTTCAGCCTTGCGACGCTTGTAGTGGAAATCCTCCACTTTGGCCATCAACGATGTGCTCCTTGCCTGAGCCGCGTCCGAATCTGAAAATATGGTCGCAACATTCTCCAACAGAGAAGAATCAGAGGAGAATTCAGGAGCAACCCTCAAGATCGAAACAGCGGATATCATAGCCAATCTTTGTGTTTCCCCGAGCTGGTGCAAACACAACTCAAGGACATTGCGGACTGCTGCCTTGGCGAAAGAAAGAGACTCCACTGAAGGGACACTCCTAATTAATTGAGAGGAAGTAGAGGTCCCAGCATCAGAAAAACCAAAATCAACGTTTATAGCCGATCTCTCAAGTTGTTGAAATCGCGCACGACGAGAGGAGAGATCCTGAAGGGTGAGGGTCATGAGGAAAATGAAAGAAATGTTTAAAAAAGCAAAGCCAAACAGGGAAAAGTAACTCAACCGATGGGATACACGGAGGATCGGATTCAGGAACCAGGCCAGTATTTCTTTCCTCCAGGGAGTAATCATCAATTAGCTCTTCAGTAGTCGGGGAGCCTTGGGGATTACCAGCGTCTTCATCACCACTACTATCATCATCATCACCAAGGCCAGGGGGAGAGGAGACTAGGTCCACAGGATCGTCATCAGTATTTGAAAAGCTAGACACCAGTCGAGAGGAACTCCTGGTGGAGTATTTCCGCTCCCTAGAGCTTTGAATAGGACGGGAAGGGGCAGACGAAGCCTTCCTTTTCTTTGATTTCACTGGGGCCGATGAAGGTGTAACAGTTATTCCAACAGAAGCCGAAGCCTTTGTATCCTTGGCTGCAAAAGCAAGAAATATCAAAAGCCAGGCACAATGTAGTAAGAAAAACAGGCAGATATGCAAAAATGATAGAAAACCTGAGGGATAGTCGAAGGTAGGGGCCAACACAGCACGCCTAGGAGGCCACCAAGCGGTAAAGGAATTCACATCTTCTGGAGCATACACACGAATGGGGCTGAGAAATGAAGATGGAGCAGCAGCAAGTAGTTCGACAGTGGCCTTAGAGAGACGGCCACTGCCTAGCTCAGAATCAAGGTGCAGAATATCCATGGGGTAATATAAAACGAGGTGAGGAATGATTGGTTTTAAACCAAATTGTCTAGGAAAGAGGGACGGGTTGTAGAACTCAAAGGACCAGCTAACATTGGCCCTAGAGGCAACAGGCGACCGAGCCCCTAGACAATCGACTACAAGGAATCGGTGATGGACGCAAGCAGTTAGCAAAGTGTCAGAAACAGATTCTGGGGAGTCATCCCTAAAACCTGGATAAGCAACTACCCATGATTGGTCGAAAGAACCAACACGAGGTCGAGGCGGCGGGGTAAGCTCATCAAAAGTCCCGGATTGTAGAAACTCGACAAATGCGGTAGCAGAAGATTCAAGTTGACCCTGCATCAACAGGATCGTAGACAGAGAACCAGCAGAGGCAGGAAATGAAAAGAATTTGGAAAAATAGGCCGCTGACCATACTTGCAAAATCCAAGCCACTCCCCCAAGCTTGGACAGAGGGCTGTTGGCTACACAAGAATTCATTCCCCGGTAAAAGGACCCTAGCAGCATTGCTGCTAAATTGTAAACTTTCCCAGTGCTCAGGGAACAGGCCATGGGGAGGTATTCAGCAGAAGGCTTCCCGGAGATAGGACAAAAAACATACTGACATATAAGCACCCACAAAAACATAATGTGCTCAATCTCAGTTGGGTCCTCGGAGCTATCCTCATACTGCTTCACTACTGCCCGATGAGAAGGATAGCAATAGCGCAGGGGAGCAAGTTTAGGGGCTGCAGGGTCATCAATAAGGTAAGGAGAATCAGGGCCAATCAACGGAAGGCCAGTAAAAAGATAAATGTCATAGAGGGTAAGGGACATGGGCCCCCAAGCAAACAGGAAGGCATTGTTGGATGGAGACCAAAAGCGGATCAAGCAGTCGAATAACAAAGACTGTTTGGGGATGCCTACCTTGGACAGCTCTATTAAACTCCAAAGGCCCTGAGACTTCCACTGGTCTCCATATTTAGGCTGTAGACGATTAACCCAATCAATCCATTGGGCTGATACTCGTGGCCAGGATTTAAATTGAGCAGGCACTGCGTGAGGAAGGAGGGATCGAGATAACAACAGATCAGTGCTAGATTGGAAATGAACAGGGAACAAGCGATTTTGGATAGTTGCGGGGAACGCATTATCAGAATATGAAGGATGATCAATGGGCCCGATGGCTTCCACTGGGAGAACAACCCCCATCTCAGATCTGCAAAAAGAAAGGTATCACATAGATACGCACCACTTATCCAATCTTAGCAAATGTAGGCACAAATACCTGTTATCTGCAATAGGGCGATCAACGCATTGTTCGGAGTTAGACATTACTACAAGCAAAATACATACGTGTGAAACATGTGATCTTAAGCAGAAATATCACAGAGATCCCACCTAAACTACATAGGAAGACACGGGTCATCGACAGAACAAGGAAATGATACGGTTTCAAACATAAACAGTGTACAAGCATTCGGCCTTAATGACAAGAGAACGACAGCTACATTGGTCTAACTCCAACTATATACCCAATCTCTCAAACCCAAAAGGAGACCAACATATCTACCTACTTATCGTCCTCCACAAATATAGAATACCGGCGCCATACCTGAGAACAGAGGAGCACCGAAACGGTTGAAGGCAGAGGAGAAGCTTGCAAAGCCCAGAGGAACGCCCCGGAAAACAACACTCGACGGCCGTAAGGTTGAAGAAGCAACGCACGACGCAGGGACGGTGCTGGGAATTTGGGGCAATGGCGAAATAGGCGCACGCGGGACTGAACGCCGATGAGAAATGCAAGAAATCAAGAATGGATTGACAGGAGATTCGACGAAAATCGGCCGAGGGATTTGGGAGAGAAATGCTAGGGATTTTACAGAGAAGACGCGCGAATGTTTGGGGATTTTGCCCTCTTTCTTAGGAGACATCAAAATTCAAACCAGTTTGGGCTGTGTGAGCAAAGAAATAGACACGGGCCAATGTCCAATATACAAGCAAATGGCCTGCCAGGCCACATGCTTGCAGGGGGCATCTGTTTGTGATAAAAAATTATAAGCCCAAATGAAAAGGCCCAATCAGCAGAAGCCCAACTCGTTGGTAATCAGGTCCGCCCCACAGAAGATAGGAATTGAGCGCCAAATCAGTTAGAAGACGTGAGACATGGCCCAGAACGTGGGAACATGGGAGAAACTCCCCAAAGAGAGGATAAAAGGAGACGCTGGACAGTAGAAAAAAATCATCAACACTCTACACAAAAACTCAGCACAAAAGTCTGCACAACTTACTGTCAATTCTCAGCAAATTTATCATTCAAATTTACTAGTTTCATTAGGCTTTCTGCATTTCAATTCAACTTTTCGACTTTGTTTTTATTATTATATTCTTGTAAACATCTTACATTCTTGTTGAAAATACAAATCAATGTCAGGAGTTTATTCCTATGAATTTCAATTTGATCATTTTTACTTTTCGGTATCATATCGTTTAGGAGATTATAACTGACGGTCAAGTTTAGTTCCTATTTTCGTTTCGATTTTAGAAGTTAGATATTTTTACGCTTTTTTACACGAATTGGCGCACGAGCGCCTGGCACGCCCAGCAATTCGCAAATTTACACAAACAATAACTAAGGCCAAGCAGTTGTAAACTGATCAAAGCAGTGAGATTCAAGACAATGATTTGATCTCACATAGTCAAACAACTCCTACAAAGAACTGACAAAACATCAGTCTAACCTCCACAGCTCCAAACAACAATTTTCAGGCCTTGCTTTTGTCCTTCTCTGTTGACATTCCACCACCAATAGGGACAAACCCTAAATATGGTTCCCTTTGCTACTTCATTGAGATAATCGATGACCTTGAGAAAAGGACATCATGGTCATTGCTAATCAGATTTCCACAAGATTTTTTCCAGAATTCAAAAAAACAAAATTGCAGATTCACAAGCACCTCAAGAGCAAGTTCTGTCGTGCATAGGTGTCAAAGGCGAGAGCCTCTTGCCTTAAGGTGAGAGGCGCCACCAGGCGAAGATGCTGCACCTAGGTAATATTGATGCCTTCATTTTGAAATCATGTTGTTTATGTCATTAAAGTTGGTGGACCAATTGTTAACGTGCATCGATTAGTTGATGGTGAAAAAAACCTGCATTGGGGGTATATATACGAGGCAATGGATCGAGCTAAGGAGGCTATTGCTTTGGCTTTCAACAATAAGGAAGAGAAGTACCAAAGGATTTTTCAATCATTGATGAAAGGTGGACAGATCATCTTCATAGGCCTTTGCATGCAGCTGATTACTTTTTGGTATCGTAACAAAAATGCTTATGGACTTTTTGCAATACCTATGGCCATTAGACAAATAAATAAGTTGTCACCCGGAAAGTTTTGTTTTTTGTTTCAATATCGTAACATAAACATATTGTTGAAGAGTATTCGAATGCCGAAATTTTGGATCTCATTTGACAGCCGAATCGTGGTTGGCTTATGGCTGTTCGGCCCCAGAATTGCAAAAGATTTTGCTGTGAGAATTCTGAAACTTACATGCAGCGCGTCTGTTCGTGAGCGGAACTGGAGTATGTTTCAGCTTTTGACATAGTAATTATTATTATTGTGAAGAATAAACATTTCAAAACTTTTCGCAGCTTCATTCTTAAAGCAGGAATAGGTTGGGGCATGAGCGATTGAATGATCTTGTCTTCATTAAATATAACCGGGCATTGAAGCGCCGATTACATCCTATAGTGAACTTGCCACTGTTAACAAGACAACGTTTGTTGACACCCTCCAGTGAAATGCAAAAATTGGATGAGATGACAAAGCTTGACTTGATGAACAGAGCAGGAGTTCAAGCTTTCTGTATGGGTTTAGGCTCCTTGAATTTGAGCTTCAAAAAATATATTCTCCAAATAATGTTTTTATAGAATGATTGCCATCTGATTTTTTTCATGTACTTGGAATAGAGAAAAGGATTCTCCAGGTAAAATTTTTTTTAAAGAATTGTTATCCAAACACATCTGTAATTAATTTTAAAGCAACTATTCAAAAATGGTTCTATGAATAAAAATTACATTGTTTTTTTGTCATAATCTAAGACGGGAACAATGACGATATATGAAACAACTGAAAATAACCAAAAATAAAGAAGATGTAAATTTCACTTGGTTTTATACGGTTTTAATTTAGTAGTTAAATTTATACCCCAAGTAACTGTCTCTGCTATAGCGCATGTGCTCTATAGTATTTAACTTATCCATCATGGAAACGATGTTGTCAACTCATAACAATCTTCGATTAAATTATATTGTCAACTCCATAATAATGCTTCCTGAGTTAGATATACAATCGAAGATTGTTGACATAATAAGTTGACAACATGGAAACGATGTTGTCAACTTATCCACCATGTCTTTAACTGGGAAAGAAAATAAGATATATATAGTATTTAACAGTGATTTTCTTATAACCCTAGTATATAACCTTTACATATTGTGTGCACTATCTATTATATGTATTTCCTTTTTATTTTGAGAGGTGTAGGAATAAAATACAAAACATACCAAATTATACCAATCAAATTGGAAATTTACACTTTTGGGACACATCTATGCTAATTAGTTATCTTGGGTATAGCAATCATATTACTTTAACTAATTGGTGTACAAATATACATATAATTATCTATTAAATTTAAACTATCCAGCAATAGAAAACGATTTATTCCGTCAATAAGCTGCCAAAGTAAATTTCCATATAAAGAACTAAATTATAAATTTCCATATAAAGAACTAAATTATATATAAACATTAGAAAAATGATGGAAAAACTGACTAATATAATGTATAGAAAGACAAAATCTTCCAACCAATTATTTCTCGATTGAATTTATTATTAGAAATTAGCACTTTCTAAAATATGGCAACTTGAACAACTCCCCGCCAATGAAGTGACACTGTGGCAGAGACCTGTAGGGATTCAAACTCTTGTGGACAAAAACAACCACCTTACATTCATGTTAACAAAAAACAAAGTATATGACAATTCGCCTCTCTAGATAAGTAAATTTTTTTTCCCTTTGATTTTTCGTCGAACCGTAACAAAAATTGTATTAAGTCAGTTAAAAATTTATGTCCTGTTTCTACTTAACTACGTTCTCATATCAGCAAATCGATCAATTTTCTTGCTCAATTGGATGATATACAAGATTACAGGAAATCCAATAACTTAGTCCATTTTCTTTTCCGGAGTGGACAAATAAAATCTACGTTAAATAAGCCTGGAGGGGCTGAGAGGAGGGTTTTCTGTGATGTCAACTCGGGACGTTCCAGTTCCATGATGCGGATCAGAGTGCATTCCCTGGCCGTGAAGTAGTGGGAGCAGCTTTTCCTAGTTCCCTTATTCATAAATTCCAGCATGAAATTGATCAGACCCCATAGAGTGGCAGAAACGTTTTCACAAATGAGTCCCGTGAAGATGTAGCTGTCGAGTCTATCCAGTATCCCACCTGAGGATGAACCCACGAACGAATGGACTTAAACCTCGCATACACTACTGCACAAATGCATGAATAATATGTCTACCCCAGCGAAGCACGTTCACAGCATAGCAAACAAACTAAATCCCAGTGTTGCCACTTGAATCTGGTGCCGGGTAAAGATTTAAACCACCTACAGTCGTTGGTATAGCAGTGCCAGTAGAGAACTACTCATCGTTACTGCTTACAACTTCCTGTCATGTTAGAATTAATTAAGTTTTCCACTTGCTACTGTAACTAGTTCTTATCTTCTATTGCGTAGAAGTTAACCACAAAGCGAATAACAAATTGACGCGGAGCAAGAAATAGATCAAATGAAGGATTATGGATGAGGTTTTGATGAGAAAGTTGCCATTTAGGACCTGATATAGTCTATCCATCCGTTTGGACATATAAACAGTAGCTGAGATACTGGAATTGGTTAAAATATAATTGAAACTTGGGTGATGTATTTCCAGTTGTAAGGCGACACCAAACAGGATATAAAATAATTCCAAAGAACAGTATCGACAAGTTGGAATTTGCGTCATGAAAAAGTAGCCAAGTTGAAAACAAAGTGGTGAAGCCAAGAAAAGAGCCAAAATTTTAACTAGTAGTAGGTATTACCATGCCCAGGTATGAGCGATCCTGAATCCTTGACACCCGCATCGCGCTTGATCATTGACTCCGTCAAATCACCAAAAATAGACCCAAAGAAGATCTTCAAGATTATATTTCTCGGAAGATATTATATTTAAAATTTAAAATTTTTACATATTTAAAGTAATGTACAATCCTAGTTGGGTTAAAAAATCTTCAAGATTCTCCGATAACACAACTTAACCATCCAATTACTTGATCTTCAAGATCAAGTTTTGAAACTCACCCCACCCCCACCCCCACCCCACCCCTTCCCCCCATCCTGAATCTATAAATATATGCTTTGATTCTTCAAATCTATTGTGACAGACATATCTGAACAAAGTCGATATATTCATAATTGTTGCACGATTCTTACGATATCAATGGGTTGTCCAGAGTTATCCTCAGATACCATATTCCAGATTCTAACTAAAATTACATCCTTGCGCTTGTTGGATACATGCAAAGTTGTTTCCAAAGAATGGAAGAAGATGATCTATGAACCAAGTTTCACGCCGATTCATTCCGATCGGACTAAGACGAAATCGGGATACTTCATCCAAGATATAAGGCGCAATGAATATGTGTCCGAGTTTGTATCCTATGATAATGATAGTACTCTTCCAACAGGGTTTTTACCAAAGAAGGCCAAGATTTTGGCATGTGCTGCCAACCAAGGGATCTTGTGCTGTGAGAAGGAACTCGAAAAACGACAATGTCGGTACTATGTTTGCATCCCCGTCACAAGAGAGTGGAGAGCTCTGCCAAACCCGAAAACCCGCCATCGAACCACAGCTGTGGCCATGACAGTTTTGAGACCCCAACCTCTTCGTTTCAGAATAATCCGATTATCACCACGAGGATTGATAGGGTAAGTGTCAAGAAAATTGTATTTTCATATTCAGTCTACATGTTTAGTTTTTTTACGATTTTTGGTCCTGGCCGGAAAACCTCTACGTAAACATATCACATATGTCCTCAACACAATTAAAGTCAAGTTTCAACCAAAAAAAAATCTGGTTACAAGCAACTAAACAAAATTAATCAACACAAAAGACAAATTTGGCCATCTTTACTTGATCGGTTTAGTGTCTCTCTGGTATTTCACATTTAGGTTGGAAGTCGGAAATAGTTAATTGGAGATTAATTAAGTTAGACTTTTTTTGTTGTTTTTTTTTATCATAACACACTACAGAAAATACGTGTATGCAAGAAAAGTTCATTGGATATGTTGGAATGTTCCAAATTCTATCCGCTACATATGATTGGATTTTTAAAATTAACTTAGGTATTTTTTAACAATTTAAATGAAATTACATGGAACCTGCGGCCTCAGTTGTACGTGGACCACAGATTTACAGATTGGTACCACCATGAGGTAGAAAGTTCTAGACTTCTAGTAGCTATCAGTATACCTATAATTTTCTCGTCCATTTATTAAAATATTGATGCTAATGTACTGAGGTGTGATCAACCAGGAGCTTCTAAAATTGGAATCGAATTTCTATATAAGGTTGAGTATGCCATTTTATTATTACATTTGTAGATACCTGCAAGAAAATTGTATTTTCATATTCAGTCTACATGTTTAGTTTTTTTACGATTTTTGGTCCTGGCCGGAAAACCTCTACGTAAAAAATTTCAGAATCGATATCATCAATTTAATATTAAGTAAATTTATATTTTGTCATGGGTAGTCACGTAAAAAATTTGAGAATCACATGAGAACCCAAGGAAACATGGCCGATACTGGAGCTGAATCTTATTTGGGCCAAGGTCCAAAAAACTAGAATCGATATTTGGGCCTCAAACCTAGGAAGTTATTACTGGGAGAACTCAAAGCCCGTCAATTGAAAAGGACACTGCCCACGCCCACCTCATCCGAATGTGAAATTTTTACAGGATTATTTGATGTATATTATAGTACTTTCTTTTTTAAATAATTGTAACAGTATTTGTTAAATTGTAACAGCTGAATCAAAAGAGTGATTCATATTCAGTTAATCTAAAATATAACTTAAAACGTGAGGAAAATCCTAGTTAAAATCAATTTTTATCTCATATATTAAATTAATTAGCTTTTGTTTTCGGTAATACGATTTTGGTCCTATTTTGGCCGGAAAACCTTTACGTGAGGTGGATGATTTGACTTGCCTAGTCACGTAAAAAAATTTGAGAATCTTTGAATATTGAGTTTTGGAAACATGATTTGAGGACTTGAATGGTTTCTTGAAAACCCTAATTTTTATGTCGCATTATGTCGACATCAAGCTAATTTAAACTACGATTGGATTATTTAGTGGATTGAAATCACAAGAGAACAAACGAAACGGACTGAAATTAATTTTCCAAACTCAAAATCTTGATGTGTGCTGATTACTTTTCCATTCATTAATTCTCTAATGTGTTACGTAATTTTGTCTAGTTTTAATAATCTTTTTGCTATTTCAGACCAGAAAAGAAACTTTTCGGGTATAGGATTGAAATATTTGATTCCGAAATACGAGCTTGGAAGGAAGAAAAGGAAGACGTTGTATTGCCATACGAGGAGTTTATATGCGCCAACCCCGCAGTTTCCGCCTCCAATTCACTGCATTGGCTCACAACAGAAGCTAACGTTCTCTCATACGATGTCACAAGCAACAGCTTCACCATATTTTCATTGCCAAACCTGTGAAAGAAGAGATCAATACTGGTGTTTACAGGAGCAAACATCTCTCGGAATACGAAGGCAAGCTTGGATTCACATGTCTCACCGAGAAGGGCGACATGCATCTTTGGATAATGGATGACATAAAGATTCACTCGTGGAAGAAGGAGAAGTCGGCGAATATCGAATCCCTTCGACAGGTTCTCACGCATCCGTCTCCGACGGGGTTCTATAACTCCGGCATTTCATTCTTGAAGGGGTTCTATGAAGTTGGATTTTATATGCTTCAAGATCAGAGTGTTCGGTCGGTGAAGCTAGATAAGTTGTATGATGCACGAGAAGTTTTTAGGTTTAGATCAGATATAGATCCTGCTCATCTTCGTTTAGTTTGAACAAATATTTTGTTGAGGGTATCATATTACACATGGAGGCATAAGTGTTATTATTTTAGTTAACATTAATTGTGAGATCTTTTACTTATAGAATTCTTGAATTTTATAGTAGTTTTCAGCTAAATATGATACCTATTTGCCTGAAGACTCGAGTCTTCTTAGTTGGACCATGCATAAACCTCTATGCAACAAATTTAATAAATATGGGACACTTGTTATGTGTGACTGACTCAATTTTCCATGTAAATGATCATAGGTTAATATATAGCATATAAATGTAGAATAATTTCAGAAAAATAAAGTGGAGGGCAGCTAACGTTTCGAGCAATAGGGCCGAAATTAGCAATAAGGTTTGATCACTCGTGGTGTCTTCCCGCTACCGAAAATTATCCCGTAACAGTTCCAACGATTTTAAGGTAATTTAACAGTAAATAATTTTTTATCTTTGAGGGTTTCCGATATATTGAAACCTGATGACCGAGGAAATGTTTGTTCATATGACATGAAAGGAAAGAAGGAACAGGAAGGACTTTCAAATCATTTTTTACTATACTTTATGTAAATTTATATGATTTGATATACAATATGGTACATACATCTACATAAAGTTAGTGTTCCACCAACCTACGTCATTCCAATATATAGGATGCGACTCTAAAATCTTTTTGACTCTTAAAACTCAACAATCTTCATGGCATAGATGATACTGATGTCGTTTACAGAAAACATTAACTCTTGATCTCAATAACAGAGAATTGTTTGAACGATATGACACTATGATAACAGAATATGACGAAAAAGTTAAGCTTCGATTGGTCAGATTAATCCTATTTAGCTTATTTTGGAGCTTGAGATTTTCTAAATAAGCACATATTGAAAAATTCAGATATGTCCACGAACATTAAAAATTAAGTACTCAAAATTTTTGAAATTTATTTATTTAATATATAATTAAACTATATTAATAATATATCAACTTATGAACTATCGAATAAAAAAGTTCATTTCGAAAAACAAAAGTTTAATTCTAGCTTAGCTCGAATTGAGTAAGCTCGAATATTTTTTTGTTCACGCTTGAAACATCCAGGAACTGGCTTGGTTCGATTAACCCAGATCTAATGATGTATGTGTAAGATTAAAATAATTGCAAAGTTCATTAAATTATTAAAAACAAAAAGAAATTAGTTTCAAGAAACACTAAATAGAAAAACGTCAAAGCAAAAATAGAGTACAAGAATTCTGACAATCAAATCAAAGTCCAAACCAAAAATTAGGAACTTCGAATGTGATGAGATTACTACAATTAATCTTCGAATTATGGTAATGCAACGACAAGTTTACAGGCATTATGTCAACCTTGTAGGCGCTACTTGACAAGATTTCTTCACCGAATTTTGTAGATATGATAGCTCGCACCATCCACTTATAAGTATGTCGTACGTCCACGAGTTTGGGAGCACTCCTTGAATTTGCACCTCGTTCATAAGCCCCATCCAGCTTTCAAAAGGTCGTTGATGAGTAGGTTATATGTACTGGTTCTTGGAGTAAAACCTTTGGTTACCATCTCACAGTGAAGCCTTACGGATTCTTTCTTGTTATCACATTTGAAGAATGCCCGAAACTTTCATTTCTGAAAGGATTTCTTGTACTTTATACATTGACCAGTCATGGAAAATCCACCAAAAAGAATGTAATATGTTGTGATAATTAGGAGAAACTCCTTCCAGTTTCATTTGAGAATACATGTCAAACACCTTCTTTAAATGAAAGTTTTTGCAGTATGCTTAAATCTGAGCATAGTAAGTTACTGTATCTGCTGGAAATTCGGATTTTCTCATCTTCTCCAATACAGATGCTGCTTTTCTTGTCAACTTTAGACCAAACTGGGGAATCATTTCCAAGTGTTATAAACTGTCTGATTTCAAGAGGCTATCGTGAGTAATCAAGACAGTATCGACCTTTTAGATTTTGAAACAGCATGTAGCAAAAGTTGAAGAGTAAATGTATCGGGACAGAAACCAGAAAAAAATAGATAACCTCTAATGACTCATTGACATTATTGAATCGCAAAACCCTTGAATTATTCCCTCAGGACTTAAACCATAACTTTCCATTTGATTCAGAAGTTGGACATAATTTTCAAGTTTCCCTTCTCTGAAAGAAGCCTTGACTAAGGTGTTAAATGTAGTATGGACCGGAGAAAAACCAAACTGCTGCATTCCAGTATATATAGATTGCACATCATATTGGCAAAAAATTAATCAATCCATTAAGTAAAACATTATATGCGGTAGTGTTAAACAAAATCTTTTTGGCTATGCATTCTTCGACCAATTCAAGGGCATGAGACTCTTTTCCTGCTTTAAGAACATCCATGAGAGATGTATAATTATTAATTAACACGTCTGGTACTAATCCTCTTCATACACAATCTCAATACAACGTCTCTGTCTCACAAGCATCGAGTATAAACATATTCTCCTCCACACCTCTCATTTTCATGTCCTCGTACAGACCTTGAGCCACTTCCTTTTTACCAGCTTTGATAGAGCCATCTATTACTGTGGCATAGATAAAGGAATTTGGCATGACATTTTGACTAACCATGTTATAAAAGACATCAATAGCATCTTCAAGAATTCCAATGTTCACATAGCCGTTAATTACTGAGGAATAAGTGACGACATTTGGAAGTTTGTTTCTCTCTTGCATTTTCTGCAGTGCAGACACCGAACCCTTCATATCACCTAATTTACAGCGCCAATCAATGCTGAATAGGAGACAATGCTCGGTGAACCATTAGACTCCAAAAGAATATTAAACGTATCCTCTGCTTCTGAACTTTCCAAACTTAAAAGTCCATCAATTACAGCAGTAAACACCACCACATCAAAGGCAATTCCTCGAATCAACATTTGACTGTGCAAGTTAAATGCACCTTCTTATAACATTTTTAAAGAAAGAATCAAGAAGAATTGTGAAAGTAACATGGTTCTGGCCATCACCAACCCTTACCATCTCAGTAAAAAGTGATTTCGCCTCAGCCAAACTTCCAGTCTTAAGAAGCCCGTACATAACACAACTATTCGTAGCTACATCAAGGGTCAATCCCACTTGCAATCATTATTTTATACTCACATAATACTTCCTTGATATGGTACTTTTTACAAAATTCACCAATCGAGCTAGTGCATATGATTTCATCTGCTACCACACCCACTCCTTCAACTATGATCCCCTGTTTCTCACCATTACTGACCTCAAAATCAGAGGTAACTAAAAGTTCATTCATATTACTTTTTGCACGATGAAAATCCCCTCTTTTACAAAATTCGTAGATCAATGTGTTATAAGTAACATGATCGGGTAAGACACCTGTTTTTATCATGCTATCCATCACATCAAATCTAGGATTAACTGTTCCGCCTCACAATATGCTTTTATCAAAGTATTAAAACTTATACAATATCTCTATAAAATTTATATTCTTATTTACATCAGTACACATGTTCAGGATCAATCTAGCATTTGGCATACACTTTTCGCAAAACCCTTTTGTTAATACATTACAAGTAAAATAATCAGTATTTACACCAATCTCGACCATCTCAGAAACCAACCCAAGTCACATTTCAACATGCCCGTGTTTACAAAATCCCAGATCACAGTGGACTTCCCTTGATTGATATACATTCACTATCCAATATGCCCTCAATCAAACATACGCATGCCAAAGAGTTAAGAAGGAAGAGAAAACAGATGCTACATCCATATTTCATGATTAGTGCTCAGTCAAGCGTAGGCATCCAAGAATTATCAACTCAATTAACTGTGTCTTCCATTATCATCTATATCATAATTCATCATATACAAAAAGAGCATAAGCCTCAAAATATTTTAGCAGTAAATCCACATCATAGAAGAAAAGAATTTAAACAAATACTATCCAAATCAAAATGAACACATCAAATTCCATGTAAAGGATTCCATTTTTTATTGATATTAAAAATTACAATGCCATGTATGATGTATACCTTAAAGAAATAGTTGAAAGCATATAAAATATTCAAATTCATGACAATGCATATTGCGGTGTCCTTGCAGCCATACTAGCAACCTGAGCCTGCATCTGAACCGCCCTGACTTTCGAAGCTGTGGCTCGATGGAAAAACTGCTCTCGTGATAAAAGCCTCACATTTCTCAAATATTGATCAAACGGCACCGCCCCTTCTTGCACCGCTTTATCCAACGCATAAATGGTATCTTCCACAGCTAAATCCGATGCCGTGCAATCCATCATCTGCTTCGACAGAGTATCAGACAGCTCGAATGCCTCATCCACATCTACACTACTGAAATCTTGGGAGCACAACTTTCCTTCATTATCTCTTAACCATTGGTTCAAAACATCAGTATTCATCAGCACCAACTGTAATTGCTGCTCCAATCCCTCTCTTTCATCCTGCATTTCCTTCAATCCTCTCCTCAATTCTTCCTCATGCTTCCGTAACACACTTTGTGTGCTAAAAAGGCCTTCCATTTCAACCTCCCTTCCATTCCTAATCTCTCTAATGTCAGTACTAAGACTTTCAACCAGCTTGTTTATGGCGTTTTTCTTAAAAACCTCAGCAGGATCCTCCATCACTCTCCCGACCCCATATGGTGGCGGAGGACTAAGGGAATAAACCTTGGGTGGCATTGTCGGCCGCGCCTCCGTCGACTCCATTGACGAGTTTACACTACCATAATTGGAATTCAGATTAGGGTTCAAATTGTGAGTCGAGGGCTTACGCTGCGAGTAAAGGGGAGGATCCCGAGCAAAAAAACTGGCTCAAATTCCTCACCAATTCAACTAAATTAGATCCAGGAAAGACCCACGTCTGGAGGTAAGGGATAGAAACCACGCCGTTGGGCGACACGAAGGGATGGGGACGCTTGATGATCATGTCGCGCGTGGGGTTCACGAGTACGAAAGGCACCTGTCGGGGGTATGCCTCCATCAGCCAGATGAGAACTGGGATATTGTACGTGACACCCTGGAAGGACATCGGCACTGTGCCGTCCGCCTGCAGGAGGTTGACGGTGCGGCCGTCGTTGTGATTGAAGACGGCGGTCTTGGGCTGCAGCGAAGGGTACGCCTCCGTGAGGTGCAACAAGTGCTGCCGGATGTGCCACTTCATGTCCTCTGCGTACGGCAGCGCCGACGGGCCGCGCTGCGACAGCACGCTGTTGAGGAATTGTTGCGTGTATTGCTCCATTTCACCAGAAATCAAACGTACACAAATCTTTGTTTCCTCCTGCAAATCGCTTACTGATCCGAATCCAACAAAAAAAATCTGCTGCAATTGATAATATTTTAACAAATCGAATCGAAGAAAACGAAATGAGGTAAGAAAAGTGATTGCTTGGATAGATTGAATCATATATATAGTCGTTGTTTTTGACCTGCCCCTCCCTCACATTGTTGTCCATGTGAATTTAACCCCATGAAATTATGAGTTATATCAATTGACCCATTAAACTATTGATTATGTTGCACAAATACTAAATATTAATCAAGCCTTGTAAAAAATGATTCAAACCTTGTAAAAAATATTAGTCAAACCATGTTGGGACTCAATATTTGTTTCCGCCATGAAAGTATAAGAACAAGACACTCGAACGGTTTATACAAATTATAAAGTCTGAGTTATATTTGCACGACAAAGTAGAATTTAATATAACAGTGTATTTTTTTTTATCTTATTATTGTTATACGTTTGATATTAATATAAGATTATTAAGTGTAATAATAATTTAAATGATTGACACTTAAAGTTTGAGTTGTTATATAATTTAAAATATTTAAGTTATGCTAATATTATACATTATTCTGTTAGTAAAACGACAAGCTCTAATATGCCGTGAAGATTGAGGATTTCAAAATTCTTAATGCAATTTATTATGCATTTAAATTTGAAAACGTAACACGAATTTATGATATAACTAATATATGACACTTGATTTAAGATATTGCACAAACTCACTACTTTTTATGAACTATATATTATAGTTCTTTAATTGGGTCTATTATGGTAAATTATTTTTACAAAATAAAAATCCGACACTAGTTGATAAACACTTTTCTTTTAATATATACAAGTGAATGATAAAGTTGATAATAAATAAGATTTTATTTATCTGTTGGGTTCGAAAATGGATGCTATCTTGATTTTGATATTGCAAACCTTGTTATTGTGTTTCTAATACATTTACTTAAATGTGCAGTGTATATAAATAAAAGTGAAAAAAGCAACTTACTAAAAGCTGATGAAAAACCTCAACCGGCTAAAAAAAGACTTTTTCTGTTTAATGACTTTCACCGGATAAAAACGCCGAAGAAAATCATCCGATTAAAAGAAGATTTCATATCAAAGAAGTTCTTCGATTTAACAAGACATCGGCGAAAAAAAAATTTCACTTACAAAAGAAGCCCAAAGAAGAACGTGATGCAATTTCATAGAGAATACATTCAGTTCGACGGACATATTCAGGAACCAGTACTACAAACTTCCAAGATTCAGGTTTCCAAGGGCTTCTCCAACCCTGCACTATTTGCTTTGCACCAATTTGGTGCAAAAGAAACAACTCCAACCATTGCTTCAAATTTGACACCATTTCACCAAATTGGTGTTGGGCACCAAATTTGACACCAAATTTGGCGCATAGTTTTCTCTGTGTCAAATTCATTTCTTTTTTTTATTTATTATAATCATAATTATTTAAAAATAATTTATTATATCAAATAAATTAAACATTCAAAAAATTATACTAACTTAATTAATTAATCTTAATAATATTAATAAAAATTTAAACTGTGTTTTTAGTTTTATATTAAATTTTTTTATTAAATGTATAATCAATAATTTAAATTAACTTAGTTTTTTATTTTTAAATATTAATAATAATGATATTGTTAAATTTATTAAAATATAAAAATATTAATATAAGAAATTAATATATAGAAATTAATGGGAATATTCCGAGAATATATCTTTTGGTGCAAGATTTGAAGTAAATGGGTTGGAGATGGATGTTGTATTTGGTGTAGAAATTGCACCATTATAGTGCAGAAATTGCACCAAAATAGAGTTACGGGTTAGAGATGGCCATTGCTCAAATCAGCTCACACTTCCGAGAATTTCGAACGTTGCGTTATGACCATTGCCTCCTATATTCAAAAGTTGTAAGAACATCTATTTAATGAGCCAATAGGAAAGAAGGATATACGAAAAAAAAAGAAAGAGAAGAACACGGTGAGGAAAAAAGAAAGAAACAGAAAAGAAGTTTATTCTCAAGTGGATTCAAAATAGACATATTAGCTTTACTGAAGAGCTATCCCCTATGTCTGAGTATAAATCTCAGAATACAGAATAAAAGATTTAATCCTCACACATATAATTACTCACACTAAAATGTGAGATGAGTTCATAGACTAGATGAATGCTTTGTCTTCGGATAAAGAAATTAAATATTGTGCTTGTAGACTTGAGTTAAGGGACGTTAAATATTATGTAGATTTTAAGGTTCTAGCCTACAATCGAGAGCTCGACCATTGAATCATGTTTCATTCCTACAATGAAGAGCTCACACTATTAAATCATTATTTGATTCATATAGTGGAGTGGATACTATAGGTTTCAGTATAGGAGATGGATAAGTCATACAACCAAAGTGGATTTGTACAAAGTGTTGTATAAATCAAAATCTTCTAGTGAAAGTCTTCCGACAATGAGAAGGAGGATATGTATAAGGATTGAACCTTCAAACTTCTGTGACAAATTTGTATGCACTCACTTTGCATTGCATATTCATCTTTCATATTTTCAAACTTTAAAATCTTAAGCAATTTTTAGAGGTTTATGTTGACTTATTCCATTTAGTTAAAATTAGAACTCGATATAATTTTCGAAGTTCAACTCATGTTTTGAGCATTTCAAGAACAAGAATTATTATAAATCCAGTGGATACAATGATGTTATTTTATCTGGAAAAACCCTAGGTAACAAATTTAAAATGAAGAAAAACATGAGCTGATAAAATCTGTTAACATGTGAAATATTGATGGAAATAAAACCGATGCCAGATATCAGTTTACGGATCGAAAACGGATATTACGTGCTTTAAAAAAACCATTTGGAAAAACAGCACGCAACTGGTCCAGACCGCACGCTATCTGGTCTGTTAAAACTCGAGCTGCAATAGCTCTGGTTCTTGAAAGGTTTGAGCACGGACATGTAGATTAGGTAGGACATAAAATCATTTGAAAACAACCTGAACTACTCTCTGAAAAATTGAAAGCTTAAAGGATAGTTTTAAACACATGTATGCGTGATGCAGTAAGGTGTAAAGAAAGAAATACGCTGCAATTTGTATATGGAAGTTCGGAGCTTAATCTCCTACTTCTCCCCTTCTTCCATTGCTGGAAGGATCCACTAGAAGATTTGATCTTACAGCTCTCTGTACAGACCCGATCTAACAGCCCTCAAGCTGCGAGAACTCCTAGCCCATGATGCACACCAGCTCGCAGGCTGTGTGTCTAACTAACACTTCTTTTACGTCTCAGTGAGAAAGACTACAATGATTGTTTGTGATTGTGATTCACTCATCTATTCTGTTTCGCATATCTCATATATATGTGAGTGAATCTGTGTGTGAGAAGTTACAGTGTAAAGTCACTCGCTCGATCGTTTTCTCATACACTGGGAAGTGCTTCTTCAAAGCTGATAACTCATTGTCTTCCCTGGTTTGTGCAGTCGAAAATAATCACTCATTGAAGCTCACGGCCTGTGCACCAGCTCACACCTGGGCACTGAACCATCTTACACACCAGCTGTCACCTGAGTGTGCAAACTTTCGACTATGCACTGCCTTCTGACTTCTGTTTTGTGCCTTTCTGCACTTGTATTCTTTTTTGCTCATTCCATTCTGCTCTTGTGTATCTCTTGTGCAGTACATTGTACGCTGCTTGCTGTCTGCTTGATGTATATAAAGCCTCTTGCAATTCTATCCGTTGGACACAAATTTGTAGCCGTTGTAAAGTTCTGACAATGTTGTACTTTGTGTCCTTTATCATTTAATGCATTTGCAGGCTTCATTGACTTTGAGCTCTTTTCATTAAATGCGCTGCAGTCATTTCTGACTATGAGCACGTGAATATTGTACCTGATATAGACAGGACAAAACAAATCAGTTTGAGCAACGTTAATCCAATCTTCACATATGCTCGTGTTCAAACTGCTTTGTTCTGATCTGATAGCTTCTGCTTATCTGTTCTCTGAGCTCCTTGCATTAAACTATTCTTTTTGCTCTTGAGCTGACTTGAATACTGTTATGTACTGTATTGTACCAGCTTGAGCGTTATCGACAAGTTCTGCATCAAGCTGGTTTGTCTCAGCTGGTCTCTGAGCTGTTTTCTTTCCCCAGCTGGTTGCTCCCAGCTGTTCTATTGTGTTCGCTTCTTTCACCTCTAATCTAATTCTGTACACTGTGAGATCTAAAATATTATTTGTTTTGCGCTGTTCTCTGAGCTGTTCATACTTAACTGATATAGAACACGCTGATTCTGTCTGAGCTGGTCTCTCCCAGCTGGTTTGTTCGTTTATCTCTGCTGATACATTATATCTGTTCTGAGCTTGTAATATGTTCTGAGCTGATTCTCTGATTTAAACCGATTCTGATCTGGGTTGATTCTGTACTGTTCTAATCTCTGAGTTGCTCTTCCTACACTGCTCTGCACTTCGTAACTCAGCTCTTCTTATAATGTATAGTCTTCGTCTTCGTTTGGCCCTGATCTGGTTTGTTCTATTAAGCTTATCTGAACACTGCGCTTTTAATCTGTTCTAGCCTGAACTGTTGTAAGTTGTTCTGCACTGTACTGCTAACCTCTAAGCTGGTTTGTTAGTTTCTCGCTGTTCTGCACTGTACCAGCTTAGAAGTTCTCTGTGCTGATCTTCCTTTGCTCTACATACTGTTATCTGAAATCTGCGTTGCACTTCTTCTTTGAGATGAACAATGTTCCGCCTGAGCTGATATGAACTGAAAGATGTTCTTCTTCTTCTTCGCACAGCTGATCTGTTACATTGCTTTGCTCCAGCTCGCTGCTGAGCTGCTACAGTACTCTTCTTCTTATCTGACCCAGCTTGCGACTAATTCGAACGTGCGCTTGATCGTTGAACTTAACCGCTATACCCCTGAGCTGATATCTAAGCTGCTCTTGCTCCGAGTTGGTCAGCTTGGATGTCTGTTGTACCAGCTTAGCTGTCCTATGCTGCTATAGTACCTTTATCCAGCTTGCAGCTGTTCTGGTATCCTTCTGCGCACTGTTCAAGCTGGCGTCCGATCTGGTTCTGTACACATCTTCTGTTCTGAACCATCTTGCATCATGCGCACTTGATAAAATCGTTAGAAACAAATTAACATGTTTTGTGTTAAATCAAAATTTAGATGTGATCTGTTTTACAGATCCAACAAATATTTTCTCCAAAAAGAAACCCGAGCGGAAAAATATTTTATCTGGAGAAATACCAAAATGGATACAATTTTTTATCTAGAGAAATATGTTAAAAGTTTTTAAATAGTTCACTCACCTCCCTTAAACTATTTCCAATCCCTTACATGTAGCATTAGGGCAGGTGTATTTGAAAGAGCATATTAAACTGATTTCTTTTCAAATTCAAATTTTATAATATTCTAAAATTTATATGCAAAATTGAGTCTTTGGAACTCGCAACAACCTTGAGATATTGAATTTGATATATTCAAACTTTCAATCATAGACCAGATAAGTGATTGGTCTTCAAACAATTATATCAAACATTGTGCTTATAGTCTAGGCATAACAGACAATAAATATTAGATTGCGGCCTACAACTGATAGCTCAAACTATTATATCATTGTTTGATTAATATATCAAAGAACGCACTATTTGAATCATTGTTTGATTTATATCATGGAGTGGATACTATGAGTTTAGGTATAGGCAATAGGTAAGTCTTATAGCTGAAGTTGATTTGTGCAAAGTATTGTATAAATCAAAGTCTTCTCGTGAAATTCTTCCAGCAACAGAAGAAGATGAGATGTAGAAGGATTGAACCTTCGAACTTCCCATAAACAAATTTGTGTGCAGCTACTTTACTACGTTGCATATTCATCTTGCACATTTTCAAATGATTTTCAAAATTTGAAACAGTATTAAGTAGGTTAGATTTTGGCATAGTGGTAAGCGCTTGATCCTAACAATTGGTATTAGAGCAAGGTCAGGGGTTCAAGTCTCCAAAGAAGCATTTTCTATACTTCTTGGGGGAGATTGTTGAGTTAAGCGTGCAAGGGTGAGAACAGTACTGGGATGGGTGACCTCCTGGGAAGTTCTCGTACGTCAAGCTGCTGATGTTGTGCCGCTTGATCTGGTTGGCCATGTGGGCTGTAAAAGTGTGATGCCAGATCTTAACGGGTAATACTATCTCTGTTGGGGATAGGGCCGGCGGTAGGGAAAGGTAAGACTGATCTCTAAGGGAATTGAGACAGCACCAACAGTTAGACACGCACATCCCCTGACTCATGGGCCTAACAGCCCAACCCTAACGCACATAATAGGTGCACTCTGCGCTACCACATTATAAGGAAATAAAGTTGCACCTTGGCTAATAGCTATAGTTTTTGGCCTAGTAGTAAGCGCTTGATTCTAACAGTTATGTCAAATGTATTTTGCTTAGTTTGAAAACTAAACTCAATATAATTTCTCGATGCTCGGTTAATGTTCTGGACATTTAAGGAACAAGAATTGTTATAACTCTAGCAGATAAAATAACTAGGTATTAATTTATCAGAATAATACCTAACTAAGCAAATTTTATCCGAAAAAGGCTATCTGGAGAAATCTCAGCGAATAAAATATTTTATCCAGAGAATACAAAATAGTGATAAAATCTTTTATCTAGAGAAAACATTTAACTTTTAAAACAGTTCATTCACGACTCCACAAAATAATTTCGATCCCCAACATGTGGTTTTAGAACTTGTTGTTTTTGAAAGAGCATCTTAACTGATTTCTTTTCACATTAAAATTTTAAAATTTTCTAAAATATTTATGCAAAGTTGAGTTTCTGGAGCTTGCGGCAACCTTGAGATATTGCAGCCGATGTATTCAAATTCTCAATCATACTATAGATGAGTGATTGGTCTTCACATGAAATATTGTGCTTGTAATGTTGACAAAAGAAATGTTAAAAATTATGCACGTTGTCAGGTTGCAGATCCAGAGAAATCTCAGCGAATAAAATAGTTTATCTAAAGAAATACAAAATAGTGATAAAATCTTTTATCCGGAGAAACATTTAAATTTTAAAAATAGTTCATTCATGACCTCCCAAAATATTTTCGATCCCCGACATGTGGTTTTAGAACATGTTATTTTTGAAAAAGCATCTTAATTGATTCTTTTCACATTAAAATGTTTTAAAATTTTCTAAAATATGTATGCAAAGTTGAGTTTCTGGAGCTTGCGGCAACCTTGAGATAGTGCAGCCAATATATTCAAATTCTCATTCATACGATACATGAGTGATTGGTCTTCACATGAAATAATGTGCTTGTAATGTTGACATAAGAGATGTTAAAAATTATGCAGATTGTCAGGTTGCAGCCTACAATTGAGATCTCGAGCTATTGAATCACTATTTGATTAATATAGTGAAGAGCTCACACTATTGAATCACTGTTTAATACATATGGTGGAGTGGATCTAAGAGCTTCACTATAGAGAATAGGTAAGTCATATAACTGAAGTGGATTTGTACAAAGTATTGTACAAATCAAAGTCTTATAGTGGCTAACTAAAATAAAAAGTGTATGAACAAAGAAAGTATTTAATTTCATTTTGCACATTAACAACCATTTAAAAATATGGAGCTCAACATACAATGTGAGGACTGTGATTAACCGAGTTTTATCTGTTGGAAAGATCGTATTTTTTGGATCAGCTTAGGCGCAAGCTGATCGGATATTTCGTGTTGAGCTGATATTGCGGGTGATTTGAAGTCTATCTGGGGTGTACTGGTGAGTTGTGCGTTTAGGATCAGCTTAGAGTGTTAATCGTTGAGTAGGGATCAGCAGACGTGAGCTTATCTGTTGTCTCGTGCTGGTCTGAGAAGTGTAAGCTGAGTTGAGCATCGCGACCTGATTTGACCATCGTGAGCTGCTCCAAGTATGTGTACTGCGATCTGAGAGCGTCGCGAACTGATTTTGGATGTCATAAAGCTGAATAGAGCATCCTAATGATCTATGCGCGAGATCTGTCTGCGAGCACGATCTGTTGCAAACGTGATCTGTCTGTGGGCGTGAGCTGTCGGATGCGAGAGTTGAATTGTGTGTGCGTGCTGAACTGCATGCCTAAGCTGGATACAATGTAGATGTCTGAGCTGATCTGAAAGCACTGTAACCCAGATCTGAAGAACTTAAGTCATATATATATATATATGTGTGTGTGTGTGACTGTTGACCAACACTTAGTCATTTTTAGGCCACAAGTCATACTCATCTTCTACATTAGTCATTTTCGAAGCCACAAGTCATTCTTATCTTCTGAGTTAGTCATTTTTTAGGCCACAAGTCCTCCTTATCTTCTGAGAACTTCCAACCCCGATATTTTCGAGAAACCCTCGTTCTCACGAGTCATCCTATAGAGGCCGAACTGAGAAAGCGAAGAGAAGATTCGGGAGCTTTTATTCTCGATTTCCAGCCGAATTTGGAGCAACGTAAGGATCAAGATTAGAGGTATACACCGATATCATTCATGGCGGGATAGAACACTCGAGATAGATAAGATTCTCGAGTTCCCTTAAATCACATATTTTATTGTCTTCTTGTTCTTGTTTGTTGAACGTGAATATGTGTTTGCTTGTTAGACCATGATTGGTTAGAATGAGATTTACTATTGGTTATATTGATGTATCTTGATGTGGTTGCGTTCATCTTGAGCCTGAAATCGAAGCATAGAGGGCTGAATAGCCTAGAGTGCAATAGACGTTTGGGAGTTATAGTTGAGTGGCAAAGGATGTAGATCCTAGAGCCAAAATACTCACTATAGTTGCGCCAAAGTCAGGGGATTGAGATATTGGGTACCACCCCGAATGGGAGAGCCGGTGGTATGGTTTGAGATCTTATTCCCCGGGATCCAAGGACCTTGTATCTTTTGACAGCATATTTGATAACCCTTGTTTCTTAACATGCATTGCATTCATGATTATGTTGCGTGTTATATCGATTATACTGAGATTGTTATTCTCACTAGCGTATCTGGTTGTTGCTTTGGTTGTATGTGTACATGGCAACATGTGGGGCAAGAGGTGGTCAGACTCGACAAGGATAGCTCGAGATTGCGTCATAGAAGTGGGACGTCGGGTTAAGCAGAACCGTGGCTGTCAGTTTAGCTTGAGAGAGTTATTACATGTGTGTTTTGTGTTGTGTCTAGAATTGAATCATACAGTAGTAACTTTGTAATTGGAACATTGTAATTATGTTGTATCCATCTATCTAGTTTTGTTCTCGGGTTTTTATGATTACAGACAACAGATTGTTGTAAAGCAAGCAGACGCGCTTGTTGCGTTTTGTATAAAAAAGATTCTGTTAATTAACCTGGATTAATGATGTTTAACGGGTAATTGTCCTTTAAGATTCGATTAGCACCGAGGTCCCCACATATAATGTCAAATAATTCAAGCAATAACAAATAGTATATACAATACCATTACAAACCTTTGCCAAAGATCATGAAACAAGTGATCTCTATGTATAGACTTTGGCTTTACAATTCTTTTGTGACAACCTTTTTCAGCCGAGACTTATACCTCGCCAACACGGAGAGTCCTAGTACAACAATCAACAAATTTATTCTTGAAAATACAACCTTTTGTTCTCTACAACAAATATAAATATAATGTGTGTTGAGTAGTAGTTGTTTGAGGATGACGTGGTAGATCCTTTCTTGATCAGGTGAACTCTATATGGCTGGCAGTTGAAGAAAGATGGTTTGAGTTCTAAATGCTCGGCCTCTTTTGAATAACTGATTGATCACCATATATTTGCTCGCTCATAACTTGTTTGCACATTGTTCCCTTTTTGTTGGTTCAAAAGACCACTCAATGTTCGAAGTACTCTTGTCCATGTGCACTAAATGCTACCATATAGTAGGTTTCCCTTTTTAGCTCTCGCCTGATGAATGTAGAAGGCTTGGTGCTTTGACTTGTGAGGAGACATCAAGTTCTTTTGGTTCTCCTAAATAGGTGTAAACACTTTCAAACACATATCCATTTGGTATATCTGAGATTATAGCTTCGACAATGGTTCATGTAGTGACAAGTGGTCCAGAGTGCTTTGTTCACAATGTAATCTGGTAATAGCTTTGATCACTAGTAAACTCCTTGTATCCGATACTTGTCTTGTATTCTTTGTACGGTTCGTGTTTCTGTACATGTTCTTCCATAAACAGTAGTGCCCTTATCCTATATCAGATATTCTTCCAGTACTTGTATCTTGAGCACATCAGCTTTTGATTGGTTATTGACTTTCCTCCAGCACATCATTATCTTGTATTTCGGATTTCTTCAGGTTCTTCATTTAGTAGCTCTCTTCCGGTACTTGCACTATGTCTGGTTTCTCTGTTCATATGCTTGAATTCGGTAGTTCTTTCTTCATCCAGCAGTCTCTTTTCTGTACTTCATTCTTTAGTCTGGTATGCTTGAAATTTGTTTCCCTGTACACTTGGTAATTTTTTAGACACAAGTGAACAAATTCTGTGTCGTCAAAATCAAGATTATGTCTAGTATTAGACCCAACTATCTCCCTCTTTTTTATTATCACAAAACTTGGGATAAAATATGAACAGTAAGGCTTACATATTGACACTTGTTACAAAAATTCAGAGTTCTCATCACAATAGATCATCTGGCGCATATCAGGTAGTACGAGATCTTAGGGATATCAAGCGAGCCTTTGCCCTCTTCCCAATCTCAAGCTGTTGATTCAGATATATGTTATTCCTATACCACGATAAGTTTATCTGTATTAGCATACTGAATAACCTGAAAGAGGTGTGAGATCCACCCGTAGAAGTAACTGGATGGAGAACAGAATATCATCAATATGCTGATGGTTGGTGGTGAAAGTAAAATCCTCACCTACATTAGCTATTGATGAGTACAAGCAAGCTTTGCCCCAAAGATGTCAACCTCCCACAAAAGATGTAACCAGTGAGGGGGAGGAAGATATCTTTTAAATATCACAAAAAGGGGCAGAAGATGGTAGAAGAAGATGGTGTAGATAGATTCCCACCATCATCAACCACAGGCCGAGCACATGAAGAATTGTGGCAGTGGGACCCTGTACATGCAAAAGAGGTGCAAGTGTGCTGATGCGGAAGGGAGAAGACATGATAAGGAGAAGTGAATTATCCAAATAAGTTATGGATACGGAGAAGATCGAATAAGGAGGTTATCAAGATAAGGAGTAGCTGAGAATACTGGATACAGGAGACTATCTGGGTAAATAAGAAGCCACCCAAAAGCTAAGAAGACCATATAAGGAGTGTATCCATGGAAGGAGTAACAAAGAAGACCGGACAAATGAAGAAATTAAGAAGCTGGTGGAGAAGTCATCCTGAGCAGTTGAAGAAGAATTCTCCAGTTAGAGGAAAAGCCTTCCCACGTCATAAGATCAGTACTGAAATACTGACTCTAACCAGAACAGTTTTGATCATGTTCGAAAGTACAAAAGAAGAAAAAGTTAAATCAGGTACTTTCGAGCGTTGAAATATGACTGTTGCATTTGAAATGATAATATACATCTCGAGAATAGGATATGGTTGATAAGGGGAGAACAGATAGAAGAGATCAAAAAGCCTTCTCATCCCTATGTTTGAGAATACATTCAAGATTCGTAATACAAAGCCTATTTTTCACACACACAATCACTCATACTAAAGAGCATTGAGAGTTTACAGAATAGATAGTGATGGAGTCTTAACATAAAGATGTTAAACTCCATGAGAGTTCAAACTATTGAATTATTGTGAGGCTCATATAGTGTTTGCAGAACTACATATATTGAATTACTTGTTGATTCATCTAGCTGTTTGAGGTAGATACTAAGATTTTAAGCATAGGCAGTGTATAAGTCCTATAACTACTGGATTCATACAAAGAGATGCATAAATCAAAACTTTATAGTGAAAAACCTCCAAAGAAGGAAAAAGAGAAGATGTAAAAAGTTTGAGTCTTCGAACTTTAATAAATAGTTTACAGTGTCTTGACTAATTTCTTTATGATACAAGCGTTGCACACTTTCATATTTTATAGTGTTCACATGTTAGTTAGTGAAGTATTTTATGTTCCATATCGATGACATGTAACGACGTCGTAGAGATTAGTTATAACGACATCGTTTTGAGCTTTGAAGTGTTGCGACTGGATTTATGTTGCGACTGGATTCCTGTTGTTGCGACTGGTATTACAACAGCTGATTCTTGCGTCTGCTGAAGAACAACGATATTCGAACAGCGACTGAGGACGATGAACAACAGTTGAAGAATCTGTTTATCGTTATCCATCTTCGAAGCGGTGGGAGTATATCTTGTTTGACTACTCGCATGACACGTGGAACTCGAATTGAATACATTGGAAATGCTGCAAGAAATACAGAGAGCGTTGTCTATAAATAAGAGTGAATTTGAAATACTAAGAACATCTTGATTTCAGTTATCGACCTTTAATCTTGCAAGAATCTTCGGGAAGAGAAGAACAGAGTGTAAGAACACTGATTGAAGTATTTGAGAACAGAGAAACAAAGGTATAATCTGACAGAAGAGTCAGGAACTAGTTTACTCGAGAATAATAGTTCTTGAGTATTCCGCTGAAATCACATACATATATGATTATTGTTCTTGATTTAGAACTTGAATTATGTGTGTGTCGATCCATCACAGGTAGTGGACCTTTTATATTTGCATGAGTTTGCATATTGAAGAGAATTGAATTGATTCTAATGCCCAGGACTGAGTTGGCCTGATTTTCGAAGCCGGAGATGGTTTCGATAGATGAATATTCATGTCAAGATCGGATACGAATCTTGATGGCGTCGAACTGATATAGATCAATTCTGAGATTGAAGAGGAGAACTAGAATCATTTCATATCATTGCATTTGTTTACAGTTGATACACTGTTATGCATTCTATTGTTAATTATGCGTACCTGCTGATTATATTGAGATGATTCTCACCGGAGTTTATCCGGCTGTTGTTTTGTTTTGTATGTGTGCATGACAACAGGAAGAAAGAACTAGTGGGGAGCAATCATGGGTAGCGAGAGACACTACCTAGACGCTAGATAAGCAGCAAGAAGAGGAACCACCAGCTGATAGTCTAGATGTTAGACGACTGGTCTTAAGTTGCTTACGTCTGGTTTTGTATTTAAGAGGACTAATTTTGAAGGAAATGATAAGCTTAAAATTTCGAAAATATGACAATTTGAATGATTGCATATATTTTGATATTAGGGTTGTAACAAGCCATATAAATTTTGAAATTTAAGTGTAAAGATAGAGGTTACAAGTCTCTACCGATGACTAATAAAACTTTGTCAAAATAGTTGCTGCGAAAATTTAAATTCACCTTGAAGCATCTTCTTTGATTTGCATGCATGACTACGTAAATTTTGGATTCTCTCAGTATATCTCGAGACATTAATTTTGAAAATGATAAAGCTTCTAATTTTATTTCTGAAAACTAAAAGAAAATTGAGTTTAAGATTTTGTTAATCAGTAATGATTTAATAACATAGAGGTAAAATGATTGAAAAATATTTGGAAAATCTAATCGTGGTCTTTGGATAATCAATCTTTGATTATGATTGTAAACCGCTTATCTATAAAGTCCCATGTATACAATCTGACAAATTTAACCTTCGGAAAAAAGTCTTTATGATCACTGAAAAAACATGATTTAGGTTTAAAAAATCAGTCTTGATCGTTTCTACACACAGATTTTGGGTTAGTTTCTGCTTAAATTAATTTAAAATCCAAAAGTTTGTGTGATGCTGATTTTACTCCTATAGAAGTTATTATAGCAAAAGTTAACGTCAAAAATCACTTATGTAACAAACAATATATACACATATATATATATGTGTGTGTGTTTGTTTGTGTTTGTTTCTTTATTTTAAGCTTCCTTTAAGTTTTCAAATTCTATTTTCTTTGCATCCTTTTCATAATCTGTAAACAATAATCTCCAGAAGTAATACTATATTTGTTAGGATAGGGTCGACGATAGGAGAAAGGTAAGACTGATCTCTAAGGGAATTGAGACAGCACCAACAGTTAGATACGCACCTTCTCGGACTCATGGACCTAACAGCCCAACCCTAACCAAAACTAACTTCAAACCAAAACTAACTTCAAATTTCAAAATCAATCTTCTTCCGTCGTGATAATTTTTGTTTGGTGCAGTGGCTGAAAACTCATCAATTAGTGCTCTTTTTGTTTAATTCACTATTGCTTTTGAAATCTCTTCATCACTGTAGTTGATACTTCGTCCTCAGAGGAAATAACCTAACAAAAATTCTATCTGTTAGATAATTATTGTGTATTTGTTCCTATAATTCTTAGAATATTAATTTACCTCTTTAAAGTCGCCATCTTCTGAAATGTTCAGTTTTGAAAGCACATCAGATTCCTGTGTAAACCCAAAATGTTAACAAAGCATGTGTAAAATGTAACGAAGATGAAATAAATTAGTCCATACCCGACTCTCGAAAGTTTCTCCACAGAATTTTTCAACCATATTCAGGTTTACAACAGTGTACAAATCATTGAATCCACAAATTTGATCCTGCCTAACTTGTACTTTGAAAAGAACCTTCTCGTCCACTAAATTGCCAAATTCTGTTGGCTCTACTGTTGAAGTGGAATCCTAAATTTTGTCTTTTTTAGTCTTATATGTATTTCACATATGAAAACACTGAATTAATTAAATTAGATAAAGTATGAAATAATCATGTTCTTCATTTCTGTCCTCAACTCAAGAGCTGTCTTTCCAATGAGCTCAAAACATTCTCTATCCTATAGTAGGAAATATCTACAACCCGGACTTTAATCTTGAATCTAATCATTAATGAGCCAAACCATTTATTTGTCAATAAATTGTAATATCAAATTTTGTGTATTAAATAACACAATTACAATTTATATCCTTTAAAGAAACCTCAAATGACCGGATGTATCGAAATGGTCGCACCTTTCACAATAAAACTTGTCACCAACTGGAGTGAGTTTCTTTGGACACTTTTTACAGGATATATATGACCAATCTCCATGCGACTCTACACATACAATTCTTGCATAGACCCAAAAACTTCCTACCCGTGTTAGAAAGAAACTCAAAATTAAGCACATCAAATTATTGAAACGTTTAACTTCGTAATAAAACAAAATTTAACATTGAGTGCATTAACAAAGACCTCATTATTTTCTGAAATTTGCTCAATGGTACGAAATAAATCCTTTGCTGTTAAAATATCCTCCATAATTGTATGAGGTGATGGTACTGAAATAGTGCTGAGCGAATTTGGGGTTTTGCAATTAGCAGCAACCCTACAATGTTGATGGTACATCTATTATTAATATTGTTACAAATTAATTTAATAACTATATTGAGTAAATGAAATTACCTTTCACAAAATTGCATAATTTCACCGAAACTCTCCTTTACTATCAATTTAGTGACATAGAATGTATACGAAACTCTGATTTCACCCCTGAATTGTTTTGACCGACACATTTGTAAAATTATGATAGCTGGATTGCTCCCTGATTTTTCCAAATGTTTCATGATGTCGTTAACTATATTGAGTAAATGAAATTACCTTTCACAAAATTGCATAATTTCACCGAAACTCTCCTTTACTATCAATTTAGTGACATAGAATGTATACGAAACTCTGATTTCACCCCTGAATTGTTTTGACCGACACATTTGTAAAATTATGATAGCTGGATTGCTCCCTGATTTTTCCAAATGTTTCATGATGTCGTTGACGAAGTCTCCCCACAAGAGTACACGATAGCTTGTTGACTCTTTAAAACAGTATTTAAGAAACAAAAACTTAGTTTATTGTAAAGTAAACTTTTTTAATGGGGAATATACATACTCGTAATCTTGTAGAACGATATCGACAAGTCTCGTTTCGCGACCTCCAAATTCTCTGCTTTGTGGTAAGTCCCGTGCCACTACTTGTTCAATGACATCTACAAAACAAAACAAATAGTTAATAGACATTTGTAAAATTTGTCAAATCAGATTGATTATTAACAATTCCATTAGTAAAATTTTATTACAAACCAAATAGCATAGTTTCTTCAATTTCTGCATTTGTCACATCGTTGAAAGACTTGAAATCAAACATCATCGATGGGAATGAATCGTCGAAGATTTCGCATACATGAGTTTTTGTGATAAAATTAATCTTATACTTGTTTGTTGTTGTTTTATATTTCATTGATTTTCTGCGAAGATGATATTTTTTATAGCGAACAGGTGTCCTTCTTTAAGAATTGGTCTCACTCTATCCAGAACTGGTTTCTTTACTGATACATGAATGCGGTCGCCCTATGCAAAAAATCAAACAGTGTCAGAAATTTTTCATTTCAATAAAATGTGAAACATGCTAATATTCCTCTTTGTAATGGAAAACACATTCAAGAGTGAAATCCCCACATTTTCCATATGCATTTCAATAAAATGTGAAACATACTAATATACCTCTTTGTCATGGAAAACACATTCACGAGTGAAATCCCCACTTTTTCATATGCAGGTAACTCATAGCATCGGACCAATCGGAAACTGGTTTCTTTACTGATACATGAATGCGGTCGCCCTATGCAAAAAATCAAACAGTGTCAGAAATTTTTCATTTCAATAAAATGTGAAACATGCTAATATTCCTCTTTGTAATGGAAAACACATTCAAGAGTGAAATCCCCACATTTTCCATATGCATTTCAATAAAATGTGAAACATACTAATATACCTCTTTGTCATGGAAAACACATTCACGAGTGAAATCCCCACGTTTTTCATATGCAGGTAACTCATAGCATCGGACCAATCGGAGTTTGAGCGCCCATTGCATTTTGAAGGGTTAACTTCTTTGATAAGATTAAATAGAGGAGCCATATATTTTGTATATGAGTTCAATTTTTTCATGCATTGTTGTAGTGTTGCCCCTCAATTTTTTCCGCAGGGTTGTAGTGTTGCTTTGTATACATGTTGTAATCTCGAAATTTTAATGGTTGGTCTAGGAATCGAGGAGTCAAAATATGTAGAATTTTAAAGGATGAAATATAACTCAAGTTTTTTTTTTCACAAGGTTGTAGTGTTGTTTTGTATACAGGTTGTAATCTCGAAATTTTAAAGGTTAGTCTAAAAATCGAGGAGTCAAAATATGTAGAAATTATAAAGGATCAAATATATTTTATATTTCGAAATTCTAAAAGATAATTAATTTGTTTTGTAATTATAGTTAATATTTTAATTAGAAAGTATTCGAAATAATTAATATTTGTAGTTTCTCGAAATTCTAAATGATCAAAAGTAATTTTTTTTGTCTCGAAATTATAAAGGACAAAAAATAAGTTTTGTTATGTCAACTTTCTATAATTAGAAAATGGATTTTTGGAGGAAACTTTTCATTTTTGGCAAAAACTCAGCTTATATATATATATATATATATATATATATATATATATATGGGAATGCCCCGTGCTGCTGTTGTGTACTATAAAAGTTCGTTTCAAAAAAAAAATTTTAAACCAAATGTTTGAGGAACCGGAATGTTCTTTAATTGTTAATACAGTTGTTAAGATAAAATTATTTTAGTTGATAATAAAAGATAAGTTCATGATTAAACTGAACATAATATAATAATGTATGAGTTAAAATTAAATTAGAGAATAAGTTGAGTTTGGACAGATCAACATAATAGAATTTATGTTGACAGATCAGAATAGCATATAATAGGACAAACAATTTTTAATAACATATTAGATCAGATGAATAAGAGCAAATTAGAGCTCGGATCAGCCAACATATTAGAACATATCAGATTAAAGAGTTAGATCAGATCGAATAAGTTTAGCAGATCAGACCGGAGAGTTACATTAGATGAGATCAGAGCATACTTCGAGTGTTTCACTTAAGCTGCTCATTTATAGTTGTTAAACATCCAAGGAAACAATCAGAATAAGATCAGAGTGGTTGAAGTTCGAGGATGGTCTTACAGAGCAAAAGGAATGATCATTTAATGCATCAGGATGGAATTTCTATGGAGCATTAAAAGCGCATTATTTAGTTAAGGACGAACATACAATAATTCAACAAATGAGACCATCAGACATATTTGTTAGTTGTCATCGTTTGGAATACAAATATATGAATACCAGAAGCTAGAAGAGAAGAACATCTTGAACTCATACAACTCTTAAATCGCTGAATCATTGTATCTTTGAAACACTCGGTTCTTTTACTTCTTTGTACATCTAAGTGTTATTTATTTTTCTGTGCTGAATCAGATTATGCTCTAGACTTAATTGATTACCAGTTTAGCCTAAGAGTTGTATTCGTTGTAAACTAACAGAACATATTCTATTAATAGAGATGATTACTAGGAGCTCAGAATAGCCATAATGTGACCGAGTGGATTTGATTGTACTGTATAATCTTATTAAAGTCTTGTATTTGCAAACTTTCTAGTTCAGGAAGAAGGAGAGAAATTTGAAGTATTCGAACTTACAGAAACAAATTTCCTTTATCTGTTTGCTTAACGGCATTTAAACTCACTAATTAATCAACCATTTTCAGAACAAAAACTTTTTTAGCTTGAGAAATAGATTCAATCTCAAAGATTCAATTGATACCTCAAGTAATCTTAAAAAGTTTTTAAACGAGAAAATTTTGAAAGATTTTTTTCACCCCTTTGTACTCTTTCCAGATCCAATTACTAATAATTTTTTTTAAAAAAACTATATATTTATATTGAACTTTAAATGCTTTTTTAACGTTTAATTTCGTACCAAAGTCATTTAAATTTGTTCTAGAATATGAACCTGTCACATCGTCAGTTTCTAAACGGTTCATTGATACAAAGTTTTCACGACTCTTTTAGACACTCTGCTAGTTATATCAAATCTTTTATATACCACTAGCAAAAAAATAAAAAGCAGATGAATAAAAGTTACATTAGTGCATAAAAAATTTTGAATTAACAGGAGATCCCACCGTACTTAGGAAAAAAAAAACTCCCAAAATTACGATAGAGTTAAAATTCACAAATGTCTCTCCAAAATTTTATTTTTCTCAGAGTATTCTAATTTGTTTTACAAACCATCATTATATAATATTAAAAATAAAGTAAAAAGTAAATTTAGAAATTTCCAAAATTCCCGTATTACCCGGCTTATTACATTTACTATCAGTTTTTTCTGTCAAAACTTTATTTATTCTCCAAAATTATCGACCGCCTGTGATCTGAAGCTGAATCTTTCCGACACCACATCTGCGGATTTTCGCTTCATTCACTGTAATGACTTCCTCTCAAATTCTAAATTCCTAGGCATGTACGCGAATTTATTTATGTGATCATGTGAATTCAAGTGCGTATAAACATCTATCAATCAATTGAAATGATGGGTTGTTTCGATTCATCGAACTGTTTTGGGATCGAAAATTTTGTGTTCCTTGATTGCATTTGGGTTTTTTTACTCGTTAAGAATTTGCTGGAACTGTGTTAAAATAATTTTTTCCAGTGTCGGCATCGAGGTTCACAAATAGTCGATTTGCTGTAGAATGAGCTGGTGTTGTAGAAATCGCATCATTGCAACAGCTTAGAGCAGTGGAAAAGAAAGGGGTGATGTATCTGTTAGTTGAGCGACTAGCTATCAAACTTCGCCTTGATGTTGAATTGGGAGTAGGGATAGTTAAATATTTGGAAATAGTTCACATTAAGCGGGGAATTTATTTTCATTCTTTATGGAAAAAGCAATATCCTCATCGGATCTCCATTGGTGATAGATATCATAGCTCGTAAACTCTTTTTTGAAAAGAAAAATTTTGTTTTTGGTGTCCTGAAAAACAATAAATTTTCAATTGGTTTATAGGCTTAATTGATTGAGCTTGCTAATTAGCTAGATTTTGCATGAAAATGAATCTCGATGGGTGATGGATATCATGAGCTTGTAAACTATTTTTTGAAACGAAAAAAATTGTTTCTTAGTGTCCTGAAAAACAAATGAATTTTCTATTGGATTATAGGCTTAATTGATTGAGCTTGCTAAGTAGCTACATTTTCCATGAAAATGAATGATAAAATCCTTTTGTTAGACTTGATATATGCTTTTCTACTATGTAAAAGCTGTTACCGATAAGCGTGGATTGTTTTTTCATGGATTGAACTCTGCTTAGCCTTGACTTACTTGTCCTTTTCTCTTTGATAGGGAGTTTTGACTATTTTTACCTGGATGCTAAGATGGAATTATAGGAAGTGCAGTATAAACGCATTTTGTGAGTACTTTGTGGGATTGGTCGTGAGGAGGGGTTATATAAAATGCGTTTAATTCCAGTTTCATCAAGCTCCGATAGTTCACCAGAGGAGCTGAGCAATGGGGAGAAAAGTCGATCCATGTTGTACCTAAATGTGTATGATCTCACCCCTATAAACAACTACCTCTATTGGTTTGGCCTCGGAATATTTCATTCTGGCATTGAAGGTATATTCTGCACTTCACGTTTTCATTGGATGGTTGACTACTTGGGAATTCACCATTTCATTGTGTTATACTCAGCTCAAAAGATTTTCTTGTTTTGATTTGATATTGAAATTTAGTATGAGCTTATTTCTCATTTGGTAACTGATGAAGAGTTGGAATCACTTTTCTTGAAACCCTGAGGTCTTAACTGTGGTTTGAGTTTCTTTAGTTGATTTTATTGTTACCCTGGACCCTGGTAGTTGCTAAAGTATTTATTTTCACCCGTAACTGTGGTTTGAGTTTTTCTGCCTTTGGCATTCTACTCAACCAGCCATAAACTTGTACAGTCCGCCTTCATTCCTTTCCAAAAAAAACTAGCGGCTACTCTCTTCAAGGTTTGGTATGCTCCCGATGACCTCCAACGGGAGCGACATGCAATTTTTCCAATACTTTTGTCACCCATTTAGAGTTCCTTGGTAATACCACTCTGCCCTTGTGAAATAATCTGTCGTTGATTAGAGAATAATTGCCCATGTGTGAACTCCCTTGCCTTAACCCTTGCAGAATTGGTTGAAGTGGAGAATCCTCATTTACAGCCTGCTGTAATTTGTCTGACTCTGTCCAAAAGGGCATCGAAATACCTTAAATTCGCCATCTTCTTCACGTTGAGATTAAGCATTCGCTGCCCCGTTCGTGCTTCCAGCCCTATATCTGAACTCGAATTCGTATCCCATCAATTTGGAGATGCAATATTGCTGATCTGGAGTGGATATACGCTGTTGCAAAAGATTTTCAACGATTTGTGATCTGTGAGGATGACGAACTTCCTACCTGATAAGTAGGATCCCAATACTTGACAGCCATCACCAAGGCCATTTGCTCTTTTCGTAGATAGATTTGGCTAGAGCTTGAGCTGCCAAAGCCTTGCTAAAGAAAGTGACGGGTCGGCCCTCTTCTGCCAACACTACCCCTACCACTTTGCTAGATGCATTGCATTCGACAACAAAATCCGTATTAAAATCGGGTAACCGCAGCGGAGGTGTTGTGCTGACAACGATCTCCAATTTTTCAAATGCTTCATAGGTGGCGCCATTCCACTTGAAATTATTCTTCTTCAATAGCTCGGTCAATGGTTTCGCTAGCATGCCATATCCACAAATGAACTTCATATAATATCCTGTCAATCCTCGGAGCCCCTTGATGGAAGAAGGTACAGGCCATGGTTGAACATCATCCACCTTCCTTGGGTCCATTGCTACTACATGAGACTAGATCACATGGCCTAAATATTCGACCTCTTGTAGACCAAACTGACATGTTTTCTGATTCAACAACTGATTGATCAAGAGGACTTCCAACACCACCTGAAGATGGAATATATGATCCGACCATCTTTTACTATGGACCAGTATTTCTTCAAAGAAAACCAGCGCATACTTTCGTAAGCAAGGACGCAACACATCATTCATGGTTGCCTGAAAAGTAGACGGAGCGTACTTCAGGCCGAAAGGCCTTACGAGGAATGCCCATCATGAGTGCGGAAAGATGTTTTAGGTATGTCATCGGACTGCACCCTGATTTGGTGGAACCCCGAACATAAAGCCAAAAATAAGTTGCACCACATAGTGCATCCAACAGCCAAAGATAAGTTGCACCACAAAGTACTTTTCTGGGACGGTAATATCATTTAGAGCTCGATAATCAACACAAAACCGCCAGTTGTTGTCCTTCTTAACTAAAATAATTGGGCTAGAAAATGGGCTTAGCTACGCTGTATAATCCCTGACGCAACATCTCACCGCCCCGAGTCGTTCTATTTCATCCTTTAAACATTTAGCATATCTGCAAGGTTGAACTTGAAGAGGACCACAACATCCCTTGATTAGGATAGCATGACCTTGAGCTCTTCACGGTGGCAGCCTTTGTGGAGGGTCAAATATTCTGGCATATTGGGAAAGAATACGCTGTAGCTCCCTAGAAGGAACATCTTTCGTTGAGTACACCATGTGTTCACCATGGGAAAGTGATCGTAACATCCCTACGAATTTGATATCCGGAGTTTTGATGATGGAGCGCAAAGAGACGATAGAACGCGTAAGGGTAGGATCTCCTTGTAACTAGACTTCGTAGTTCTCATAGAGAAAACACATCTGCAATTAACTCTGTTAACCAATATCACCCAGAGCATGAAGCCAATCACCCCCTAGAATAATATCGAAACCCCCCAAATCCAAAAGATTTGTAACAATGTCGAGTTGGCAGACTTCCAACTGGATGTTAACGTGCAAGTTACTCGACAGCCATCTCCTAGGAAAACTCTGAAATTAACCTGCTAACCCCAATCTTGCCACAAAGTTGCGAGAATGAAATTGCGGCTCGCGCCACTATCAATCATGACCAGCACCTTATTGTCTTCTTTCTATCGTAGCTTCATGGTTTGTGGGTGATCGATCCCTCAAAAGAGTATAGAGGGAGCTCCAGAGTGCTGCATTCGACTGGGGGGCAAGACGTCCTTTTCGGGAGAGCAGGCATTGTTCTCCTCTAGTTGCTCCTTGGCTTACCCGCAGTCCTAATCTTCGGCTAAGAAGATAACCCACTTGTGTTTATTGGCACAACATGGAGAGGAGTGTATGGTTCGTCGCACTTGAAGCATAGCTTCTTATCACGTTGATGTAGGAATTCTTGGTGTGAATAAGGCGTGGCCATCTTGCGTTGTTGACAGCAGTTCCTGTTTCTCCGCTGTCTGAGATCCGCCGATCATTGACGATAGACGTGTCTGCAGCGTTGTAGCGGAGAGTAGAGTTCTGTGTGTTTGGTGTTCGCCGATCCATTTTGTGTGGGATTGGACCATATAAGATGGAGTTGGACAAGTTCTTTCTAGATATTGGGCCTGGCGGTCTCGCAATCCATTGAGGAAGTACCCCAGTCACTGTTCCTCAGTGAGGCCTCTGATCTGGGAGAGAAGGATCTCGAACTGTACTATGTAAACATCTAAAAGTTGATGTTCCTGTTTCAGCGCAGCTAGGAGCTCAATAGGATTCGTTGTCTTGCGGCCACTGTAACGCTTAATTAACTCCTTTGTGAGACATTACCAACTCAAGTTGGGATTTAGTTGATCCGCCGGAACCAGTGTACAGAGGAACCATCCATGCAAATATGAGCCATTTTCAATTGATGGAAAGGACGTGTGCTGTGGAGATTTAAGTACTGCTCAATTTTCCCAACCATCTGAAAGGGTCATAACCCGCAAAGGGAGGGAGAACAATAGGCTGAGCTGCCTGCTTCAACACGTCAGGGCAGCCTCATCATCTTTGGAGATATGGTGTTGATCATGAGGTAAAACCTTTGGCGAAGGCAATTCCGACAAGGCGGGAGGTGTTCTGTTGTTGTCGTTATGTGGACATCCGGGCTCTTTAAGATTGTCGGTTTTAAAGCGTTCCAGTAGAGCAGCCAGATGGTCGAGTTTCTTGTTCATTGAAACCGTGTTCTCCTGGTATTTGTGGTTCACAGAAGCCATCTCTTCTTGGAGTAAACTGGCGGATCTCTCAAGTGTGTTCGACTCTCTCTTCGGATTGTGTGGTAGCCATGGCAGGTTGGACCAATTGTTAGGATCAGTGGTTCTCGGCTAATAACAGAAGGTGAAAACAACCCCATAGAAGGTTAAGAATCCAAAAACTTTTCTAGTAGGGAATAGTAGAAGAAGAAGAAGAAGAATTCTATTAACGTAATTTTGTTCTTGCTCGAGAGATACTCTCTATTACACTGGTAAAATAATCCCTCCTAGCTCAGCTAGTACTCACTGCAAAATGATGGAAAACATAGCTAACTTCCACAGAAAATTTTATTCCCTTTTTCCACGTGAGCCTCCCCCTTGTGCCTCCTTGTACACGTTCTTAATAATGGGGTTATTTCGCACAGTATTGCTTGTAACGTGGGTCCTTGTGGATTTCTTAGTATTTAACTTTGTCCCACCATCTCATGTTTCCTAACTTCTGCAGGTGGTGGTAGTAGATCTTGGTCGATTTGGTAAAATTGAATATAGAGGGGACATAGGTTGGGTTTGAAAATATAGCCTCCATTTCTTTAAAAAAAAAATAAAAATTTTCAGCAGTGACTTTTCGATAATTTAATGAGATATTCCTTATTTTTGGAAGGCAAACCCTTTTCTTTCCACTTTGGTATTTTTGGTAGAATGCTTTGCTCCATGGATTCCTGATCACACTCAAGCCCCCACGCTGGTTGCTTCCACCAACACCACAATTTCTGACTGTCAATAACCCACTGGATGCTCCAGGGGAAAAGATTCAGTCACCTGAGTTCTTAAATTTTCCATTTTTGTTGCCATGAGCAGCGCATACTAATTGGGTCTCCTTATTTCACTTCTTTGGTGGTCCAACTTGGAATATAATTCCTGCCCAAGCAATACCTATTAAATTTCCACTTCCCCTATTTTATCCCCACCGTCTCATATAAGGCATATTCCATTGCCCTAGTCTTGCTGTTGGCCCATGGGTTTTTGCATCACCCTTATTCTTAGCCGATTGTTCAATCCACCTACAATATATCATAGCTTCTTCTAGTAATCTTCCCATCTTCTCTATTAAAATTTTTAAATTGTCGACATACTTCTCTACTATGATGGCCTTGCCCGAGCTGCACCAATAAAGTAATACAGGTTTGAGGTTTTCCTTCTGCTGCAGTGTCAAATAAGTTTCTGGTAAAATCTTTCCCAGGTGATTTATGGATTTTTTGCTCATCCAACAATTCCTTTGTATTGCCCCTCTTCCATGCTTATTATCGCTCTTGGAACTTTAGTAACGACTGAGGTACCTTGGATTAAATTACCATTCAGCTTTCAATAACCACCTGGATCAGCTATGTTGAAACTTGGGAGCTACACCATCCTCAGGGCTTGTTTCTTCTCATGCCCTCCTTACTAATGCCCTCTCTGCTTTATTCGGTTCATCATCCGTTTTCTGGTAGAATTCCCTCCATATATTTCTCGAATTTCAATAGTAGCTCTCCACGTTTTATTTGCTCCATCAACGATTTCATCTCTGGCAAGGATGCCAAAGATTTGTGCGACTTCCAGGTTATTTAATTGACCTTGAGTATTTTTACCCTTCTCCTCTCTACCCAACACTGCTTTCTCCATCACATATATTTTTTCTTTATCCCTTGTGGTTGATATGTTCTCTTTCCCCTCTCATCTCCGCATGTTAGACCTGTTGTTACGATCTCAATCCATGTTCCAACAAATGAAAACAATAGCAAAATTAATCTAAAGAAATTAAACTCAGCAATATGATTTCATTCAATAATCCGGTAAAGGTAGTTTACAAGATAATAATCCTTCAGCAGTGATATGACCCTCCATCCAACAGAATAATCATCCCTCCCCTGAAAAGTGGGAGCCTAGCTGGTGAGAAATTGTTGTCTACGAGTAACATATATACCATTATTTATTCCCTCTCCATTACACTTGCAAAACCTCACCTTTCTTTATACAGATTTTCCGAGTATTTTCATTGTTTGAGCTGTTTTGATGTTAGAGTGTAACCAACTTGTCAATATTCTTTCAGATTTTTGTCTCCATAGAAATTCGCCTTTTTCTCTTATTAACTTTGTGAACTGGGAGATAACTGTAGCTTTTGTTGTTGGGTGTCTAAAATACATATCAATGAGGAAGTATATTCTGCCATTTCTTTACTTGTGCTTTATCTTTTATTTTCCTTGGACATTGGCTGTTATCATGGTTTGTGAATAGTTGTGCCTAGCTGTTGTTTCTTTGTATTGCTTTTCTGAAATCATTTCATTTGGAATTTATTGCAACTTATGTCAATACTATTGGTATATGCAAATACGAAATATTGAAACTGTAGCTGATTATGGTCATTCATGATGCCGATCTGGATGTTATGTTAACTAGAGCAAAATAATTTGGGTTGTACTTCAAAAATATGAAATATGATTTCTGGCTGAGTATAATCTGGTTTAAGAAGAAAAGCCACTTCAAAGTATGGATTAATATTAGGCTTTCATTGTAGATGGATTAAGGGACTCTAACTACATGCACTTCATAGAGTTTCGCACATGTGATCCCTTTTGAATTCAAATGACTTATATAATGTGATAACCATTTATAGATTGTAACCAATATTTTTTTTTGGATGCAGCACATGAAATGGAATATGGATTTGGAGCTCATGAGTACCCAACTAGTGGAGTGTTTGAAGTCGAACCTAGAGGTTGCCCTGGTTTTATTTTTAGGCGCTCGATTCTTTTGGGCAGCACTGACATGTCTCGTACAGAATTTCGTTCATTTATGGAGGATCTTTCCAACAGATATCATGGGGACACATACCATTTGATTTCCAAGAACTGCAATCATTTTACTGATGAAGTCTGTTTGCGTCTGACTGGAAGCCCCATTCCTGGATGGGTGAATAGATTGGCTCGAATTGGTAAGGAATATCTTTATTGAACTTTTCCGCATCAATTTGTTTGATACGATACCAATGAGACTGTTAATTTTGCCAAGGGAGCCTGTTCTCAAGTCTGAAATTTTTTAGCTTTTCGACTTGAAGATTATGTTATCTTGAAAATATCACCTTCAAACTGAGTGTAAAGTGTACTTTTCTTGATTAAAATATATTGTCCAATCAACGAGAAATGGGAATGAAACGTCCGGATGAGAGAAACTAATTTTGTGGCAGCCCCATTGGTCAGCTAAAGGTCTATTACCCTAAGGTATACCAGAAGCTAATTTTGTTCATTTTGAAGTTGAGGTTGCTGAATTTGAAGTCAATAAAGTTTATTGGTTAAGTAAATAATAGAAAGAAGTAAGTGCCCAGCAACCTTATAAGCATTTCAATGGAGATGAACTTACCTGTAAATTCTTGGTGAGAGTGGGTATTAGTTTCTGTCTCATGGAATTCGTTTTAACTTCAGGAGCTTTCTGTAATTGTCTGTTGCCTGAGAGTATTCAGGCTACATCAGTCAGACATCTCCCTGACCATCAAATGTATTCAGGTAATCTTTTTTTGGATGAATTTCGTGTTTTGCATGTAAACTTAAATTGTGATATGTGGGAGAAAAATATCTAGGAATTCACGTCAATTCCTTTCCTCAATTGTCAAATTTCAAAAGTATCTATGCAATCTGTCAACCTTTCTTATCAAATGCTTGTAACTGTTGATCATCTGTGTTCTTACCTTCTGTCATATGGTTTGACACCTTTCAACACCACCACTAAAATCGCAAAAATTGGAAATAGAGGTGTCATTTTTCTTGTTGTCAACACAGTTTTATTGTAGCTTATGGATATTTGGTGTATAAAATCTTGGAAAGTCCTTTCCCACTGCTGAGTTCATGTTCTTGATGTGCAAACCCTGTGATTCAACAGCATTTGCAACTTATATCTTTACGAGTAAACCCTTGTATTTTCCTGAAGCAGAAGATGGAATGGATTCCGGTGGATCATCTGAAGCAGATGAAAGCGAAGAAGAGAATCTAGACCATCACCTGCTTACGACACCCAACAGTGATGTGGCATTTTTCAAGGACAAACCAGTAAGGCTAGCCAAAGATATTCTATGACTTTTTCCTGTCCATTTAATTCTTGGGTTACCGTCTTTTTTATGCTGCCTGTACGAGTAATGTGTAAATCTCGAATCTCTTTATCAAACAATTTTCAAAAGCATTGCATGAGCGCCGGTGTAAAATTCTTGTTCTTGTGGTCAAGAGCTTATTGGACCTTGTGTGTATCATTCGTTCTAGATGTATTATTTGTGAGACTTGGGTTTTGGCAACCCTCACGCGATCCGATGTCTTAAATTTCATGTAATGTGGATTTAAACAAATTAATTAATGAAAAACATTAAATCAATAATTTATATATATATATATATATATATATATATATATA
>KV005014.1:82444-113023 GCA_001598015.1 Dorcoceras hygrometricum
TATATATATATATTTGAAGTTCATTTTATTCTTGCGAGCAAAAAAGGTTAAATGAAATAAAATAATATATCTTTGTCAAATTATATCATGGAGATAATGAAAGAACCGAATAAAATTATATTGAAAAAAATAGTTGAAATTTTTTGGGTAATTTGCTTAATCAAAACCATTTTACACTTCGTAAAATACTCGAAATAAAATTTTTAATTGATAACTCAAAGCATGGGTTTTTTTTTAATAATATAAAAAAACATGCATTTAAAAAATGTAGCAGTTCCAATAGAATTGCAAATTTATAACAATCCGGGACTAAGTCCCGGATTCTGATAAGATGAAGTTTTTTTTTTTTATATATAACATGTCAGAATCTGGAGTTTTAAACTCCAGATTCTGACAAATTTTTATTTTATATTTCTTTCTTAGAATCCGGGGTTCCAAACCTCGGATTCTGACACGATATTTTTTTTTAATGGTTTATAATGAATTCGGGAGTTCAAACTCTGGATTCATAAGCAAGATTTTTTTTTGTTGTGATTTTTGAATCCGGAGTTTAAAACTCCGGATTCTTTCCCCTATAAATATCACCCCTCAATTGCATTACAACTCGCTCACAACAATTGATCCTCGATATAAATCAATTGATATCTTCCTTTCTTAAATCAATCCTTCGTTCGTTGATATCCTCGTTCTTAAATAAATCCTTCGCCTCTCATTAATATCCTCTGTCCAAATCAAATCCTTCGACCCTCATTATAATCAAAGTTGTTATATTGGTTCAGTTCATATCACGGATTAAAAGGTAATTATTATGCATATTTAATTTTTATAGGATTTATCATATATATCATAAATGAGATTACATAAATTAAATTATGGCTTATTGAGGTTTTCATTAATTTGAATAATAATTTGACATATGAATACAAGATCTAAGAGAGTCCTTCATAAACCAACTTAAAAATGACTTGTACCGGCTGGGCTCACTGAGGGGCGTTGTTTTGTTTAAGGAAGTTGGGTTTTAAGTGGGTCTTAGCCCCTCCAATAACCTGGAGCACTCTTAGATTAAGGATTGTGTCAATATTAATTATTATTTCAACTATTATTTAAAATTTAATTAGGTTACATAAATTAAAATTTTGCTTATTAAGGTATTCACTAATTTGAATAGTAATTATGATAATTTTAATTTAAGATTTAAAGATATTAAACTTTGAATTATGTATTAAATAATTTTTTAATAAAACCTGATGAGTAAGATTGTAAATTAGAATATAATGTTTTAGTTAACTTTAAATTTACAAATTTAGTGTTAGCAATTTTTTAAAAATATTTTTTTACAAAAAAGTTGAATGATGTCTTTTAAAATTGGTTTTTCCGTAAAACTTTATTTATACTTCGAAAATTATTTGAATATGATGATGTAATTTGATTTTTAAAAAACATAAAAATTTTTAGATTTTGGAATTTGTGTAGTTTGTTGGTATTTTAATAAAATCATGGAAACGAAACATCAAATTAATGTGTTTTGAGTTTTACAAAAACTTGTATTTACTATATTTGGATATATAAATGTTATACTTCCAAATTTTAAATTGAAATTAGTTATTTTAATTTAAGGCGCTAAGAAATCGATTCAATATTTATTTTTAATTTTTATATGTTATAATATGTTGTTTTTTTATAAATATGGTGGTTAATATTTTAATTGCTTTCTATAAATAGAAATTGAGTTTTGGCGGGAACTTTCTATTTTTGGCAAAATATATATAGATGCTGTCAATATTAATTACTATTTTTAATATTAAATGGTGATAAATTGCAATATTTTTTTATTAAATATTGTTTTTCTCCGTATTAAATATAGTTTTTCTCCATAAAGAAATGGATAGTGTGAATGCTCTGATCTACTATGAGGGTACGTTGTTGTTGCTTATGGGATGGTTGGATACAGTATTCCAGCAACTAGGCCGATGTGAATCTCTCGTTCGATTACATTTTCACAATTGATACATGATGTTCATCGAATGCTTACGATCGACCCATTTAAGTTTCACATTAAACTGTCAACGAAATATTCTTACAACATGATGGCTAGCTACATTGAAGAACACGTGCACATAACATATGATGATAGTCTACATTTTATGCTTGATCTGTCCACATTAGGCTGCCTTTATCTGTATGTCGAAACACTGCCAGTAGATGATGACGTGGCACATGATGATGAGCCTTGGTCATTCATACCCATCATCACGCAGGGCTTCAGAACAATGGCTGTTAATGATGAAGCAGGGTCGTCTACATATCATGGTGACCGACATGGATCACCGACATTGTTAGGGAGCAACATGGACCATGCATGGGGGTCAACATGATGATGAGCCTTGGTCATTCATACCCATCATCACGCAGGGCTTCAGAACAATGGCTGTTAATGATGAAGCAGGGTCGTCTACATATCATGGTGACCGACATGGATCACCGACATTGTTAGGGAGCAACATGGACCATGCATGGGGGTCAAATACAACACGATTAGATGATGTTATTTCAGGGGATTGGGATCATTATATACCGTCTGCGACTGAATAAGATGTTGCATGGGGGTCTACTGTAGCAACATGAAGTGTGTTTCAAGAGTATCATGGATAATATACCACGTTCGCTACAAATGTACAAGAGCCGGATGATTTGTTTGGGGACAGTGCTCAAAATGTCACCAGTAGTGAGCATTCAATTGAAGGATCAGATAGTGAGGAGTACGGTGACGAGATGAGAACTACAACGTCGAACGAGCCTACTGGGTCACAATTGCCTACTGGGTCACATATGTCTTATGATCCGGTAATGCGTGAAATTCCCCAATTCCTGAACAAAGTATTTGACGAACAAGTTCCTGACTCTTACGGTCTTCCATCCGGTGGACGAACCAGTTTCTATGATCCTGAAAGGCCTAAAATTTGTACGAAAATGATTTTCAAAACCAAGAAAGAATTGATCGCGGCGATTAAAGATTTTTCAATTCGAGAAGCTAGACGCGAGTACATGGTTGTTCAGAGCTACGATATGGAAGGTGAAATGCAAGAACATGTCTGGAGGAGGCAACTGTGGGTGGGGGCTTCGTGCTTGTCTAAAACAAAATACGGGCTATTTCATGATTACGAAGTACGGTGGTGATCATACATGTATATCTAACCAAGTTGGTATAGATCACCATAACCTCGACGTCAATATGATAGCCAGCTCACTGCTAGGAATAGTTCGTTGTGATCCTGCATAAGAGATAAAATATGTCCGAGAGAATATAAAAAAAAACGTACGGATATGATATTTCGTATGGAAAGGCATGGAAAGGATTGAAACGTGCAGTTGAGATTGTGTATGGTACATGGAAAAGCTCCGTGGCAATGCTTCCTAAATATATGGGTGCTCTGTCAAAGTATAACCCAGGAACCATTATCGAGTGGAAGCATCTTCGACCAAATGAGCAACCGCATAAAACTTTGAATTTTGTTTTTTGGACGTTCAAGCCATGCATTGACGGGTTTCAACATTGTCGTCAGATAATCAGCGTTGATGGCACCCATTTGTATACAAAATACAAGCACAAATTACTTATTGTGGTTACGTTGGACTCTAATAACCAGGTTCTACCACTAGCATTCGCGTTGGTCGATGAAGAAAATTATGAGTCCTGGCATTGGTTCCTACGTAAACATAAATAATAAACAAAAAACTTAAACTAAACATACCTAATTATTAAGCACAAATAATAAACAAAAAAACTAACCTGAGAGGAACGACGCTGTTGAAGGAAGAGGAAGGAAGGAGGCACGCTGTTGAAGGAAAAGAGGAAGGAAGGAATGACGGATAGGAGAGAATTTGATAAACTGGGCGATATATATACAGGAGAATCCAGGGAAGATGAACTTTGGGTAATAAGCCTGGTGACCAGGGTTCGATTCCCTGGGAAGACAGTTTAACCACACTTCCAAGGGTGTGGGTAGTCCTATGAGGGAGGGTCCACCCTCATGGCTCAAGAAGGAGCGGGGTGGGTCCTCGCAGTTTTTGTGCCGGGGTCTTAAAATATTTACTAAGTTATAAACTCAAGTGTTGGCCATTTTCTTTGGACAAGAGATATCATGTGTTCTTGAGAGCCCGAGCTGATAACCCTTGAAACCCTTGTCATTGTTCAGTCGACCCACATATTTTCTCGATAGCCGGAGATCGGCTACTCAGTTTGGAGCAAGGTTGGTACCATTTGAAATCCTCTCTCCAAACCCGTCTTTTTCCAACTAGTCTTGAGGTTCGTGGTTGGTCGGAGAATGGAGCATGCCGACAGTTAAGGCATGCTATTTTTCGCAGTTTTCGACTGTTTGACTCAGTGGGTTGGTCACAGTATGTCGTATTCTTCTACTTGGATTAATTTAAGACCAGCATTGTTAGCTTTGGTGTTGTTATGAGCAAGTTCTGAGCTTGTTAGCTCATGACCAGTTCAAGCGTAGTTCTTCGAGCTATTTTCTTTTCGGTTTTGAGATGTTGAACCTGTGTTGGGTATTGTATTGAGTTATAGGACCCCCCAAGATCTGTTGTAAGCTTCCCGACCGGTTGGCAGACTTTGGAGCTTCTGTCGTGATTTCTCCATCCTGTTCGGCCAGTGTGCTTATTTGGAGGTATTGTTGGTAAAAAGTGTGAGGTTCGCTGGAGCGAGTATTTACAGCTTTCGTAGAGTCTGAATTATATGCTCTATGTGTGCATGCTTTGTATTTCTGCATGTTGTATGTGTTATTTATGCGACTGCATTTTATAACCGAGCATTGAGCATATGCATCCACGTTCAGCTTCATTCCTTTGGCAGCCGTTGAGTTTACTTCTGGAGATCAGTTGTAGTCATGGAGTGGTGTGGTGACAGTGAGTGCATTGAGTTTGCCCGGGTAGCTCCTGAATTTTCAATGTCGTGGCGAGTGCGATTGGGTGTTGAGTTAGTCCAAAAAAATTTTTTCGTTGAGTTTGCCTGGGTAGCTCCCGAATTTTCAGCTATGTAGCCACCTTGTTGTTGATGACCATTTTCGTTTGGCCCTTTGGTCTTGGTACTGTTATCCATTGTTACCATGCACGCATGGCATAGCATATAGCATATGTTCTTTCATACTTCGTTTGCTGTGTCATGTTGTTTTCCGTACGGGGGTTTGATCCATTTCCTTTGGGACTGCTTGGTCGTGTTGGTGACCATTGCAGGTTATCCAGGTGGTTCAGCTACATCAAGTGGAGCGTCAGCTAGTGGAGCCCCTTAGGGTGCTGATCGAGTGTCCTAGCTATATGCACTAGCACATTTGTGGGGGATGTCCTGTGTCGTTGTTGTTCAGTTGATTCGATGTTTATGATTGTGAAGGATCGAAAATTGGTACCAGATTGCTCTGATACCTCTTGAAGGATCGAAAACTAGCACCAAATCGCTCTGATACCACTTGAAGGGATCGGAGAACCGAGACCGTGAGCTCTCACATAGCTCAGGCACCAATACATGGATCGAAAATGCAGATTACTTGAATTTAAAAGTGTTTTGAAAACAACACGCATCAAAAGGGCAGATCACACCTAAGTTGGATCAACACGGAGCAGCGCTGCGTGATGGTCCAGATCACGTGCGATCTGATCTGTGAAAACATTAGCTGCAATAGCTCTGGTTGTTGAAAGGTTTTAGCACTGAGGAGTATATCAGATCTGAGATAAAACCAAGCAGAAAACATCTGAAATACTCTCTGAAAATTGAAGGCTTAAAAACTGGTTTTAAAACAATGCGATGCTAACAGAAAGCTGTAAAGAAAACAGTGCGCTGCAAATTTGTTTCTAGAAGTTTGGATCTCAATCTCATACGTCACCCCTTCTTCCATTGCTGGAAGGATTCACTAGAATATTTGATTTATACAACCATTTGTACAAAATCGATCCAACAGTCTGCAAGCTGCGAGAACTCCTAGCACACTCTGCTGCACACCAGCTCGCAGGCTGTGTGACTTTGTTTCACTAAGAACATGTTTAATGTCTCTGTTCCAAAGACTACAATGATTCGTGTTTTGTTTGTGATTCACTCAACTATTCTATTCAGCTCATCTCTCTCGTATATGTGAGTGAATCTGTGTGTGAGAAATATACAGTGTAATCTCACTCTTTCTTGTGTTTTCTCACACACTGGGAAGTGCTTCTACAAAGCTAATATATTCATCTTCTTCTCACGTTGTGCAGTCAACTATAGATTCTGCATTAAAGCTCTCGGCTATGCACCAGCTCACACTTGGGCACTAGCGCAGCTTGTACACCAGCTGCCACCTGAGTGTACAAGCTCTCGATAGTTGCACATGCTTCACTGTTTCTGTTTTTCGACTCTCACGCTTTCTCTCGCTACTTCTGTTCATCGCCTTCTTCATAAAAAAAGCCTCTGTGCAAATCTATCCGTTTGACACAAGTTCCTAGCCATTGAAAATGCTTCTGTAATGTTCCATAATAATTGTACCTTGTGTCCTTTATCATTTAATGCGTTTGCAGGCTTTATTGACTTTGAGCTCTCTTCGTTATTAATGCGTTGCAGTTTTTGTTGACTTTGAGCTCTATCTTGATCAGAAAAATTATTTTGTCTTCTACTATTCTGAATAAAACTTGTATAAAATAATTTGTCTGAGCTGATCTTTCACGAAACTTCTGATCTGATCTGCTCTTCTCTAATCTATTCTGAGCTGATCTGCTCTAAACTGTTCTAGTCTGAGTCATTCTACTCTTGAGCTGTTTCTGCGCTTCTTTTCTAAGTTGCTCTTGTTCTAATCTGCTCTAAGCTGATTATGTTCACTGTGAGCTGATCTGATACGAAGCCTGTTCTGATCTGATCTGTTCTACGCTCTTGAATGCTCTAATCTGCTCTAAGCTGATCGACTCTCTACTGATTCTATTTATGCTGCTAGTTCTGTTAGGCCCTAAGCTGATTCTCTTATGTTAAGATCTAAGCTGATCTGTTCATTTCTCTCTGTTCTGTACTATTCCAGCTTAGGCGTTCTCAGTTGTTCTGAACGGATTCTGTTCTAAGATTTTCATACTGAACTAATATATAAATCACGCTGATTCTGTCTGAGCTGCTTAACTGAGCTGATCTCCCGATCTGATATGTTCTAAGCTCTGAGCTGCTCTGATTTACTCTGCACTTCTAATCTGAACTGAACCGCTTCTGATCTGAACTGTTTCTTCTCTAAGCTGTTTTAATCTGATCCGAAATGAACCTGATCTGTTCTGCCCTGAACTACTCTAAGCTGATCTCTGAACCAATTATGCTCTATGCTGATTCTAAACTGCTTCTCTGATCTGAACCGATTTTGCTCTGAGCTGATCTGAGCTGCTATAAACTGATCTGAACCGATTCTGCTATGTGTTGATCTGAACTGCTCTAAATCGAAGCTCCATCTATGCCAAATGGATTTGCACTTCGTAACTGAGCTCAGCTCTTCTTATATAGTATAGTTCTTCAGCTTTCAGCTCGACCCTGATCTTATTCACTAATCTTCTCTTGCTCCGAGCTGGGTCAGCTTGGATGTCGTCTGATGGACCAGTTTGGGCGTCCCCTACTGTTCCAGCTTGGACATCTTCTCAATAGCACTCAGTTTATCGCTTTCAGTTCGTGTCCGATCTACTTCAGCTCGCTGCCTATCTGCTACAGTACAGCTTTTCAGCTCGTAGCTGTTCTGAACCAGCTCGCTTATGATCTGCTACAGTTTACCCTGCACGCTTCAATTAAATCGTTAGAAATATAACAACAGATTTTGTGTTTATCAAAATTAAGATATGATCTATAACACAGATCAAACAATCTCTTCCTTTTTTATTAACACAAAACTTGTAAGCACGATAAAGAGATTTGAAATATTTTTTGGGCGTCCCCTACTGTTCAATCTTGGACTAGCTCTGTTGTTTCAGGTTAGACCTCTAAGCAGGTCTGTTAGTTGATCCTCTACGAAGTTCCTTCTAAGTTGTTCTAGTTCTCATATGTTCTAATCTGCTTCGTACAGCTCTGAGCTGTTCTGTCCTGCACTGTATAGCTCTGAGTTGTTTGAGGTGTTCTGCTCTGTTCTTCGTGCTTATATTTCTTGAGCTGAATCGTCTAATCTGATATGTCTTCAGATTTGTTCTAACTTATGCAATCTTCTCTTGATCTGTTCCAATCTGATCTTGTTTCCTGAGCTGATCTTCCCAGAGCAGATACGCTCTAAGCTGATCGAAGCTCCTAAGCTGATCTCTTCTTCGCTGAACTACGCACTCTATTTATAAGCGTACTTCTTCTGTTCGTAGCTGATTTGAACAAGCTCGCTTCTGATCTGCTACAATTCGCTTCTTCAACTCGCAATCGATCTGAACCAACTCGCTTCTGATCTGATCCAGCTTAGACCTGCGTACTTGATTAAATCATTAGAAACATAAGAACAGGTTTTGTGTTTATCAAAATCCGATATGATCTGCTACACAGATCCAATAGATTGGATTATATATATATTGTTTAAGAGATTGGATGTTGTTTTATTTCACAGATATCTGCATGTACCGTGAGCAGGTCTAGCTCTGAATGTTTTTGAAAATAGTATCAAAGGATATTTCTATATATAAGTCCGGATGATGGACTAGTATCTATATTTTGAGTATTCGAATATTTTAACTTGCTATTTTGTATCAGGCAAAAAAAGTTTAATCCGCTTTTAAACATTCGTGTTTTATCGTTAATTGTGTATTTAATCCTTGATTATGAGCATGAGGTCTGACAAAATTTATAGAATTAAGCTATACAAACATATAATATTTATATACTTGTAACAGCTGAAGAAACCCACTGATGTGGAAGCTATCGAATCCGTTGAACATCAGATCCCTCTTCCGCTTTTTCACCAATTTCTAAAAAAAATTCAATTTAACTTCAAGGTCTTTTTGAAGACCAAATACAGTTCTTCACAGGACAACCTACCCCACGAGTAGGTATTAAAACTATATAAATCATCCACTAGCCTCATTCATTGTGGGTCAACCTCTTCCTTCTTCGTTTTTCTTCGAGGATCCAATACAACGAACACAAAATTTTGCTTTATTTTCTTCATGTTTACCTCCTTCGAAATCATCAATCCTTGCATTTAAATCACGCGAAGAAACGGTACTCATCCCACGAAAATGTGTGCAACAAAATCCATCCTCCTGAGGAATCGTAGGATAAGCCCTTGAACAATTAAGCCCTCTCCAGCAGTGAAATATGCAGCGGCCTCTTGTGGATGACCATCCAAAATCATCGGTCCCATAGACAATATCTATCTGCTCAAAAACCATAACAACTGGTTTGAGTTCAGATAATCTTTGGAAAATCTAATCAGATTGCCAAACTAGCTCTCTTCCACCATTCGTTGCATCTCATTTTCATTCAAAAATGACAAGATTCTTTCACACGCTTCTGCGTGTTGCGATCCTAATTTTAATTTGCACTCAAAACCTTGATCTTTCTCAAGATTTGTTGAAAAATAAATCTGGAAGGCAGAATAGTAAACATTCAAATAAAATTAGGCAGCAAAAAGTAGGTCGAGAAATGTTCATCTGGGTCGAGTTGTTTCAATCAGGTCGAGTTCTGATGAAGTTTGGTTCGAGTCTGCCAATCTGGGTCGAGTTGTATGGAGTTTTGGTATAACTCGACCCACATCACCTAGATTCAACCCACATAATCATGACTCGATCCATAGATTATAAACTCGACCCACAAAAGAGACACCTGACCCACATATTAGACACTATATCCATAATTTACCTTTGTTTGACCCAAAATCAAGGGTTTATGTTTTTAATTTCTAGAAAAACCACTATGTCCGAACTCGATCCAAACTAGTCTCGACCCACACTAGACATGAACAACACAATACTCGACCCAAAGTATGCTCGATCAACACCATGCTCGACCCACACGGTTCAAATCAATCAATAATATAACTCGGCCCATGAAAATTCAAAAGCAATGCGAGAAAATTTAAATGTTTAGGTTGTTGTACATACCACGTGTTTATTCCTGACTGTACTCTCTTGTAGTTCAATCTCCACAACTTGGATTCCTTTGCCTTTCACCATAATTGCAATATAGCTTCAATCGGTGATTATTTTGAATTAAGTGGGTTTTCTCGGTATTCTCAGACGTGGGATTGAAGAGAAGGTCAAAAAGATCAACAGTACTTTGTGGGTCTGTGGTATAAAACATGTGTCAGTTTCCCTTTTTTTGTTTTTTTTAACTATATAAAAGTTATTGGTCTTTTTAAGTTAATAATTAAACTTTTAAAATACGAACAGATTATAATTAAATTAATTAGCAACTAAATTGGTGTTTCCTACATGGGAAATACTGTAATATAACAACCATTCTGTTCTATTGAATTAAACTATACGTGGATCCCCATTTTTAATTTAGCCTTATAAATATATATGATTAATAAAAATAAATAATTACGGTACACAGTTGGGTGCGGATCAGACAATGCATTACAATGATGATACAATGTAGGACGTGCTTATCATATAGGCCATTTACAATATCAAGATTACACTTAACATCTTGCATTGCTTACGCGGAGCCTAGAGGTGTTTTGTCTTTAGAAGATAATAAATATCATCAAATTCCAAACCAATATGAAGCCTTGGAGACCAATATGTTGGAAGTTAACTCACAGTTAAAGCATCTGATAATAAGCGGGGATCTGCTGGGAGCCCGCAATATGTTCGATAGATTGCCTCATACAGATGAAATCTCTTGGACTAATATGATTTCAGGCTATGTAAATTCCAATAATTCATCTGAAGCATTGTCGTTGTTTTCGAAAATATGGGTCACACCAAATATTCGTATGGACCCCTTCATACTCAGTTTGGCGCTTAAGGCATGTGGGTTAAACATGGATTTGGGCTATGGTGAGATGTTACACGGGTATTCTGAGAAAACTGGTTTTGTGAGCTCTGTTTTCGTGGGTAGTGCAATGCTTGATATGTATATGAAAAATGGAAGAGTATTTCATGGCTGTAAATTTTTTGACGAGATGCCATTGAGGAATGTAGTAACCTGGACTGCCATTATAACGGGCCTTGTTCGTTCTGGTTTTAACAAGCATGGGTTGATGTATTTCACAGAAATGTGGAGAGACGGTATTGAATGTGATTCATATACTTTTGCCATTGCACTGAAGGCATGTGCTGATCTTGAGTTTTTAAATAATGGACGGGAGATACATGCTAGAACAATCAAGAAAGGTTTTGATGTGACCTCATATGTGGCCAATACTCTTGCCACCATGTACAACAAGTGCGGGAGACTGGTTTATGGTTTCCGCTTGTTTGAAAGTATGAGTACACCAGATGTGGTTGCTTGGACAACTTCAATAACATCATGCATGCAGACGGGCCAAGAGAAACAGGGAGTTGATTTGTTTTTGCAAATGAGAGGGTGTGATGTACGTCCAAATGCGTATACATTTGCAGCCGTTGTTTCTGGTGTTGCAAATATTGCAAAACTTGATTTGGGTAAGCAATTACATGCACAACTTTTGCATGTAGGTCTCGCAAATTCATTATCTGTGGCAAACTCCCTCATGACAATGTATTCAAAATGTGGACAGCCTGATTCAGCTTCAACAATTTTTAATGAAATTACCAGAAGAGATGTCATTTCTTGGAGCACCATTATATCAGGATATGCTCAAGTAGGTTGTGGCGAGGAGGCTTTTGAACTTCTTTCAAGGATGAAAAGAGAGGGGCAGAAGCCCACTGAATATGCTCTTTCCAGTGTATTGAGTGTCTGTGGAAGCATGTCAATTCTTGATCAAGGTAGACAGCTTCATGCCATTGTGTTAACCACCGGTTTAGATAAAAAAGCTTTGGTGCAAAGTTCTTTGATTAACATGTATTCAAAATGTGGTAGCATAGGAGAGGCTGAAAAAATTTTTAATTGGGCAGAGAATGATGACATAGTGTCATGGACAGCAATGATTAATGGGTATGCAGAACATGGATACAGCCAAGAAGCTATCGGTTTATTTGAGAAAGTTTCCATTGTAGGTTTGAGGCCTGATGCTATTACGTTTATTGGTGTTCTTAGTGCTTGTAACCATGTCGGACTTCTCGACCTTGGGTTTCACTTTTTTGATTTAATGACTAAAGAATGCAGAATAAATCCTTCCAAAGAACACTATGGTTGCATGATTGATCTCCTATGCCGAGCAGGAAGATTACGTGAAGCCAAGAATATGATAGAAAGTATGCCATTTGAACAGGATGGTGTTGTTTGGTCAACTCTGCTGAGAGCAAGTAAAGAACATGGTGATGTTGATTGTGCAAGGATTGCCGCAAAGCAAATACTTCAATTGGATCCAACTTGTGCTGGGACCCATATAACCTTAGCTAATATATATGCTTCGAAAGGAAAATGGAGAGAAGCAGCTCATGTAAGGAAACTGATGAGAACCAGAGGTGTTATCAAGGAACCTGGATGGTCTTGGATAAAAATCAAGGATCAAGTTTCTTCGTTTGTTGCTTCCGACAAGACTCATTCACAGTGTCAAGATATATATGACATCTTGGAAATAGTAGCTTCAAAAGAAGAACTCACTGTCCAAGAACTTACTTTCATCTTATGTAGCAAATGACTGCAGATGAGAAAGTCTTTGAGAAAATGTGAAAGCAGAGTCATCGTTAACGGTACAGGTAGGTAAATGGTGTGTCGAAGTGTCCCTCCTTTAAATGGCAATGAGATTGTGAACCTGATGAATTTCATTCGGCAGGATTCGACGTTCATTACAGAAATACTGAGTGTTGAAGTGTGCCTTCTCCTCAAATCCCCAGAAATACTGAGTGTTGAAGTGTGCCTTCTCCCCAAATCCCCATATCTTCTCTACCCGGCTAACCCATGTCTTCTTAACTTCGCCTTCTCTGCCCAAATGGCTTACAGAGACCAGAACAAAAGCCTATGTTGAAATCCAAAACCCAAAATCTAAGTGGTTGTGAGGAGCAAAGTGGATGTCGCCGAGGATTTCAAGAAAAAAAGATTGATGTGAAGGTTGGTGGCTTGCAAAATATCCAATTACATGTTCTTGTTTTCATGCAGAAAACATGTAAAAAAAGTTTATGGCTTACCTCTGTGAGCTTCTTACTCAATGGATATTATTACATATGGTGAAATGGATCACTTAGATGTCCTGAAAGCCAACTTGTGGTTACGGTCTTTGTTGATTCAAATGTATTAAAAAATATTTAATTTAATATAATTTTATTTTATTTTGACAAATGTTATCTGTTATCCATGCAAGCTATATAGATAAAACCTTGATTATACGAATTGTTAATTAATGTATACTCTGAATTAGTTCCTAGTCTATTAAGCCGTCCAAAAAAGGATAAGTGTCATTTGAACTCGAGACAAGTATCTGTGATGTTTAACATGTCCGATGTATGGACATAGATATGTTCAAACGTACAGATAGATGATCTCGTGATGAGATCATCGGACAATCATCCCTCAGACTTTCAAGTGGTTATTCATCGAGTGGATTAAGTATGTGGTTATGGTTGTACATAATTAATCCACGCTTGTATTGTACTTTGACTCATTTGCCGGTTCCATAACATCCATCAGGTGGTGAGATTGGGTGTAGCTACAAAACATGTAGAAGTGCATTGTGGTCAAGGATTAATCATTTGTCCGTGTGTGTGGGTATCCTATGTAATCTGAAGGGATAATAATTCACCTAGTATCTGGCCAGTGAAAAGAGTTTCACTTATTACACATACGATACACTATTTGATCTACGATGTTTTTCATTGTTATCGAATAATAACTCGATGTACCAATGTATATTGATTTGATCGAGATATTTGAGATGAAAGGAACGTAATGTACGCTAATCAAAATTGATTGATTCTTGTAGGTACTATCAGAGATGTCTAGGGAATCATGAGGCAATACTACCAAATGATCTTACGGTGATTTGATGGGTTCAATCAGAAATGAGTTTTGACATTCTTATGATCAAAGAGATTATACATAGTGTGAGGCTATTGGGTAAAACTCGAATAAGGGACACCAGTTGGTACGAATCACACAGATATATGAGCATATAACTAGCTATATCCCTGAACCATTTAAGTTAGAGTTTATAATATATAAAAGAATATTTAACATAAAGTAATGATTATGTAATATATTTGAATCATTTTATTAAAGTGGATATCAATCAAAATTAAATCACATTAAAATTTTAAATATCAAGTGTGGATCATCTAATGTCGGCTACTTAGTATAAAACTTTAATCATAATAATCAGAAAATTCTTTATATAAACAAATTAAAAATAATAACAAATAATTATTGAAAGACTTGTAATTTTCTTAACTTCCTTGTGGATTATGGGCAACCTGCTCTTGGGGTATCATATGTTAAAATTAGAGACAATGAGATTGTGCATGAATTTCTCAAAGTATTTCCACATGACGTAACAAGGGTTGCCTCCAAGTAGAAATGAAATTTGTAATTGATATAACATCGGGGTATGGCCAATCTAATTTCCAAGGTTCCCTATCGTATGGCCCAATGGAAATGAAAGAGTCGAAGGAACAACTCCAGGATTTACTGAACAAGGGATTTGTCAGGCTCATTTGTTTCTATCGGGTGTACATGATGACAAGTTTCGATTATGTATTGACTGTAAGGAGTTAAACAAAGTGACGATTAATAAGAAATACCCACTTCTCCAATCGATTTTTGTTTGAACAACAAAGTGACGATTAATAAGAAATACTCACTCCTGCAATCGATCAGTTGTTTGAACAATTGCAAGGTGTTTATTTTTTTTCCAAGATTGACTTGTATTCCGGTTATTACCAACTAAATAAAAAAGAAAAGATGTATTCTAAACAACATTTCATAAGATGTATAACTACTATGAAGCGGTTCGCCACCGCCTAACCATGATTCAAAGTGTGGCAGACGGTCGCAATGGGGAAAGTAAACTAATTTTCTGGTGATATCATTTGGATTTACCAATACATCGAATACTTTCTTGGATAAATTTGTGATCATTTTCATAGATGATATCCTATTTTATTCGAAAACAAAGAACATTCTGAACATTTTCGGTTTGTACTACAGACAAGTAATGGTTGGGCCATGTAATTTCAAGATATTGTGTATACTTTGAACCAAGTGAAATAGAATCCCTTCATAACTGGCCTAGAATGTTAAATATAAAATATTTTAACTTTAAGTGATAATAAAGTACTCAACTCGAAGCTTATTAGATCATATTAGGATGAACTTAACAACGTAGATTAGACAGATTAGATCAGATCTAAGCTAATTAAAAAAACTTAGATTATAGCAGAGCAGTTTCGATCAATAGTTTGCAAGAACAATTCAGATCAGATTTTTAGAAGGACTGCTTAGAAGAACAGAAAAGTTAAGTATTAAACAGAGGCAATATCATTGTTTGACAACAATTTGTTAATCTATTCGAAAACGTCAAATAAAAGATCTATTGGATACCACACATGTTACCTAGAGTTCAGAACGATTCAGAGCTACTCCAAATAAGCATATATTAGAGCAGTCAAGGGCCGCGGTGAAAAATAAATATTTTAGAATGGTCATCATGATATTTACCAACAGGTTTGGTTTTACGCTACAATTGGGACTAGCAACATCTATAACAAGTTCACTTACAAAAGCCGTTGCAACCGCGCCTAAAGGTCATATAACCTAATCTTATAGCTACATTTTTTTTAGTGTATGAATCAAGTGCATCAACCAATTATGAGAGTCGTTGAAATGAGGATATTTATGATGGATGTGAGGTCATACAAGCATAGATAAGATAAAGAAATCACAGTATAAGGAGGAAAGTCGATTTTGTGCTTATTGAAAAGAGATTTAGAAAAACAATAGTACGATATAATTTTTAGATAACCCGTAGATTGAAAAAAGATGTGGCTAGCAGGATAAAGTCATGTTATGAATAGATGAATGTTTAGTAACCTATTTTATCCCTAATTCCTCCGCAATTCAAATGAGACAACTAACACTGTTGTGCAAAACATAAATTGCTTCAGCACTGGAAATCCTTGACAAGAAGAATGCAAATGATTTCCCTTGTCTGATCGTATGCCTTTTGGGGCATCCTCTCTCTGTTCAAACAACATCTTGTCCAAATGATAGTGGCCATTGCCAAAATCAATTTAATGTTGCTCGATTTGAGAGAAGAAGACCCCAAAATATATAGTTACAAGAAAAGAAGCATTTATATTCGGCTCGTGAAGGATTGTGAACACCCAAGAAAAGTTTCCCCACAATGTTGCGATCGTGTGATGGCAAAATATAACAATAAAATGAAAAAACAAGGATTTATAGGGCTTTACTTTGGACAGGCTGATATACATGAAATTATTGTTCGAACCGTTAAATGATGAATCGGATAATATCAAGGACTATATCGTGCAAATTTAAAAAACTTTATGTTATGCTTTGATGGATGAATTTCATACCTATGAGTTTCAAATCAATAATTTTTTTATATTTGGTTGTTTGATTGAATTTATGTTATAGTATTTCTAATTTTTTGCAGATGTTGATGAACTAAGGATACATTAATGTAATTTCAAATTCAGTCTTCAAATTCTCTCACACAATCATAAATGCTCAACCTTAGGGACTAAATTGGTTTAAATATTGAAGGACTGAATCGTGAATAGACCCAAACTCAAGGGATCGTCTGACTTTTATCCGTAGGGATGAGTGTGAACAGATAATGGGCTTGCCTTTACAACAACTTCGAGAAGCCCAATTTTTCAGAAAGCCCATTACGTGTACAACATCTACAAATTCCCTGATTCCTGATTAGGTTTTACCCCAGTCTTTATTCTACTCTGCCGCAACTGGCTAGGGTTTTCCATTATCTTCTGCATCTCTCACTTATTGACACACACTTCATTCAATCCCTTTTCCTCCGAGTCCACTTCTCAGCTGCTGTAATTGATCCGTTTTCCATGGATTCTTTTCATTAGGATTTCCTTGATTCTTGAGTATCTTCACCGAAGCGCCATATATTTATCAGGAATCTGAGAAAAATGAGTTCTACTAATCCTTTTGGGCTTCTGGGTGATGATGACTCCGAGGACCCAACTCAGCTCCTTGCTTCAAAGCATTTGAATGCACCGGCGCAGGTTCCGGTTCAGGCCAAGAAAGCTCCAGCTCAGGCCCCGACTGCTCAGGCCAAGCCCGCCGCTAAGCTTCCCTCCAAGCCTCTCCCTCCATCACAGGCGGGTAAGTTATGGAAATCCTAGCTTTTATTATTTTATTTCTTATTATTACTCTTATATGGAAATCCTAGCTTTTGTTTTTTATTTCTTATTGTTACTCTTATACACTACTGGGTTTGGTTATTGCTTGGGTCATGTGTACTAAATATCAAAATTTGAATCGGGTCAGTTAGCAATGAAAAAAGATACGCCTGTTGTCTAATTATTTGTTTGAAATTAATAGTTCTATCCAAAATGCAATTTTGTACCTATTCGTCCACTTATTGGGATCTCTCTCCTTAAAGATTAAGTGATAGATGATTGTGTTTTACCTTTTAGACCTTTTCTTGTACGTTTTCTTCGTTTACCCTTCTGTTGGTTAATCGTACCTGTCGGAATGGTTTTATTTATTCTTTATCCATATTGTCGATGGGTTCAATAAAAGTACATTTCTTCTCTTAGTAGTAACAGTTCAGATAAAACTAATTTATATGTGGAGATTTATGCATTAAGTTTTTTCTATCACAGATTCCAGAAGTTGTGCTATTTTGTGCAAATACTGATTTGAGTTGTTAATTGTAGTGGTTTTTTCATATTCTTCAAGAAATGGATTTTCGTTTTAAGAACTGATAGTTTTACTGCAATCAAACTAAGTTGTTTTTTGTTCGTTGGCAGTGAGAGAGTCCAAGAATGAAGATCAACGCGGAGGAGGCCGTGGTGCTGCACGTGGTGGTGGTCGTGGGCGCGGTGGCCGTGGATTTAACCGTGATGCTGCAGAAAATGAAAATGCATTTGGGAACACTAATGGCTTTTCCAGAGGATATAAGCTATCGGAAGATGGAGATGCTGGAAAAGATTCCTCTGAAAGGCGTCCATATGGTGCGCCACGAGGAGGAGGTGGCTTCCGTGGTGGTCGCCGTGGTGGTAGCAATGGGGAAACTACAGAGGGTGAACGCCCACGGAGGGTGTTTGATCGTCACAGTGGAACTGGGCGTGGGTAAGCTTGTTATGATAGTTGTTTTGCTGCTCTCATAATCATATGAATATTTAATTCTTTGGTTTTCTCCGTTGGTGTAATGTTATTGAACTTTCACTGTATTTAATTTGGAAATTTCATTATCATTTTTTGTTTCATTTTAAGTTTTTATTTGTAGGTCTGGCTTTAAACGTGAGGGTGCTGGTCGTGGAAACTGGGGAACACCAGCTGATGAGATATCCACGTAAGCACTGTCTGTTTAATTTTTATTAGTACTGGAGCACACATTTTGTGGACAATGCAAACTTATTTTATATAAAAAGGTTTTAAATTAAATCAGAAGTTAATTAAATTTTTTAAAATATAATTTCAAATAAAATCATTGAAGACATAAAATAAAGATTATTTTACAAAAGTAAGAAACATGTCCATAACATGATGCACCGATATATGGAAATTTATTTTGGTTGTGTTTTCTAAACTCTGCTGCCAAATGCATTTAGTGTGATTTGTACTTCTGTTGACTTAGGGAAACTGAAGAACCAGTTGCGGAAGGTGAAAAAATTGTTGATGTTGAAAAGCCATCAGAACAAGAAGAGGGTGATGCTAACAAGGAAATTCCTGCAAATGAACCAGAAGAAAAGGAGCCTGAAGAGAAGGTACTTTAGTTCTTGGTGGTGGTTTAAAATATACTCTTACTTTCTAACTTCTTACATCCTCAAGCTTTCGAGCCTATGATCTTCCTGTTTTAATTTAGTGCTTATTGACCTACGTACTAGATTTTTGGTGCATATGTGTTGTGTTTTTTTGGGTGAATATGTTCTTTCACTCATGTGTAACAATGATAGATACCTACCTCTTCTATCGTGATAGGAGATGACTTTGGAGGAATATGAAAAGGTTCTGGAAGAGAAGAGAAAGCCCTTGGTTGCGCTCAGGTCCGAAGAAAGGAAGGTTAACATGGACAAAGAATTCGAGTCCATGCAAATTCTGTCCAACAAGAAGAATGATGATGAATTCTTTGTTAAATTGGTGAGCAAGCTACTCAGTCTTTCATACCCATTCACGATGGATTTTGTTGATTTTTCTAATAAATTTTCTACAGGGTTCTGACAAAGATAAACGCAAAGAGGCTGCTGAGAAGGCCAAAAAGGTGTGTTTGTCTTACGGGGCTAATTAATAACTTTTAGTTCAATACATCTTTAACCTGGCATTTACCAGATAACATGAGATCAATTTTGTGGTGTCAATTCATCTGCCAATCTTATATGTACCAGAGTGTGGGATGATTTATTTATTGTGTTAGAAAAAAAATGGCTTTACTTGTATCTCTGTTTTTGTACTCTATTGGCAAGATGTAGTATGGGGGACATACCGGTGATGGAGGAACCAAATAGATATAGATGGTTTTCAAGAACATACATTTTTATTCTCGTGTAGATCAGCTGATACAAATCCTTCACATTTTACGTTCTAAATGTTGTTATATTACTCTTGTGATAGCCGTGTCTTATTATTGGCATCTGCTTCATATACAATCAGTTTATAGGACATGATCTTCCAACCAAAGTAGGAGGGTCTTCTGTCTAGTTTATGGGGCGTGACCTTCTAAACAATAAAGTATTTTATATTAATATTTATTTATTTTTATGAAACTCTACTTAACCTGTTGTATGTCTCCCTGTCTGATATGTAGTCTGTTAGCATAAATGAGTTTCTGAAGCCGGCTAAAGGAGAGTATCCTCGATCTGGAGGACGTGGTCAGGGGCGTGGTCGTGGTAGAGCTGGATCTGGAGCTGGAATTAACAATTACAATGTGCAGGCCCCAGCCATTGAAGATGTTGGGGAGTTCCCCTCCCTTGCAGGTAAGTAAGGAACTTCAGCTTGAGACACGAGCTTTGGCGGATTACAAGAATCAAATCTTTGGTGGTTCGTGAGTAGCAAAGTTGGCAGGCTGTCATGGGAAATTTGCAGGCATTTCAGTGTACATTTAGAAAGTGTTCCAGGGGTTTTTTCACCTTTGGTTCTTTGTTACTTTGACATGCATGAAAACCATTTCCATAATACTTATAGGGATGAGAGTCTCATTTTCATTTTGATTTAATTCCCATGGGATGAGTCTTTTTTTTTAAGTTAATGAAACCAGTTTTGTTACATTTCAAATCATAATCGTCTCCCGCTTTTGGATCTAATCCAATCTTTACATGGTCTCGGGTGACACGTTTTCCTTACTGTTATGTAGCTTTCACTTTCAAATGTCCTCTGGAAACCGTTAAGTCTAGCAGACGTGTAGGTATAGAGACCTTAAAGGTGTTCTCTCAGTTGGATTTACAATGAAATCCCTCCAACCATAGAAGCTAATAAGGTGTGGTGAGCTAAATCTTGCCATTGCCTCCTATAATAACTTGAATTAGAGCTAATCCTTGCCGTTTCACAAGATAATGGAAGTTAATATTTTAATTACATGCAACTAGCATTTTCTCACCTCACAGATGATTTACAGATCGATATATCCATATTTAGGAATGATAAAAAAAATTGGATTTTTCATTGGATAACGAGTTGACTTTTGGTTGCAAAATGTTGAGCCCCTTCTGCAGAAGTTACGGAACCCCAAGTATAATAAACCCTTAACCCGGTCCATTGTACACTTGTAAGTTTCAACATAGAAGCTGCCTTTTCAGGGGTGATATACTTGGGTGTTACTTAAAATGCTTGTGTTGCGAAACTAGGCAACCGCTAGCATTAGCGATGAAGTGATGTGTTCTTTTTCCCAGTAAGCTAGGAGGTTTGGAACACAGAGTGGTGGAATCATTCTAAGCTCCCTGACCCTTCGAGGACATCGTATGATGAAAGGGTCCTCGGAACTATGAAAAATAAAATTGGATTTTGAGCTATTTTATGTATCAATAGGCTAGAGAGATACTTTCTGTTTGAGTATATTAACATACTTTTGGTTGTAAAATACATTTGAACTGAATATCAAAGGGCTGAACCCCGAAGAATTTGTAGCAACAATTGGACGACACTAGTCGAACGATTTAATCTACCTCTAAAAAAAGAAACGAAACAGATCTATTGATAGGCAGACCATCCTAAAAACTCCAATTATAGGAAAACATGAATGATCCTAAAACCAATGGGGAGTAATGAAATCAGACGATCAATTTATACATTCGCTGTTGCTGTTAAATGTATAACATTTAACAAGTGCGAATTTAACACCCAGTTATTACTAGCTATATTACCATGTACAGACATTTGACCCTAAAAGCTATGGTCAATTTCATAGTGATTATACATATAAAGACGGGTGACAAGGAAATACGATTACTAACACCGCCGGTTTGCAAACCCGGCTGCTTTGTACGTGCCCCTTTTACGAAATCAAATAACTTAAAACAAAGAATATATGTTTTAACATAATCCATAGGTAATTAACACGATTGTGCAGTCATATTGTTAAAACAAGAACAAGCACTAACTTTTTGCATGACATGATTACATTGTGTCGCTATCTAGCTTACCAAAGGCTGCTTCAGGTGGAGCAGCAACCAGACTTCTGGCTAACAGGCTGTCCTCTGATCTGAACAGTTGAAGGTCGAGTAGCATTCATGGCTGGTTGACTCGCCATCCTGACAATGTGGTTATCGAACAAGTCATTAGGAAAAAGATCAAGGATAACTATCAAAGTTTAACAGCACTGCAACCAATCATATTATCTAAACATCATAAACAGTTTACCTATTTTTGATTGAGGCAGCCATGGCCATGAAAGCCTGCTCCACATTAGTAGCACTTTTTGCACTTGTTTCCATGAAAGGTATCCCAATTTCATCAGCAAATGCCTATAAAGAGACAGGGTCAAACAAGTGAGATGATTCAGGGGTCAACCTTGATTTAAGCCAAAGGTGATCCAAATCTAATTTTACCTTAGCGGTCTCGGTGGACACGACCTTCTGCGCTGTGAGATCACACTTGTTTCCAACAAGAAGCTTGTTAACATTGTCACTAGCATATCGGTCTATCTCATTCAACCATTGCTTGACATTGTTAAAACTCTCTTGATCAGTCACGTCATAAACTACCTGATAGACATGTGTGCTGAATAAGCCTAATCCATCAAGTATAAATTATTTAGATGTGAAAATAGCCGGTCCTTACAATTATGCCATGAGCACCACGGTAGTAGCTGCTAGTGATTGTCCTAAAACGTTCTTGTCCAGCAGTATCCCACTGCATGTATCGAATACAAAGATATTAATCTTTCCACTATCAAAAATTTTGATGACGGAAACAATGTATCCTCCTCTCATATCCTGAAACTGGATAAAATCTTAATAACGGTTAGATATATTGAATTACAAAGACTTACTATTTGTAGCTTAATGGTTTTCCCATCCTGCTCCACTGTACGAATTTTCTGCATCATACAGCAAAATTCTTATCAGGGAACATATTGTTTAAGAACTGCTAGGGCATACAAAGCACACTAAGATAGATCACTTACAAAGTCAACCCCGATGGTGCTGATATAACTCTCAAGATATGAATCATCCTGAAAAAAATCATATACTGATAGTCAGGAGAAGTATATATCGCCTAGGAACTCCAAAGATCTTTATGCAACTATAGCATGTTTGAGTTATGCAAATTGACATGAAAATAGATATGAAATACAAACCATCGCACTTTTTTTTTATATCCACCAAAGGACCGGATAGGAAAATGCCACAGGTGTTCATGATTCATGGGAAGAGAACATATCATTAAGTTGATAAGGAATGTTACAATGAAAAGTAAGATGGAAATATATTTTTCAAATTGCTATTTCTAGTAGGATAAAATCATTTAGTGCAGGAATAGGTACCTACCGCAAACCTCAGAAGAAGGCATGATTTGCCAACACCAGAATCTCCAATAAGCAAGAGTTTGAAAAGGTAGTCACTGTTCAAGAATGAGATATATGTTCAGTCTAGAATAAATCAAGGGAATCATTTGCCAACTATTGAAGAAATCTGAAACTCCTTCATCATCACACGAAAAAGGAAGTAAAAAGTGTATCCATGGCATAGTGTCAAATTATGCATTGGCCAAATATTATATCATTAGAAACAGTGTCTTCATACTTGAAGGATAATGCAATAGGTGAAGAAAAATCAAACAGAATGAAAAAGATAGAAGTAAAGAGAAAGAACATAAGACATTTAGGCACTCCACTCAAAAATAAATGCACAAAAAGTATGACCACAGGATACTGAAGTTCATTTGCATTGGCAATACGTCAATCCAATTATACATATCTTAATAGACATCAAATTCATAACCCAGCTTTATAGCACTACAAGAGGAAGGTATAACTTTATGATTCCTGATGGTGAGTATTTTCTGAGTACTTTTTCAAGCTTCATTAAAGAAGCCTAGATAGCTAAAACCATAAAAAATTTCACAATGTAGAATTTCCAAATCAAGGTATCATCATGTGCAACATGAAAAATATTGGGACCGTGACGAATTATTTACATGGCTTGTACTTGATCAACAACCAACTGAGTACACATCAACAAACCCCAACCGTGGTCAATGAGAACTCTAATTTTCTTCGCTTTCTACCTAGTTGTTTTATCCTCGTCACGGCGGATCATAACTTTTGATTTCAATCATGTCAAAATTTCAATACATAAGCCCCATAAAAGGTTGTTCTTTCCAAACAATATTTCCCAACAAGCGGCAACCTCTCACACAGAAAGAACATATAATAAGCTGATCATTTCAATTATGAAGCTTCGTCCTTATGGGCATTCAGTTGCTCCAATAATCAAATTATAGACTACAACCAACAAAAGTATAATTCTCAGCGATCGTATTTCAACAAACCGTAAACTACGATTGCTACGGATCAAATAAAGCTCGCATCATATGATCAAGCTACGGATCCAGTAAATAAAAATCAAGAAAACATCACGAGCAAACAAATCCTTTAACCTAATAATTCAAACAGATCTAACTCATTTACTCTGCTTTATCCAGAAAATTAGAAAAATCCAATCAAGAACATGTTGAACAACATAATGCTTACTATTCCGGATTCATGGCCGATTAAATTCAAAAAAATCTAACAAAGGAGAGGATCCGAGACAACGAATCCAGAGAGAAATTAGCTCCCAGGTGCGGTGTTTGATCGAATCGAGAGATGATGCCGTGAAATTCAGAGGATTTGAGAGGGTTGAAAATGGAGAGATGGTGGTTGTATTGTATTTGTGAAATATAATATATGATAATTGGCTGTCGTTTCATTGGCTAAATGACGCGTTTTATAAAATGTGGCGTGGGTGGAGCCGTGACGTGGCAAGCAAGTAACGTTTGCTGAGTAGGACTTCTACATTTGCATGTTTTGGTTTTCAATTCGAAAACCAATTTTCGTTTTTTAAAAAATATTATTTAAATTTTTAAGTAGTTTTTTATTATATATGCAAGATTGGCTCTCCGAAGAGCTCGAAAGATCGTTCTCATTGGTACTCAAACATGTTCCCTATTAAATACGTGCTCTTGAAATGCTTGAATATTGGATACAACAGTCATATCACAACATCCACAAGATTATTTGGCTGTGAAAGCTGATATATTTTTCATAGCCTTTAGAACTTGATACTTTCAAAATTTCTTCTTAATAAATACTCTTCATACTTTCTTCTTTAAATGAGCCAAAAGAAATAATGCTCTTAAATGCATAGAGAGGTAGATTGTTACTTATTGTGAGTGAAAATTGATTGATAGTCTTGTTATACGAGGAAAATTTGGTGAACAAGATTTCCTGGGATTTTGGTAGCACATTATTTTATTAACTGAGTGAGTTTACTTATCGGAAAAAAGTTTTCTTTTATTTGGATGATCTTCTTTGAGCATCTTCATCCGGATCACGTCTTCTAAGTGTTTTCGGCAAGTTGATCTGAGTTAGGGGGTGAATAAACATGTTTCAAAATTTTCGACAAGTTGATCTGAGTTAACAACTCAAATTTGGTTCTCAGACTGGTCTGTTGTCTTGAGCTACAAAAATGTACAAAAACAGTCCAATTTATCAATGAAATTTAAAGCAGGAAATGAGATTAACATGATACGAATTTGTTTCTGAAAATTCAAAAACACTTCCACGTCTCCCCTTCTTCTATTTCCAAAGAATTCACTAGAAGTTTTTGATTGGTATAAATTTTTATATGAATCCACTTCAGCTCTATTAACATATTTTGAGCCGAAACTCCTAAAACGAAACATTTTCTGTTAGTGTACAAATTCTTTTACAAAGAATTCCAAGATTAAAACAATGATTCTAAAATATCTTATATGAATCATTGTAAGCGAGCAAATATTCTCAAGGGTGAAGATACTTTCAGCGTTTTCACCTGTTTGCAATTCGTGCCTTGTTATTTCTTCTTGTTGTAATTTTGAATACCCGGCTTTATATATGATTTTCCCAACATTAATAAATATGGCAAGTACTCACATCACTTCTGGATATTTAGCTTTTCTAAACTGGTATGAGGATCATTTAATACTTCATGTAGCTTTCCCTATAATAGTTCTCTACATAAATGCTCAATGTTTCTCTTAAGCTTGTATAATTAAATTTATATCTCCGGTACTTCGATCGTTGTTCCTTACTGGTAATAATGTATTCTTAGAATCAACAACTTAATATCTAGGAATATTTCTGAGTCAACGTCCGAAAAGTTTCTGAAATGCTGAAAGTATGTCTTATAATTTGTTGTGCTCTGTTCTTTCAACTATCTACTCTTGATCTAAGCTCTTCAACCTGATTTGTTTATCTGGTCTGAACTACTCTTAAACTGAACTAAAGTGATATGCTTATCTTGTCTTGTACTGAATTATTCCAACTGCTCAAAACTTTTCAATTGTACTTTTCACATTGCTTAATTGATTGTTAGCTTAGCTCTATCAGTCCGATGTTTTATCCAACTTAATAATGTATCTTTGAACCTTTTCAACGGGTTAAATCTTTGTCAATGATTTGTCTCATCTGAATTTCTTAATACTTGATATACACGAAAAATTATAAATTAAAGGATTTGACCTTCAAACCTCCATGAAAATATTCGTGTTAATTTAATCTATCGCATTATTTATGTTTCATGCATATAGATGCATGGTTAAAGAATTTTATTTATTCGATAAAATACCAAAATATTATTTACAAAGTCTTTAATGAAATGCTCATACCAACTCGTTTTGCTTTCAAATAATTACCAAGATACTTATTTTGGTTTCATATGATTATATCGAATTACGTTAGGTTTGAGAACCAAACTCGATATAATTGTTTGGGGCTTAGTTCATATAAGAGCATTTGTAACTTTTAAAATTTTTAAAAGTCTTTATCCAACGCCCTTTAAACAATATTCACATGTTATTAACGTGACATTTGTAAATTAAAAAATAATAACAATCAAATGGTGAAGAAAAAGTCACGTAGCTTACCACGAAAGCCCCTCGTCCTTGTTTTTTTTAAAGAGAATGTCAGATCTTATAAAAAATTATTGACTACATATATCCTATCATATATGTTTTCTTATGTGCTTCTAGAATAACACGGCTTATAGGGTGTGATTCTGGCTGTGGTTTGGGTGGCAAGGTTACGCACGTTATCCCACGTTCACACATTTCTATCTTCTCTCTGTGCTCGTCGACGTGCAAGTAACTAGAATAAAACCGACTTGAAACATGGTGGTGAGAAATTCCCCTAAAAAATTAAAATGCACCCATATGATTATGAGTGATGCTAGAGGATTATACATTGGTTTATATAGTCCTTTGAATAGAATTAGTACAAATAAATTTAAATGGAAGAACTTATTAAAAGTCACTTGGGATAATCATGTAATTTCACAAATAATATGCCAATGTGTAATTTTCATTGTACATCTAATATTTTTTTACTATTCTTCTCCTAAAACTAGAACAATGCCGGTCAAAATTCCATTTAAAAAAAAAAGAAAAACTAATATTTGAGGACTAGTATACAATAGTGACAAATGTGGCCAAAGTAAGAATCCATGCACCTTCTAGCAATTGCTAGAGCTTGCTTTCAAGAGATAGAGATGTCAAGAGGCCTAATTCCTAATGGTATGCAAAAGGGTCCTCAAAGAAGGGGGAAGAGAGAGAATTGATTCATTAAATAAATGTTTCAATCTCAATCTACACTATTTATTGACTTAATGATGAAAAGGAAGGTCTTGTAAATCATGGAAAGCATACAAGTTATATCTCGAGGAGTCTATGTCCCTAGGAGCCTCTTGTACCTAGAAGTGGAAGATGAAAAGTGTAGGAACGAGTCAATCGACCGGAAAGGAAAGTAGTCTACATGACCTGGATGAAGGGTGACTATTTTAAAACTAAACCAACGGCAGTTCCAATCGACCTGCTATCTGAGGAACCCTATGTTTACGACAGAGCAGCCAAAGGCGATAATATGACCAACTTGTACGAATAGCAGATATCCTCTATCGGCCCTGACAATCTCTTTTCTCTCTTAATGACATATCCTATTTTCCATTCGAACCACTACTTCTAATAAAAAAATAATATGCTGAAATTAATAAGTAGAAAGTCTTCCCCATTATTAAATTGGGGAAAAGAACAAGGTTTCACTATTAGTAGAAGTGCTCTAAGTTATGTTTCCTAATTGAAGAAATAATTGGAAAATAAAATAGCAAGTACAAAAATAAGTAATAATCCTCAGTAGAGACTAGTATGATTTTTTAGGATCAAACACTTACCACTCGACCAAAATCTATAGTTGTTAGCCAATGTACAATTTTATTTCTTTATATTGTGTCATCGCAAGAGTGCACCTATTGTGTGTATTATGGTTGGAATGTTAGGCCCATGAGTCCGAGGAGGTACGTGTCTAACTGTTGATGCTGTCTTATTTCTCTTAGAGATCTGTCTTATCCGTTAAGATCTGACATGTAACTTTTACAATCCACCTGACCAACGAGATCAAGCGGCACAACGTCAGAAGCTTGACTTACAAGAGCTTCCCAGGAGGTCACTCATCCCAGTACTTCTATCACACATATGATTATGAGTGATGCTAGAGGATTATACATTGGTTTATATAGTCCTTTGAATAGGATTATTACAAATAAATTTAAATGGAAGAACTTATTAAAAGTTACTTGGGATAATCTTGTAATTTCACAAATAATATACCAATGTGTAATTCTCATTGTAAATCTAATATTTTTTTACTGTTATTCTTCGAAAACTAGAACAATGCCGGTCAAAATTCCAAAAAAAAAAAAAAAAAAACTAATATTTGAGGGCTAGTATACAATAGTGACAAATGTGGTCAAAGTAAGAATCCATGCACCTTCTAGCTCCGGCTAGAGCTAGCTTCCAAGAGATAGAGTCGGTCAAAAGCCTAATTCCTTATGGTACACAAAAGGGTCCTCAAAGAAGGGGCATAGAGAGAATCGATTCATTAAGATAAAAGAGATGATGAAATAAATGAATGTTTCAATCTCAATCTACGCTATTTATTGACTTATTGACAAGCAAGAAAAGGAAGGTCTTGTTAATCATGGAAAACATACAAGTTAGAGCTCAAGGAGCCTATGTCCCTCGAAGCCTCTTATACCTAGGAGTGGAAGATGAAAGGTGCAGGAATGAGTCCTCAACTGAAAAGGAAAGTAGTCTACAAGACCTCGATGAAGGTTGACTTTTTTAAAACTAAACCAATGGCAGTTCCAAACGACCTGCTATATGAGGAACCCTATGTTTACGAGAGAGCAGCCAAAGGCGATAATGTGACCAACTTGTACGAATAGCAGATATTCTCTATTGGCTTGACAGTCTCTCTTTCCTCTCTTAAAGAGATATCCTATTTTCCATTCGAACTACTACTTCTAATAAAAATCAAATAATACGATGAAATTAACAAGTAGAAGGTCTTCCCCATGATTAAATTGGGGAAAAGAACAAGGTTTCGGTATTAGGAGAAGTGCTCTAAGTTCTGTTTTCCTAATTGAAGAATAATTGGAAAATAAAATAGCAAGTACAAAAATGAGTAATAATCTTATGATTTTTTAGGATCAAACACTTATCACTAGGCCAAAAACTATATCCGTTGGCTAAGGTGCAACTTTATTTTCTTATAATGTGATAGCGCAGAGTGCACCTATTTTGTGTATTAGGGTTGGACTATGAGATCCATGGGTCAGCGGAGGTACGCGTCTAACTGTCGGTGCTGTCTCATTTCCCTTAGGGATCAGTCTTATATGTTAAGATCTGTCGTCTAACTTTTACAGTCCACCTGACCAACCAGATCAAGCGGCACAACGTCAGAAGCTTGACTTACGAAAGCTTCTCAGGGGGTCACCCATACCGGTACTTCTCTCACCCATATATGCTTAACACAACATGATTCAATCAAACATTTGTTCAATCAGGTTTGATTGTGTCGTAGCTCATCTCAACTCTATTCCCGACTCAGAATCCATAAAGAACTCTAAGAGGATGAATATTCTCATTCTATAGGTAGCACTGCCCCCTATATAGAAGGGGGAGGGCCAACTTTGTTGGAATTTGTTGAGTCTCCGGAACAATTCCAGATTCAAAATGTAGCAAATGATCAAATCATATCACAGCGGAAGCGATTATACAATTCCAAAAAGTATAAATCAAACACATGAACATGAATGTAAATTCAGAAAGACTAACCTCTGACTGATTTTTAATCTTTATGTAAATCCTCAAGTTGTAGAAGCCACAGCCTTCCAGCACGATCCTTCTTATCGACAGCAGTGTGTGGGCACTCCAAACACAAGTTTAGAAATCTAAATTTTTCTACGTTATTTTCAACACATGAAAACGTAGAGAGGGCTAGAGAGAATATTGTGTCCTACACAATTTTATTGTCCTCATATGATTGAATAAAGACTCATATTTATAGTAGAAGACTGAGGCTCCAAATCCCAAAAATATCGAGATAAAAGATTTCCAAATCTATTTTAAAAGATTGAGATCACGAGATAGAAACTATCATAAAGATATCTAACAAATTTGTTTTAAACATATATATATATATATTAAAAAAATTGAAACAAATAAAATAAAATAAAACTAAACAAGTTGATCTCATTGCATTTTTGAATTTTTTTTTAAATAAAAAAACTTTCAATATTCAAAATACCTCAAATCTTCAATCATATCCATATTTCAAATAGATATTAGAATCATATCTAATATTTTAGATATCA
>KV005014.1:128718-201190 GCA_001598015.1 Dorcoceras hygrometricum
TCTCATGCATAGCATCTGCATTTTATTCTTGCTGGTTATTTCTGATTTATAGTTGCTCTCCGTACTGGGGTTTGACCCCATGTCCCTCTGGGGCTTGGTTTGTTTGTTGCCTGTTGTGTTGTCCAGGTCATACAGCTGGTCGAGGAGGTAACCCAGCTGGCGGTGCCCCAGGAGGGGGTTGAGTGTCCCAGTGGCGTATAGCATATATGTATGTATCAGTCTAGTAGCCGGGGAGATGCCCTGTGCTTCGTTGTTGTATTCTGATGAGGAGTCTGATACTTTTATTTGTATTGATGCTATACTTGTTGTGTTGGTTTGTAAACTGGGAACTTATTTTGAGTATCGTTCTACTTTAAATTATATGTTTTAAACCGTCGGGCCTAAAAGGAAAAAAAAAAAAAAATTACCCACTTTTTGTTAAGCTTCCGCATGTGTTTGGGTTTTTACTCTGTTGTGAGCACGAGGCCTGACAAACTAAGCCTTGAATTTTGACTTAAATGAAAACCTTCCTTAGGGAGGACGTCCGCGTCACTAGGCGTCATTTAAATCTCACGATGCTTTGGTTAATGGTGGAGGCTGTAGGATTTATTGTCATATACCCTTCTCCCACTCATTATTTAAGAATAAAGTTTCACAAACTTTTAAATAAAACAACTTATAATTTAATTATTTTATCACATATTCTAACATGCTACCGATATCACATAATCATCATCATAACATTCAAATCTTAATTTAAAATTGACAATTGACGCATAATAATTATGTTAAAAATAAGGGAGCCTATATGGAGAAAAACACATATTTCATAAATAACATGGTTCACTGATAATAAAGGCAAGGCCAATATATATAAAAAAAAACATTCTCTAGAAAAAGAACGCTTCTTCTTTGTATAAGCTGCGAGAGACATGATAGTCGTACCATTGTCTCATGCCCATGTTCCTTTCTCCGATCAATCGTGGTCAAGTTACGATTCAGAAACAATTTCTAATGAAGAAACATTCAAAAGCTTCGAATTTAAAAATTGACTGAAGCTTTTAATGGTTTAGAACAAGCGCAACGATGAAGAGAGAAAAGGAAAAAAAACTTTTTTTTAATAAAAAAAAACCGAAGAGAATGGGGAAAAACATTCTCTTTCGTATATCTCAACTTTGAAAAAGAAATGGCTCTGATACCAATTTTTGGATTTTGTTGAGTCTCCGGAACAATTCCAGATTCAAAATATAGCAAATGATCAAATCATATCACAGCGGAAGCGATTATACAATTCCAAAAAGTATAAATCAAACACATGAACATGAATGTAAATTCAGAAAGACTAACCTCTGACTGATTTTTAATCTTTATGTAAATCCTCAAGTTGTAGAAGCCACAGCCTTCCAGCACGATCCTTCTTATCGACAGCAGTGTGTGGGCACTCCAAACACAAGTTTAGAAATTCAAATTATTTCTACGTTATTTTCAACACATGAAAACGTAGAAAGGGCTAGAGAGAATATTGTGTCCTACACAATTTTATTGTCCTCATATGATTGAATAACGACTCATATTTATAGTAGAAGAATGAGCCTTCAATATTTGCATCTCATTTCAGCTTTTGCAGCCATTGCTTCGTTGTTCTTGCTCTGTTTCTTACCAGGATGCGAGGGCGAGCTGCAATACCGCACTCTCATCTCCCTGTTGGGTTATGTTAGCCCCTATGCGCCGAGTGGTTAACTACCACAATTCATAGGTTGGGCAACCGCAGGTCGAGTTGTTTGATGCATCTGGTATTCGGGTGTTGTGTCCCGGCGAGTGGCTCATTACCACACTTGGAACACACCCAGTGGCCACCGTTGTTGCAGATTCAGTTGAGCTGTGCATTGAGTCCCTTGACTTCCTTTTTGGTTGGAGTCACTTGTTGTTGTCCAGCATCCAATGCATAGCATCTGCATTTTGTTCTTGCTGTTTACTGCTGATTTATAGTTGCTCTCCGTACTGGGGTTTGACCCCATGTCCCTCTGGGGCTTGGTTTGTTTGTTTCCTGTTGTGTTGTCCAGGTCATACAGCTGGTCGAGTAGGTAACCCAGCTGGCGGTGCGCCAGGAGGTGCTTGAGTGTCCCAGTGGCGTATAACATATATGTATGTATCAGTCTAGTAGCCGGGGAGATGCCCTGTGCTTCGTTGTTGTATTCTGATGAGGAGTCTGATACTTTTATTTGTATTGATGCTATACATGTTGTGTTGGTTTGTAAACTGGGAACTTATTTTGAGTATCGTTCTACTTTAAATTATATGTTTTAAACCGTCGGGCCTAAAAGAAAAAAAAAAAAAATTTACCCACTTTTTGTTAAGCTTCCGCATGTGTTTGGGTTTTTACTCTGTTGTGAGCACGAGGCCTGACAAACTAAGCCTTGAATTTTGACTTAAATGAAAACCTTCCTTAGGGAGGACGTCCTACGCGTCACTAGGCGCCATTTAAATCTCACGATGCTTTGGTTAATGGTGGAGGCTGTAGGATTTATTGTCATATACCCTTCTCCCACTCATTATTTAAGAATAAAGTTTCACAAACTTTTAAATAAAACAACTTATAATTTAATTATTTTATCACATATTCTAACATGCTACCGATATCACATAATCATCATCATAACATTCAAATCTTAATTTAAAATTGACAATTGACGCATAATAATTATGTTAAAAATAAGGGAGCCTATATGGAGAAAAACACATATTTCATAAATAACATGGTTCACTGATAATAAAGGCAAGGCCAATATATATATAAAAAAAACAAATACTCTAGAAAAAGAACGCTTCTTCTTTGTATAAGCTGCGAGAGACATGATAGTCGTACCATTGTCTCATGCCCATGTTCCTTTCTCCGATCAATCGTGGTCAAGTTACGATTCAGAAACAATTTCTAATGAAGAAACATTCAAAAGCTTCGCATTTAATATTTTTACAAAAACAACCTGCGACCCGCTGGGCCGATTCCGGGTCGAACCCGACGGGTCGACGGGTCGAAAATTCATAAACCGTAACCGGACCGCGTAACTGACGGGCCGGTCCGGGTCACGGGTCGAACCCGTTGACCCGGTTAACCGGCCCGTTGACCACGGGCCGGGTCCGGTTCGGTTTCGGGTCAAACCCGGCCCGTGGCCAGGTCTAGTCTACACCCTCCCAGAAGTTCTTCACTCATTTATGTTGATTTCCTCCTATATGTTTATCAAGTACGAATAACCCTCGAATTTCATTTAAAGGTGTTGGAAATTGGGCAAGGCCCAAATTAATTAATCGAGTTATAACCGTCCGATTAAAGTCAAAATTGACTTGAAAACTTGAATCTACATTTCGAGTAGATATTTTTGGAATATTAATTTGTACAAAACCGATTTTAGGTGAATGAGAAATTAATAAATCAATTAAAGCAATTAAAGTCCATTTATTGGGAATTGTGCAGCTGTCCCACATCGGGAAATGAACATGGTCAAACCTTTCATATATATGAATTCGTATTATTTGTAAATACTTAATACAAGTTGTGATAGACCCGAGAAGGTTCCTCGAGGGCGATTAGGTGCGAAGCACCTACGAGCATGAGCCCGAGCCCGCGTGTGCCGACGCCGATGCACGTCGCACTGTCGCAATGGGCGCTTTGAGGCGCACTTTGCACTTCGCACGTACGCATCCTCGCGAGGAGCTCTTAAATTTATGCTCGAGTGACACGGGATGACTAGGCAGTGACGTGACTACGATGTGGCCACGGTGGCAGATGAGTGGCAGTGACAAGGCTGAATGATATCAACCATTGGATCGGTTATATATTGAAGGGTGTGATGAATCGTGAAAAGTTGCGATCTGAACCATTAGATGGATGGTGAAAAGACGCGATCCAAGCCGTTGGTGAAACGATGCAATCTGGAGCGTCTGATCTAGGATCAACGGATGCGATTGGTTCAATCAAAGGTTTGCATTGTGAAGGGTCATGATCCTTCAGAATGGACACAATCTGGACCATTGGATGTAGATCCAATGGCTACGGATCAAGCATGTCCTAAGTGCAAAGTGACGTCTAAAGCGCCCATTGACGTGCGCCGGCTCCGGCACCGGCACGGGCTCGGGCGCGGGCGTGGGCTCGTAGGTGCTTCCACCTACTCGTCCTCGAGGAACCTTCTCGGGTCTATCACGACTTGTATTAATTATTTACACATAATACGAAGTCATATATAAGGAATATTTGACCAGACTCATTTTTCGATGTGGGACAGCTGCACAATTCCAAATAAATGAGCTTTAATTGTTTTAATTGATTTATTAATTTCTCATTCACCTAAAATCGGTTTTGAGCAAATTAATATTCCAAAAATATCTACTCGAAATGTAGATACAAATTTTCAAGTCAATTTTTACTTTCATCGGACGGTTATAAAAAAATACAAATTTGAGCGTCCGCTCTGCGTATAGGCGGACGCTCAAAAGCTGCGAACAATAACTCATAAAGCAACATTTCACGTGAAATGTATTAAGGTGATGTGACGCTACGTGATGTAGCGTCAAATCAGGTTTTTTATTTTATTTTTAATTAATTAGCGTCCGCTCTTGTGAAGAGCGGACGCTACATATATAATTTTTTTTTATATATCGTCGAGCGTCCGCTACTGCCAGTAGCGGACGCTCCGTGTTTATTTTTTTTTTAAAAAACTTCAGCGTCCGCTCTTTGTAAGAGCGGACGCTACACAAATTTTTTTTTTTAAAAAACCAGCGTCCGCTCTTGGTAAGAGCGGACCCTCGAGCGTCCGCACTCCGCAACCGCGTTTTGCGGTATTTTTGCAAACTCCTCTCAAATACGTTATTTTTAAAAAACATTTTCATTTCTACATTATTTTTGAAAAAAGCCCATGTCAAATATATCTATAATTCTAGCCACAAATGCACTACAAGCCCCTAGGATCACAGACGAATTGGTAAGACATGAAGTGATGTGAGATAATCTTCTCCGACTACACGGACTCGATTCTCGTGTGGAACATATTCCCCACCGAAATATTATGATATATGTTTTGGGAGCTGGTCCGTTATATAAGTCATCACATTCGGATCCCTGTCTACTAATACATATCCCTCGATTTTCAAACTTATATGGATTAATCCATTAATACAATATTTTAAAACATATATATATACAAATGCAATACGCGTTTCTATATAGAGAGAGAGAGTCAAACTACAAATTATTGATGGCTTGATGCCGGTGCACCATTTATAAATAGTAGAATAATACAAATGTTCAATTTCCATCTTCTCTTAACCCAACTTCCAATTCACATTCATCGTCACCCCCATTTCCTCCGCCGCCAATGTACCGAGTCGTCGGACACCCGACGGAGCAGCTGCAACTCCCGACGGTCGATCCGGAATCCCACGCTGCCAAGATGGAGAAGAACCACTTCAATTCTGCCGAGACCGCAGTCCACATCATCCCTCTTATGCTCCTGCTATGCGCCGTGATCCTATGGGTTTTCTCCGGCCCCGCCAGGTGAGAGTTCTGCGGCAACTGATCGATATATAACTGATCCAGACTTATTACTCATAGTCTGTTTGAATCGATTCAATCCAACTCCGAAGCGTAAAGGATGTCTTCATTCGCCTGTGTTTGGCTTACAATATTTGAAAGGTTTATAAGACTTTTATGTTTTAGGATCAAAATGCTGAGCTTAGTTTAAATCTTTTATAAGATTTATATTTTATAAATTTGTGACGATTATAATTTAATTGATTCGTTTATATCAAAATATGTCCACAAATGCCGTATTGGGGATTTGGGTTGTCCAAATTACCAAGTCACTCGAGGAAGCAACCTAATGATTAAATAATACGAGTTATATATGAATAATGACTACATAAGAGTAATATAGCATTTTGTATGTTTTTAACTTGTCAATTATTGTATGTATCATTTTATAATTTATTAGACATCATTGTAATGTCTAAATCAAGGATGAATTGTTGATAAATCCTTGGTCAGAAAAAATTGTATTTCCAAGTCCCAATCTATATAACATTTATTCTGCACCCCCTGATGTTATACAAACATTCATTCTAACTCCCTAAAACGTTTTCTCTCTTTTCAACGTTTTTATTTCCATTTTCCTTCGGTTTCTTGCAACGATTTATTCCCGATTTCTGAACTCGGTTTCGTTCCCCGATTTGAATCCCACTTTGTGCCCCATTTGTTCCCGATTTCTCCCCTTATTTGTCCCCCAATATTTTTCCCGAATAATTTCCATTTGTGTTTCCCCGATCCCTGTTCTGTTTGTGTCGATTTGTGCTTGCCGATTTGTGGGCTGTGTTTGAAGTCGATTTGGTGCACGAGAGGGACGACGACCGTGAGTTAGTGTGGTCAGGTAATTTTTTTTTTTCGTGGCTTTTGTTCTGCCGGTCTTGTTGATTAATGGTGGTATGTTTGTGTATTTTGTTCCTGTCAATTTGTTCTTGTTGATTCGTTGATTAACGTCGATTTTGTTCAGCAGAGGCCCGATTATGATTATAATGCGTTAAAGTTTTAATTTTTTTTGTAGACATGTACTTTTGTCCTGCCGTCGGCGATTGTTGTCGTGCCGTTGCTTACCCTTTAGTTACACTTTATGTACTTATATGATATTTTTTGTTTAAAGTTAGTGAATCTAGTTTTTTCCAGAAATATGCATTGTAGGATAGGATTTTGATTTAAAGCACTAGCTTTACTCACTGTTGTTGAGAAGCCAATTCATTTCAAATAAAAGCAGCCCTGGAGTTATGGAATTGTAGTTTATGAACTATTAGGTTGCGGTTTCAGCAATTGTTAGAGGATTACTAATGTAGTTGTGTCGATGGGTTTTTACTAATGGGTTCATTATTAACCATTCAAGAAACAAAAAATGAAAGTAACATATGTTGTTTGAAGCTTAGAAATATTAGTCTGTTACTAAACATAAAAACCAGCAATCTTCAAAGCATCTGAATGACCAAAAACACATTTCATATCTCAACATATAACACAAATGTACCACAAATCCGAGAAACAACCTACAATGCAACTACAATAAACTTGGTGTTCCTGCCCAAACACAAATAAATTCCAAGACAGCTAATGAAGTCGACTATTTAATGACATATATTCAATCTGGTAATGTCCAATCTCTATGGAAATGCAAATGCACTCAAATAGATACACCAAAATCAATTACCAAACATACAAAATTGTACGTAGGACGCCTATCGTCCATGGACTTTATTTTTTAATCATGCCTGGGGAGATGCTGCATTCCGTTTTTTATATCGAGATATTTGTCATCTTGGGAGTAAAATTTATGTGGATGGATGCGTTGTTGGATTGGTGGTTAGTTTGATATGTATTTTATTAATTGTTTTGTTGTGTATGTATATTTGTATCTCACGAATTGTTTTTTTGTTTAGGCATTGGTGTACGAGAGTATCCCAAATTTAGCGGTCCGTCGGAGTTTAAATGTATATCCTAGGTTGTTTCGGTGGGGGAAAAACAGGATTCCTTTGAAAAGCGATGAAGTCGATACGTTATTGAACCGCGTAGATATAACTCAGGTATCTGTTATCTGCTTTTAGTTTTTTAAAAAAGGTTGCATGAAGTTGAGGCTTGGTCTATTTGACTGTTTAATTTTTTTGAATGTTTCAATTGTGATCACGTTCTGCCTATTCAACCTTTAACGAAAAAGAGAATTTAGTAGACTTAAAACGTGTTGAAAGGTAAGAAGATGAAATGTCTGAGGTTAGAAGATTGGAGAAGATTGTAATACGACAGTCGGAGGAGATTAAATTATTGGAAAAGAGGTGTGTTGAATTGGAGGATCAAAATATGAGACATGGATTGAACGTGGTGGAGAATGGTGAGAAGAGTGGCGAAGGTGTTGGTGAGGTCGAAAAATCCCGAGGGAAGCTGAGTTTGAGATAGCACATGATGCAGTATGTTCGTTTTATGATGTCATTTTTTAATCATGCCTGGGGAGATGCTGCATTCCGTTTTTTATATCGAGATATTCGTCATCTTGGGAGTAAAATTTATGTGGATGGATGCGTTGTTGGATTGGTGGTTAGTTTGATATGTATTTTATTAATTGTTTTGTTGTGTATGTATATTTGTATCTCACGAATTGTTTTTTTGTTTAGGCATTGATGTACGAGAGTATCCCAAATTTAGCGGTCCGTCGGAGTTTAAATGTATATCCTAGGTTGTTTCGGTGGGGAAAAAACAGGATTCCTTTGAAAAGCGATACGTTATTGAACCGCGTAGATATAACTCAGGTATCTGTTATCTGCTTTTAGTTTTTTAAAAAAGGTTGCATGAAGTTGAGGCTTGGTCTACTTGACTGTTTAATTTTTTTGAATGTTTCAATTGTGATCACGTTCTGCCTATTCAACCTTTAACGAAAAAGAGAATTTAGTAGACTTAAAACGTGTTGAAAGGTAAGAAGATGAAATGTCTGAGGTTAGAAGATTGGAGAAGATTGTAATACGACAGTCGGAGGAGATTAAATTATTGGAAAAGAGGTGTGGTGAATTGGAGGATCAAAATATGAGACATGGATTGAACGTGAAAGAAGCTGTGGTGGAGAATGGTGAGAAGAGTGGCGAAGGTGTTGGTGAGGTCGAAAAATCCCGAGGGAAGCTGAGTTTGAGATAGCACATGATGCAGTATGTTCGTTTTATGATATTGACGTAGTTGTACATAATGTTGTTGCTGAGTTGGATGAAGCGAATAAGGATGGGAATGAAGCGAATAAGGATGTTGAGGGTAGCGAGTTTTCCCTTTCAAAACTTGATGAAATAACCGTTTTACAGTCTTCAATTGTTGATAACGTGAGAACAAGGGCTGATCGTGTTAAGAAAAGGAAAGGGTCGATGTTTGTCACTCCGCCTAGCTCAAAACCGAAACGAAAAACGAGAGTGAAAATACAGGTAAATGGAGCATATGATTAATATTGTCTTTGTTACAACAAACGACTGTCCCATACTACCCAACAATTTTCAGTCATACAACATAACATCCACACATCATACAAAAAAATTAACTTTTAAGACAAAATATTAAGGTATAAACGTTGTAACAAAGACAGAATATTAATCATATGCTCCATTTACCTGTATTTTCACTCTCGTTTTTCGTTTCGGTTTTGAGCTAGGCGGAGTGACAAACATCGACCCTTTCCTTTTCTTAACACGATCAGCCCTCGTTCTCACATTATCAACAATGGAAGACTGGAAAACGTTATTTCATCAACTTTTGAAAGGGAAAAATCACTACCACGAGTGCTCTCATTACTTCGATCAACTTCCCTCCCCTCATCCGATGGATTTTCTTTATGACACCCTTCTACATCCTTATTCGCTTCATCCAACTCAGCAACAACATTATGTACAACTACGTCAATATCATAAAACGAACATACTGCATCATGTGCTATCTCAAACTCAGCTTCCCTCGGGATTTTTCGACCTCACCAACACCTTCGCCACTCTTCTCACCATTCTCCACCACAGCTTCTTTCACGTTCAATCCATGTCTCATATTTTGATCCTCCAATTCACCACACCTCTTTTCCAATAATTTAATCTCCTCCGACTGTCGTATTACAATCTTCTCCAATCTTCTAACCTCAGACATTTCATCTTCTTACCTTTCAACACGTTTTAAGTCTACTAAATTCTCTTTTTCGTTAAAGGTTGAATAGGCAGAACGTGATCACAATTGAAACATTCAAAAAAATTAAACAGTCAAGTAGACCAAGCCTCAACTTCATGCAACCTTTTTTAAAAAACTAAAAGCAGATAACAGATACCTGAGTTATATCTACGCGGTTCAATAACGTATCGACTTCATCGCTTTTCAAAGGAATCCTGCTTTTCCCCCACCGAAACAACCTAGTGTATACATTTAAACTCCGACGGATCCCTAAAGTTGGGATACTCTAGTACACCAATGTCTAAACAAAAAAACAATTCGTGAGATACAAATATACATACACAACAAAACAATTAATAAAATACATATCAAACTAACCACCAATCCAACAACGCATCCATCCACATAAATTTTACTCCCAAGATGACGAATATCTCGATATAAAAAACGGAATGCAGCATCTCCCCAGGCATGATTAAAAAATGTCGTAAGATCATCGAGATACGGAAATATGAAACTAGGCGTGACGTAACTAGTGATGGAGAATATAATGCAATTGAAAATGAACAAAATAAAAAACGAAAAAAATCATCAACTTCATTCTCCTCGCTACTTCCTGCAAGTAGCATCATCCTTTCACGAATGGCATCCCGTCGGCCTTCGTCACTTTGCTAGCAAAGTGACGCGCTAGAAATCGTGACTCCATTTTCATGTCCAAATCAACAGGCTGACCACTATGATGCAGACCAAGAACAATAGAGAAGTCCGATGAACGGAACGGAATCATAACATCATCAGTAATAATAAACGAACATGAAGGAACATGAAATCTGTTCAGAAAGTAATCAAGCCGACCACTACTAATCGCAAAAACCGGCATATCAATCCATTTAGAAAATGGTGAATCAGAAATTCGCATTCGCTGCTGCTCGCCTAAGATCGGCTTCAGCTCGCTCATGACATTACTAAAATAGGTTGGGGAGCATCGTGAAAAAAATTGTTTTCCAATCTTCTTCGCATGTACATCATCAACAGCTTCATCTTCTACTGTCATTTATGCACAATCAAATTAAATTAAATATACGTTTAATATCGACAAAAAATATTTTATCATAAAAACGTCAGAGACATAAGAGCATCAATAATACGATTCACCACAGTAAATAAACGATTTCGTTAGCAGAAAGATCGAATCTAAAACATAAACTATACACACGTAATTATCCTTCGTACCTTTGCCATAATTCGTTTTATTTTTACTTCTACAGGACATCTTTTCCATACTACCTTTTTCCGGATTTTGCTTCACTGCTTTCTTCCCCATTGTCACCTTTGGACTGAGAACTCACTCTTCTTGTATCGATGTTCTTCCAGAAACTGAAAATTACAAGAACTCAGAAAAAACCCATCGACACAACTACATTAGTAATCCTCTAACAATTGCTAAAATCGCAAACTAATAAGTTCATAAACTACAATTCCATAACTCCAGAGCTGCTTTTATTTGAAATGAATTGGCTTCTCAACAACAGTGAGTAAAGCTAGTGCTTTAAATCAAAATCCTATCCTACAATGCATATTTCTGGAAAAAACTAGATTCACTAACTTTAAACAAAAAATATCATATAAGTACATAAAGTGTAACTAAAGGGTAAGCAACGGCACGACAACAATCGCCGACGGCAGGACAAAAGTACATGTCTACAAAAAAAATTAAAACTTTAACGCATTATAATCATAATCGGGCCTCTGCTGAACAAAATCGACGTTAATCAACGAATCAACAAGAACAAATTGACAGGAACAAAATACACAAACATACCACCATTAATCAAACAAGACCGGCAGAACAAAAGCCACGAAAAAAAAAATTACCTGACCACACTAACTCACGGTCGTCGTCCCTCTCGTGCACCAAATCGACTTCAAACACAGCCCACAAATCGGCAAGCACAAATCGACACAAACAGAACAGGGATCGGGGAAACACAAATGGAAATTATTCGGGAAAAATATTGGGGGACAAATAAGGGGAGAAATCGGGAACAAATGGGGCACAAAGTGGGATTCAAATCGGGGAACGAAACCGAGTTCAGAAATCGGGAATAAATCGTTGCAAGAAACCGAAGGAAAATGGAAATAAAAACGTTGAAAAGAGAGAAAATGTTTTAGGGAGTTAGAATGAATGTTTGTATACCATCAGGGAGTGCAGAATAAATGATAGATAGGGACTGGAAAGTAACAATTTTTTCTGACCAGGGGTTTATCGACAATTCACCCTTTATTAAATTAGTTTTTTAATAATATTTTTAAATTTTTTTTGAGTAATCGTAATCTGATAAGAGTATTTGGTAACTAAAAAACATGACACAAAATTACTAAAATAATTCTCCTAAGAACCCAACGTTTAACATAAGTACGATAATGATGATGAAGATGATATATAATATATTTTAAAGTTTTCTATAAAATTATAAGTTCGTAATGAAACATGATGTGTTCTCAAACAATTTATCCATATATATAACTATTTTAAAATTCTCTACCAAATACTAACCCGGTGTTTAAGCCGAATTCGAACATCCTAATGACTTATAAACAATATATTCTCCTAGGTAGGAATGGAAAAATAGTGAAATTTTGGTATACTGAATATCGTATAAAAAACATATCAAATTTATCAAATTATTGGTATGAAAAACTGAATCTAAATTTGTATACCGAAATACCAATTCAATGTATATAAATTAAATATATATAATTTTTTTTAATTTATAAATTAGATAAATATGAGGTTTTTTTGTATGAAACGGGAAGTAACATCGAAATGTTTAACGAGCAAAATTTTATTTTTGACAAACAACAACTTGGACACTCGTATGTTTTAACCAGTCATAGAACGTTTATCGAATGTTTACCTTAAGGCTCTTCGACCTCAAATCCCACCACTCTTATTAATAAGCGGTGATAGCACGCCAAGAATGGAAAATCGAGTGTTTCACAATCATCCAAAATCAAGTCCATGACCACACCTCTAATTCTCTTATTTGATTGTATTAGAAAATCAAAAAAGACTTTTGAAGAGAAGAGGAGAGTGATATTAATTTGTGTAGAAAACTTGTATGTTGAGGAAGAGGAGAGACCTCTTATTTATAGACGTAATTATTTGAGTCAAACTCGAATCACATCTCACCTTTCAACTAGGACTTCTCTTAGTATTTAAGTTTACTTGAAGTCTATATTCGTGATCTATTAAGTTCCAAATCAATGATCTGAAGAGTTTAAATAGCTCGTCAAAATGATAAAGTCAAACTTTTTGACCATCGAACCTAGACATAGCAGCTGCCAAATTGGAACAATTCCAAGCTATTCTGCGAAGGTGCCTCTCATCAACCCACCCCGATCAGGTCGGATAAAATTTCCTAATTGAAATAGGAGTTTCAAATATATCAAGGGAGGGTGCCTCTCATCAACCCACCCAGATCAGGTTGCTGAATTTGTAAAATTTTCTCGATAAGTTTGGGTCAACAATTCATCGAGCGTCTTGGGGTGCTTCTTTATTAGAGACCCGGAGAATTCGCCTCCCATTAGGCCCCGAGTGAACGCCCCAATCAAAAGATCCGGGGTGGCTGATAGTACCTCTATGATTGTTCTGTTGATATAATCACGCAAACTCTCTTGCTCCTTTTATTTAATTTTGAAGAGGTTTAGCGGGATCAAAGGTTTCTTCTTGCTAATAGCAAACTGGTGGTGGAAGCCTTTGCTAAAATCCTGGAACAAATGGTCTCTTTCTTCATTAAAAGATCGCACAATTATTGGGTAAAACCCTGCCTTTGATTGGGGTCGGAGTATTGATGTAGTCGAGCGGCATTCTCGAATCGGGAGAGATGTTCTTCGGGATCTCGCATGCCATCATATTCCTCCACATTGGGGAACTTAAAATGCGGTGGCATCTCGACCACCAGCACACTCTCCGAGAAAAGCACAATGCAATTTGAGGTCCGGTACGGAGTCATCTAGGAGTCTTTCAAACGCCACACTTCCTCCTGCAGCTTCGTGATTTCTTACATGGGGAAGTTGCTCGGGGACGGATTGGTTTCTTGCCTTCGAGCCAACACTTGCTCAATAGTGGTGGCTACCAACTGGACAACATATTCCGTCGTAAGTCCTGGACCGCTGGGTCCTCCATGGAACTCTCTTGATCATGACTTCCTGGTTCTCCACTGCCCTGAGTCCGATTCCTCCAGTGTGGCATTTCTGCTCTCTCTTTCTACGGATTTTCATATACAACGCCAATTGATGTTGTATTATGTTTTGTCCTCGAGTCCAGTCTAGAGAGCTATCCTCCACCTCTACTCGGGAAGTCTCGATCTCGCCTTATTTAGATGATAATCAATCGAGGTCCGACCTGCACTCACTAACAAATGTCAGAGGGACCGGGTATATTTCTGGTATAGTCAATCCGATTATTAAGTTAGGTCGGGAGGTACAGAGTATATTAAGCAAGAACATGCAGAAGCTATGAGTTTGTGAGGTGAATGTAAAGTGGGACATACCTGAACTTTTATAGAGGGGCTGCTGTTAATGCTAGTGAGATACCTGGCATTTTATGCTGTTAGGCGTGATTTGCGTCTAATCTCGAGATGTACGGGTTTTATCTATCGTATGCATGCGGGACTAGGGGTGCAAATGAGTCAAGTAGCTCGTAAGCTACTCGCAAGCAGCTCGATCAAAGCTCGACTCGAACTCTGTTTGACCGAGCTCGAGTCGAGTTCGAGTAACTCGATTTGTTGTTGGAATCGAGCTCGAGTTGAGTTCGAGTAACTCGATTTGTTGTTGGAATAGAGCTCGAGTATTTATATTTCTTGTCGAGTAGCTCGCGAGCTACTCGAACTATAAGATTATTTTTATTAATTTTTTATATATTTAATTTTTTTCTAAATCTATGTATATGTTTTCTAAACCTAACCTAAGACCAATCCCGCCATAAGCTGTATTTGGAATCGTCCCCTCTCCCTTCGCCTAGCTATCCACCTCAGTCGTCGATTCACCGTCGTGGTCGGGGAAACTATAAAATTGAAGCTAGAAATTGATTGAACTCGACCTTAGCTTCATTTTCATTCTCAATTTCTGGTAAATTGTGACTGAGTTCGAGCCGCCGATCACTTCTCCTCGCGATATCTCTGTGTGTTGTACGTTGCGATTTTTTGGCCGAGGTCTTCCCTATTTTAGTGTTTTGTGATCTAGCGATTTACTCATCTGGCTTCTTCTAAACTTTTGTTGTGTTCTTTCTTCCATCAGGAACTTAACTTGCTTGTAAAACATAGCCTAAATATCAGGTAATCATTTTCTTCACTCTTAATGATGTTCTTCGCATATAAATTTTCTTTTGTAGTTTAATTTTGAACTTTGTATGCATCATGTTATTTTCCTCTGTAGTTGAACTTTGTCTGCATTGTGTTCTTCACAACTCTAATGTTTAGCTGATGGGCCAAGCATCTGTGTGTTGCCACCCTTGACGCAGATGTTCAGGGTCGAGGGTGATAGTTGACACTTGACACGTCAATTCCTTGGCACAGGTGGCCACAATTATTTCTATCGTTTCTTTGGATCTAGATTGATACCTAAGATAATTTTGGTACCTTACATGCATTGTATTGGTTATTTTACATGTCAATTAAAATATGACATATTGATTTGGATATATTATTGTTGGTTTGGAGTTACTCGTGCGTATATGTTTAGTTATTGTTGAGTTGTTTGATTCCCCGGTGTGTCCTTATATACAGGGAGGTTATGACCAAATTTTGGTAGGTTTGAAAGCAAAACTTTAACTTGTTTTTTGCTGTTCAGGCTAGTAAATTATGATTGCATACTGGTTTTTTATAATTGGAATGTTTCGAGCAACGATTGAGTTTTCTTGGACTATGCATTTTGTTCTGCCTTCCACCCTAAACTCTTTTTCTGCTTTATGTGGTAAGTGTTTTTCTCATGTTTTTTTCAATCTAAAATTCTTAACTTTTTCTTTAATGTACAAGCAACAAAAAAATATTTTTACATCTTCAATTCAATCAAAATGCAAAAAGTCTCAGGTACTAAGATCTATATCTTGAAAATTCTCTATCACTTTGCAATATTTAGTATGTGAGTTCTTTTTACAATAAGAGTACAATTATGTTTTTTAGTTAAATCTATTGAATTATATAAACATGTTATAGGCAATTTTAATCAATGTGAAGGATCTTCAACCCCTTTTTTGGGTTCAGCTAGTTCTTCTAGTCCACTCATGGTGGATTCCAATGTGGCCCCTATTGTTTTTGCACCTTCAGCATCTAATAAGGCCTCTGAATGGTTTGAAAATCAAAATAACGAGCCAGAATCTCAAGATCATATGGAGGAGGTTGATCCAAATCCATTTGCACCGAAAAAGAAACTTAAAATCTAGTGTATGGTAAGAGTTTAAAGATATTGATGTTAATGGTGGCATGAAGGCAGAATGTATTCATTGTAAGGCACGATTGACCATTTCTAAAAGCAGGCAGACGACTAGCTTTCGGAGGCATTTAGATACATGTGAAGAAGAACAAAACAAAGGAATGCACAACAAACAACAATGTTAAATTATCAGCCAGTTAGTAATTCATATTTCCAACCTCCTTTAATTTCTTCAAAATTTGATATGGGAAGAATGAGAGAGGCAGCTGCACATTGGATCTTAATGCATGAACATCCCTTCATTATTTTAGAAGAAGAGGGATTTAATATGATGTTAAAGTTAGGGATGCCTGAGTGAAAAAAAATATCACGTACCACTGGAAAGGCTGATTGTGTGGCAGTGTACGAACAAGAAGAAAAAGTTGAAGAATTTACAACAAGGTTGATAATGTTAGCTTGACTACGGATATGTGGAAGTCTAAGAATCAGAAGATCGAGTACATGGTTGTGACAGGGCATTGGATCAATTCTGAATGGAAGTTACAAAAACGAGTACTTAGTTTTCTACACATTCATCCACCTCTCAGAGGTCTTCAAATATCAGATGCCATCTTCAAATGTGTGAAAGATTGGGGAATTCAAACAAAATATTTTCATTTCAGTCGACAATGCTTCAAATAATGATTCTGCTATTCGCTTATTGAAAGATAATTTCTCTAGGGCGGGAAAGTTGTTATGTGAGGGAAAACTTTTTCACGTTAGGTGTTGCGCGCATGTGTTAAATCTTATGGTTCAAGATGGCTTGACTGAGATTATGGATATCACTCAAAAGATAAGCGAAAGTGTAGATTATATTAATTGGTAAGATGGAAGAATCATTCTTTTTTCAGAAATAGTGCAACAATTACGATTTCCTGGGAAGAAACTAATTCATGATTGTCGAACAAGGTGGAATTCGATATATGAGATGTTAAGTTGTGCTCTTAAATTTCGTGAAGTGTTTCCACAATTTACCGAACGGGATGCACAATATGATTGTTGTCCAAATTTAGAAGATTGGGAAAAAGTTGAGAAAGTTTGCTCTATTTTACAGTACTTTTGGTCAGCAACACAAATTATTTCTGGAAGTGAATATCCAACATCTAATTTGTTTCTTAAAGATGTCTAGAAGATAAAAATAATGTTGGATCAGAATGCTAATGTAGAGATGAATTCATACAAGCCATGGTTCAAAAAATGAAAGTTAAATTTGATAAATATTGGGGGGAATGCAATTTATTGAGGGCTATTGGGGCTGTTTTGGATCCAAGACTAAAAATGTTAAGTGTTGAATTTTGCTTCTCAAAAATGTATTCACATGAAACTGCCCAACAAAACATTAGAGAAGTGAAGAAAGCTTTGTATGATCTTTATGATGAGTATGTGGTTGCAAACAATGTTGAGGAAAGAGAAAATTCACATGTAAATGAAGTTGGTGGTGATGGTCAACTAGAAGAAGGTTGGGATGATTGTGATGAATATATAAAAACAAATCAGGGTACATGTCCTCAAAATTCAGATTTGGTGATTATTTATCAAAACCTATTGAGCTTTGTAACAATAATAGTAATATTATATAATAATAGTAATATTATATAATAATAGTAATATTATTTATTATATATATATATACACGTTATCGGGGCGGGTTCGGGGATCGGGGGTCGCTATTACCATCCCCATCCCCATTTTATTAAGGGATAGAAAAAATTCACCATATCCGCCCCGTTTCGAGTTTTCCCCGCGGGCCCCCAAAACCGCGGGAAAAATTGCCATCCCTAATCTTTTATGATGAGTATGTGGTTGCAAACAATGTTGAGGAAAGAGAAAATTCACATGTAAATGAAGTTGGTGGTGATGGTCAACTAGAAGAAGGTTGGTATGATTGGGATGAATATATAAAACAAATCAGGGTACATGTCCTCAAAATTCAGAGTTGGATGATTATTTGTCGAAACCTATTGAGCTGAAGGCATGCCGAGAGAATTTTGATTGCTTGGAGTGGTGGAAGGTGAATAGGTTAACATATAAGATATTGTCTAAGATGGCCCGAGATATATTAGCGATTCCAATAACCACAGTATCTTCTGAATCAACGTTTAGTGCTGGTACAAGGGTCATTGATTCTTATCGCTCATCTTTAGCTCCGGAGACAGTTCAAGTATTAATGTGTGCAGGAGATTGGTGTAGGTGTCTTCACGGAGTGAAAAAGAAGACAAAAGTAAGTTTTTACGGTAAATTCAAGCTCTATAGATTTTATATTTTCAAAAATTTAACTCCATCTGATTTATTTTGCAGAACGAGCCGAAGATAAAAGAAATTGAACTTCAACTTGATTCTGGAGATTCTGAGAATGGGTCTGTTTTAGCATTCTTTTGCTACCTTTATGTATCATGTTTTTAACCATGATTTCATTTCTCAGCAAGTATTTTCTGATGTTATATGGATTGTTTTCTGTTGTTATATGGACTGTTTTCTGTCCCCTTAAGACTCTGTTTATTCACTTCTCTAGTATCTGTTATTAGCTTTAAAGGAAGATATGGGTTGGAATTGGACATGAATGTTAAAATATCATCCATTTCTGCTGCGAATTCAATCTGGTGACAAGGACAGCAGAATTTGGAACTTACATGTATTTAAATTCCTTGACTGAAATGCCTCATTCTTATATGGATTGCAGGGCACTGGATTACACTTGTCTGTAGCAGTTTCCACCTGCCTTGAGTTAGCGAAGACACGAAGGGTAAGTTTCACATAATATATAATCGAGTACGAGTGTTTTGGACTAATTTATCGTATAAATTTGATGGCTAGGCTGCTTTGCATGTCGATATTTATGATTCTTATGTCATAAAAAAGAAAGCTTTTATTAATTTAAATTTCAGCAAATTTGTAATTGTTTATATATTCAGCGTTAATACTTATAATATCTCAAGAACTCTGCAAGTGCATGGGATTCCAGTGCCGAATTTGGGTTGGTGTGATTGGATTTGAAAAATATTTCAAATTGCATGTACTTTTGTCAATCCTTTCAAGATAGCTCAGATATTTTATTTATATTTCTAACTTTTCAAAACTGTAATATTCATTACATGCCACGAAACTGTTGAAGGCTTCTTTGCAATCTGAGAAGTTATGAGGAATGTCCAAACTGGATTTCAAGAAATTGATGGAATTTCTAATTGGTTTTTATAAATTTTTTGTTGAAAAATTGGATGTAGTTTACTTTCTATTGGAATTTTTGATCATGATTTTACTTGAATTCTTCCACTTTGAGTATATTCACAAATTCCGTATATTTCTACTTAAATTCAAATTCTCATGTTCTAGATAAATTCAATTTCTCATGTTCCTACTAAAAATTTTCGAGCTTTTCGAGCTCGAGTTCGAGTAACTCGATATGTTCACGAGTCGAGTTCGAGTTTCAAAATGAATAATCAATCGAGCTCGAGTTCGAGTTCGAGTAGGAAAAATGTCGAGTTGAGCTCGAGTATCATGAAACTCGGGCTCGACTCGACTCATTTGTACCCTTATGTGGGACACATGCGAAGGTGTGATTATCGCAATGTTACCTCGAGATAAGATCAAGATCTGTCGTGTGTGCGTTGGACACCTTTGGAGGCATGACGTAGCGAATATGTTGAGATAAGGCAGCTCGCGGATAGTACTGGTCTACTCCGGTCGGGTCCCAATATGCATTATGTGAGGGTATCAATATTATATCCCTGTTCACTCGGGAACACCATCCTTAGCCGTGGATCTGGAAAGAAGTATTTGAATATTAGATTTATATGGCTAGGATACGGAGAGGATTAAAATTTAAAGGGGAAAAATATATCAATTAAACAAATAGGATTTAATGTATGCACTAACTTTAAAACAATGAGTTAAAATATTTTCTTATGTTATATTTTCTACTTATATATTTATACTTATTATTATTAAGGACAATCATTGGTATTTTAGTTCACAGCAAGTGGGTAAGCGGTTAGACAATAAGTAGATCATCTCGAAGATGGCGCACTCCACCATCTCCAACACAAGCATGAAGGCAGAATACCAAAGAAAAAAAAAAAAAGTCATACCACAAGAAAAATAGTCTCATTCCGTACCGGGAGTGACCCACAGTTGAAGCCAGATCTGAAACTGGGGTAAAATAAATCTATTATGTTGGATAAGCTTTAGTTAAATTGTCAAATTTTTTTCCCAGTTAAAAGTAGTGGCATGCATGCCACTTCTTAGGCGCCTACAACTCGTTGCCCGGGACAACAATTCTTATCAGTGGTTGGTGGCATATGCTATGTATGTGATCCATAAGAAAATGAAAATAAATATTTTTAAATAATAAATTGAAATTATAATTTATTTTTTATTAGAAGAAAAGAGATAAAAAAAGAATTTATTAGTTAAAGATAATATAGCAATCTCATATGTGGGTTGATAAAAATCTGGATAATTTTGTAATCTTAAAGAATTACATCTAAATTCTTCATAGAAAAGCGTAGACGATCACATTTTATGGTTCAAAATTGTGGAATCTTGAATTTACAGTTTTATTAAAAGTCAGAACGACGTTATAGATTACGAAACCGTCAGTACAAAACTCAATCAAATGCAAAAAGAACTCTCTTTTTATTAAAGAATGAAATACGATCTAACAATCTATACATGAATGTTGAATATAACGAATCTAGCCTCTTATCACCCAGGAAAACAAGTAACTTCCGCGGGTCGAATGGCTTCAGAACACTAGGTTCTAAAGAGCTACACACATATTGATATTGGAATAGGCATCCAGCCCAAAAAGGGTTCACTTGCATATCCCGAGATTCCTGAATATCTCTTAGACAATCTTAGCTACGTGCTTATCCAAGAAAGCCCGGGCCAGATTACGGAAGCTCACATTGACTGCACCAGCGTCAGCAAACTTTTCGATGACCTCTACCACCTCTGGTTTCAAAATTTTTTCCTCCGTTGATGGATTACAGAGATAGTATAGAGCCCCAAGCGCATAACTCACCTGCAAATCAAATGTTTCGAATTTGGACAGTTGGGGTAAAGTTAGCTAAAGCTCAGGACACTCAGAAGTAAATTTTAGTAGTAAATGTCCCAGAGCTAAAGAAGATCTCTCATCTTACTTCAAAGGAGAATTATGAGAAGGATATATGACATTGCACAACATTATAGGAATCTCGAAAATATATAGATAAAGAAAAAGTGACGTGCCTTTCAATAATGCTATCACAAATCAATAGGTTTTCATTGTAGGCTTTCAAACAAAACTGACTAAAGTCTACAACCAAAGTAATAGGTTTGAAATCAATATCTTCTCTCATTACTCAAGGATCAGTCAATAGACAGTTGACGCTATAAAGCACTGCCAGTTCAATGTACATAAACAATACATCACGCACAAGGAGGATGCTCATACAATCTTTTTCCATAAAATATCTATTATTCTGCAATTTGGATGTGAAGTTATAAGTCGTTTAATTCCACTAATGGATAATGCAGATGACTAGTGACACAATATTACAATCTTTACCGTGTTTCTGACAGGGCTCGATAAGCATTGGATGACAAGAGGAATCCCATCACATTGGATTACAACTGCAGCATTTGTTGGATCTGTACATTTGCAATAAAGGTATATTTTAAGCCTATAAAGTGAGAAATCTGAAACAATAAATAGCGTAAATGCAACTTTTCCTTAAATAGGTAAGTAAGCATCTTAAAAACCCACCCACACATGCATTGCAGATTCCTCCAACACCAAACTCCACAAGCCTCTCGTTGGGATCCGTTAAGCAGTCCAGAAAAAGTTCGAAAACATTCAGCTACTTCAAATCACATAAATCATAATCAGTATCATACAAAACATATTTGGAGTAAACTTAACCGTCGGCATAAAATTTCAAACCTGACGTAGAAAGGTGTAATTGTACGGATCATATGCAAAATTTGCCAAATTAGCAACAATTTTCTCTTTCGTTTCTGCAACATCAATAGCTGAAATGACCATCATTGCACTGAAACATACATTCTTTATAGGATGTGTGCTATTGATAAATTGAAAATATAAGTCAAATTTGACAGACGATGTCAAAATGCTTTTTGCGTTTTTCACTTTAAAATTCATTTTCATACTTGAATAAAACTTTTAATATGGAACAACATATAGTGATTACTACAAAGAAACTTCGGCCCTCTACCTTCATCGGATGCATTCTGAAACTGAGAAACCAGCTCCTAAAAAATCCAAATTGGGCATCCATTAACAACTCAAAAGCTTTGAGTAGGAGACAACAAATGAATAAAAATGTGCTTAAAAAGGCACTATTTTTTCACAACTCAATCCATATCTGACAAATGTCCAAAATAAGGTAATAGTTGGTGTAATTCATTTCAGAGATGGAGATTAAAGTGTTTCGAAAGGCAAAACATTTTCGGAGCACTCGTGTTCATTAACCGGAAACAATATCCGAAATCCAACATAAAAGAAAAACCTTTTCCTTGACGTGTTTCTTTCATTTGTAATTTTTCTCTTTCCCGGGAATAATATTTGCCTGTTTTTTCACATTTCCTAACAAGATAATCACTTCAACTAAACTTAGTATTATGCTCAAAACATGTCTTGTTACTATACTGTATGATAAACCAAATATCTTAATCAATCTATTTAATAAATCAAATATCTTTATTTGTTTCCCAATGATTTCAAATAAAACATAACAAAGCGAGTAACTCGGCACTACAAGTCTTAAGGTTAAATGGTTTCACCTGAAGGAATTGCACCCTGGAGCTTCCATATCTTCCGGTGCGCTCTTTTTGTCTCTCTTCATTTGTAAACATGTCTTCTGCAAAACAACGAAAAAAAAAATTGGAATATATTCCCATTAAACTAGCTCCAAATGAGGTATAGATGAACTATCCGTTCTAACAATGTCGCAAATGTTTTACAAATTCTTCCAAAAGAAATTCCGCAAACTACAGCCAGATAGAGCAAAAGTCAATGAAAATTGTTTCCATATAATATACTTAAATCCGGAACACAACTTAGAATGGCAACGGCTTAAAACAATGTAAATAGGAGACTAGCAAGACAAAATTGAACACAAAGTAGTTTTAAACTCAAAAGATATCTCACGCCGACAAGAACACAATCCCGATTTTATGACCCGGAATCCTTCCCACGCTTCAAAGATCGCCCAAACAAACACTGCTTTAGGCTTTGTCTGGGAGGGAATATTAGGGATTCTTTGGATTCAATTCAAAAGACATGCTTTGACTTTGACAAGAAAGACTGTTTTGCCTCATTTAAAAATTAAAATATAACAAATAAAATACCATATTGCTTGAACTACAGGTTCATTTAAATTTATAGGACTCATTTATTTCTAATTTTGTCAAAATAGTGATTTGTTATTTTGGTTCAAGGGTAATTTAGTTATTTAACATATTTGCTACTTTAGAAAATATAATAGGAGTTATCTGGAATTAGACATTGGTACAAATACCGAAAAAGAACTCTTATGTCGTTACATTAGTCTGAATATTTGATATTTAATGTATATGTATATAATATAAATAAAAATGGGTTGAGTTTTTAGTAATTTGGGCATAGTTTTCCATCGTTGGTTTGAGTTTGGGTCGAGTTTTCGTTATTGGTCTAGTTTTCCATCGGTCGAGTTTTCCATTTTTGGTCGAATTTTCCATCAATGGATTTATCTTTTATCATTTGGTTGAATATTTCATCATGGCTTGAATTCTTTCCTCACTGGGTCGAGTGTTTTTATCATTGGATCGGGTTATTATTTCTGGGTCAAGTTATTTTTCTGGATCGAGTGTCTGAGTCGAATTATGTTTATGGGTAAAAATATTTTACTCTCTTTTATCGAATTAAAATACATTTCACTCTCTCTTCTACAAATCTCCCTTTAACTACATGCTAGTGGTTTCCTCTCTTCTCTAATTTCACGAAACTCGACGTTCAAGCTATAATTGTTGGTCTCAATTGCGGTAACTAGAGATAATAATATGAAATTGGAGAATACAATTAGCACCAAAAATTTTAAGTGGAAAAATTCCTAAAAATTATTAGGGTAAAACACGGGTAAGATGAAAATTGTATTATAATATTTTGAAAATTGTACAATCTCAATACTGCTTCGAAAAAGACACACATCCTTAATACAAAAGAAACTTATGATACTCACAAATATATATATATATATATATATATATTACGGTTTGATATGTTGCGTACCTCCTCATTGTGAGTGACGTGCCGACATGGTATTTTTTATTCTTTTTGTTAGCTTTTATTTTTTTTATGCCACATCAAAGAAGCTTTTCGGGGAAGCTTTGGAGCATCATTCTCCCCGTTTAAATCTAGATCGAGTGACGAAATTTGGCAGACGGTCCACACCATTCATCGAGTCTCTGTCCGCCGCTGTGAACCAAAGGTTGTTACATCGTACGTCTCCATTTCCGCCAGTAACCCATGGTATATATACATTTCCAGATTGTCTGAAGGTTGTTCCGTCGTACGTCTTCGCCGCCGCCGTCGGTAACCCAAGGTATATATCTATTTCCAGATCGTGGTTCGTCATGGCTGCTTAATAGTATGGCTGAAGAATGTGGACTGACAATCTGAACCAGTTAATTATTTTTCCGACATATGTGACTACTAGAAACAGATCCCACATTTTGAGTTGGTCATGTAATGTAATTTTCTTATGAAAGTATGGAAAAAATACTGCTTCTTTTCTCGATGAGAGTACGGAAAAATACTGATTTTCTTGTTAATGTCGATTCTCTTATGCTTTTGGTTGCATATATATTTTAAATTGGATTGGTTTATGTTGCATCTGTTACACAGATCAGATCTTGATTTTGATGAACACAAAACTTGTTAATTTGTTTCTAACGACTTAATTGAGTGTGCAGGTATCAGCACAGAGTTACAAGAGTTACAAGAGCAGATTAGAACAAATAAGAACTTGAACAGATTAGATAGAAGGAGCAAATCAGCTTAAACGAACAACCCACAGATTAAAGAGAAGCAGATCAGCTTTGACGATATCTCACAGATTAGAGAGAAGCAGATCAGCTTAGACGAACAACTCACATATTAGAGAAAAACAGATCAGTTTAGACGAACAACTCACATATTAGAAAGAAGCGGATCAGCTTAGACGAACAACTTATTTCAATATTTCAATATAATCTCTCAGCTGGGGTATACAGCATATCAAAACCGTGTGTATATATATATATATATATATATATAAACTAAATGATACTGTGGGCACCTGTTGTGGGCACCTTGTGGGCACCTGGGTGACGTGGCACTTCCTGATGCTGCCACGTCATCCAGGTGCCCACAAGGTGCCCACAACAGGTGTCCACAGTATCATTTCCTATATATATATATATATATATATATATTAGTGATTAATCAGATTATTTTAGTAGCAATTTATTGGGATTAATCAGCTTATAGAGTTTATCGGGTTAGTAGGAATCACCCAGACGTGAGCTGATCTGAGGTTGCGACAAGTTGTTCTGGAAGTACTGTGCAGCATAGCCCGTGCTGAGCTAGGGAGAATTGATATGCTTTAGTGAGAGCTGGGAGGGTGGTTTCTCTGAGCTGGTATCAGGTTGTGTAGTGAGACATAAGCTGGATTCAGCTTTGGGAGTTACGCAACGTTATGAGTTGAGTAGTAAGATCAGGGGTGTTGTGCTGTACTGTTTGGTGAAATCAGCTTAGGCGTAAGCTGATGGTGAAGAAAAGCTTTTGTAAGAGCTATTGGTGGCATTCAGGTTGGTTGTAAGCTAGGTGGACGATCAGATTAGGCGAGAGCTGTTTGAAGCAAGCAAGCTGACCAGTGCGTGATCTGATCTGTAGATGTGATCTGATACTACTATGCATGTTGTGAACTGTTTCGTATGGTCAGATAAGGTGTGAGCTGATCTGGTTCTTCTGTGCTGGACGGTACGTGATCTTAGTACACGAGAGCTGATTTGCACGTGAGAGCTGATCTGCGTGCGAGAGCGTGATCTGTTTGGTAAGTGTGATCTGAAACTTCTATTGCGCTTCCGAGCATGAGCAAACGATGTACCAACAATACTGTGCAGCACATATACGTACACATGCGCAAAGCTCGAACCCGCTAGTTCCACCCTAGATCATCCATCGATAGAACCTGAACCCTTCGTTATAACAAAAACGGTTTCGCACACACACGAACCCAAAAGAAAAATCACATTTTCTCATTAGCCCATTCTTCAAGTTTATATCAATCAAAACAATCACATATTAGGCATGAAGTGACTGAAGGATTTATTAGTTGAATTTGTTTGCAGTTTGAATCTTAGTGGATTCATGCAGTGTGGTTAAGCATAAGCATGGTGTATTAGGACTGTCAATTTAGGCAGTTGTAAATTCAGTGTTTAAGTTGGTTTATACAAAAGTTGTTCTAATCAAAGCTTTTGAGCAAATTCAATATTAAATGAAAGAAAGAAAAATGTAGAAGAAAATTGTTTTCAAACTTCCATAAATCATTGTGTTCTTTAAATTCCATTTTTATCATTTTCCCAGGATCTTCATTCTAAGTGAATATATGTCGCGCCTCGAAATCGAGTCGTATGACACTACCGTTGTTTAATACTTATTCATTGACAAACAACCCTCATAGTGCAAATCTTACCAAAATATCAGTCTTTATCTTTTATCAATCAACATTTTACAGTAAAAAGATCAAAAGAGTGGGGAAGCATACAACTTGAACAAAATAAAATGATGACATGAAAGTTAAAAACTTCTTGCTTCAACTTGGTTTCATCACCAACCCTGAAAACGCTCATGCTCCTCTTAATCGATTTGGCCATCATTCTTATCAAGGGCGGGACAATAAGAGAAGTAATTGAAAAATACTTAGCAGTAGGTGTTGATCACATCACAGAATAATAGGATATACATATATACAACCGTTCGAGAGTGATATATCGTGAAGCATGTCGTAACATGTGTCAGAACATGAATGGACAAAGTATTAAACATGATTCATAACATAAATAAATGAAACATATTATACTTAAAGCACATTTTCCATGATATACTAATTACTCTCTAGCTTTTACTCTGAGAAGTAGATAACAGATATTATACCACCACATTAAGGCCATACAGCGGTTAGTATATCCTACCACATGAGGGCTATATCTTATCATTCCTTTGCCATTTCTATTTGAACCATAACAGTGCTTCCAGACATTAAGAACATGTATAGATCATACAACATAAATTGTATCAAATATACAAAATGATTATGGCTGAATGGCGTATATTAATTCTCAACATGTGGGGACTCCAATGATCGAAAAGCATAGATAATACATATTTATACGAAAGTACAAAGGAATCATGCCGTACGAATTTTTGCAAAAAGAGACAAAACAAGAAATGAACAAAACTCAAAATTTTGTGGCAGAAAAGTTGAATGACATATGCAGAATTTGGCGTCCTTCTTGCTCGAAATGTGGAGTTGATGCTCCTTTGGTGTAGTTTTTGGACTTCTAATAAAATTCATTTGAGTTGGCTGCTGTGGAGTTGGTGGAGTTCACCGAACCACGTAAACTTGTGCGCATGCCTTTCTTGTTGAGTTTCTTTAGTTCTTCTGCTTAAAAATCTTTTGAATAAGCTGTGTAATTCTTGTTATCTTGAGCTTGTATAATCAAGTCATCACGCTCCATGTATTGGTGATTGGTAAACTGCTTCTCAACACTACAACACCAAAGTTCGACATCGAAATTTTCACAGGCGGGAGTGACTTCAGCCTCTGGAAAATTAAGATGAAGGCTCTCCTAGTTCATCAAGGGCTTGTGGATGCGATTAACAAGGAAGCTTTGGAGTCCAGTACTGATGCAAAGATAATGTCCATCACTGACACTGAGGCCCTCAGTGCAATTCTATTCTGTCTTGTAGATGAAGTCCTTCGTGAGGTTGGTGAGGAGGGTACTGCCCTTGAAGTGTGGAAGAAACTTGAAGGAGTCTGCCGCAAGATGTCACTCGCAAATCGGCTATACCTAAAGAAGTCTATGCACTATATTCATGTGAAGTGGGGAAGGATCTAAGAAAGCATATGGCTGACTGCAATAAAATTATTCTTGACTCAAAGAATATCGATTCAAAGAATATCGACGTTCAAACCATACGTACATTTTGTGGATATGATGTTGTATGGAAAACAGAATCTAAACATGGATGAGGTGAAGTCTGCAATTATGTCTAAGGGGTTGCAGGGAAACATGAAAATAAAGAGGACAGCGGTGGAGAAGGACTAATGGCCACGGGAAGAGCCACAAGAAGATATTTAAAAATGACTCAAGAAACAATAGCAGCAGGTCACAATAAAAAATTGAGGCAAACTGAAGTGCTTCAACTGTCATAAGGAAGAACATTTCAAGAGAAACAGTCACTAAAAAAAGAAGGAGAGAAGATCATGGACACTGGAGATGCATGGATTGCAGCGATGGATGTTAATTTGCAGAAGCGCTGCTTGTTGCACACACTGATCCCAATGAGCAGTGGGTGATGGAATAGGGATGTACATTCCATATGTGCCCCAATATGGAATGGTTTCAAGAGTTCAAGGAAATTGATGGAGGTACCGTACTAGGAAACACAAGCATGCAAGGTCATAGGTGTTGGGAATATCAAACTAAGATTGCATTATTGATGTGAAAGAATGCTTACCTCTGTCCGTTATATTCCAAAATTGTAAAGGAACTTAATATCTGTGGGAATGCTTATGTAATTAGACTATTCAAGATTGAAGGTGGGACTATGAAGGTTCTAAAGGGATCCATTGTTATTATGAAAGGGGTAAAACAACATGGCCTAATATACACCAAGGAAAAACAGTGTAGGTTCAGTTGACTCAGCCAAAGGAGTAAGTGACAAGAGCAATTTGTGACATAAAAGTCTGGGTCATGTAAGTGATAAGGGCATTCAAGAATTGATCAAGCAAAATCTCTTGTGTGGTGACATGGGACATAGGTTTTGTGAAGAATCCGTGCTTGGAAAGAGTAGCAAGGTAAGGTTGAAGGCTTCAAACTCAAGGAGTGCTGGTGTGCTATGTCCACTCGGATCTTTGGGGCCCTCTAGGACAACCTCCAGAGGTGGTTCAAGGTACTTTATACCTATAATTAATAACTTCTCAGGGAAGGTATGGGTCACCCCAGTGTAGAGCAAGGATCAAGCATTTCAAGCCTTTAAAGATTGGAAGAAACAAGTGGAAATTCAGACTGGAAAAATGGTGAAAAAACTTTGTACTGATAATGGTTTAGAATTTTGTTCAACCCAGTTCAATGACTATTTCAGAGGAGAATGTATTATGAGGCACAAAACAGTGGCTGGAACTCCTCAACAAAATGGACGTGCTGTGAGGATGAATTGTACTATACTTGAGAGAGTTAGATGCATGATGACAAATGCATCTTTAGAATTAAGATTCTGGGCAGAGGTTACTATAAATGCTTGCTTCCTCATCAATAGATGTCCATCTTCAGCTACAGGCTTCAAAACTCCTCATGAATTCTGGAATGGGCATCAGCCGATTATCCACACCTAAAGGTGTTTGGTTGCACAGCCTACACACACATAAGACATGACAAACTCAAAACCAAGAGCTTTGAAGTGAGCATTCATTGGCTACCCAGATGGTGTAAAAGGCTAAAGTTGTGGTGTATTGAACATGGAAGGGAGAAATGCATAGTACATCGAGATGTGGTCTACAATGAAAATGAGTTTCCATTTAGGAAGTCTCCTGAACCAGAACCACAAAAACTTGGGGTAGAAAATAGAATGGAGATAGAGCTGGAAACCCCTGAACCAAATGAAACTGTGAGTTGTGAAGGTTCACCAGGTGAACAGAAGTGTGTTCAAAGGCAAGTTACAAACACTCAAGGCCATCAACTGGCAAGGAACAGAACTAGACGAATCATCACGCCTCCCCAAAGGCTAGGATATGCTAATCTCCTTGAATATGCTTCGGTGACAACTATTTGATCAAGCTGTACCATATAAGGGAAGTGGAAATTGGAGGCACTCACTGAATAAGAACACAACCTGGAAGTTAATGGACAAATCGAGACCAAAGCTAGTGAGCTGTAGATGTATCTATAAGAAGAAGGATGGAGTGCCTGCGGTGGAAGATGCCAGGTATAAGGCACGGCTCGTGGTTCAGGGATTCACGGGAAGAGAGGAATACACTTTGACGAGATATTCCCACTAGTTGTCAAGAAAACTTCCACTAGATTGATGCTTGCTCTGGCTGCAAATCTAGACATGGAGTTAGACTACATGGATGTTAAAACAACATTCTTATGTGGCGAGCAGAATGAAATTATTTATATGAGAGCCTGAGCGATTCCATCAAGGGAGTCCCAGTATGCCTTCTAAGGACGCCCTCTATGGCCTAAAGCAATCGCCTAGACAGTGGGACATGTGGTTTCGAAAGTTCATGGACACGATTGGTTACTCAAGGTCATTATATGACTCATGTGTATACTCGAAGGAGGGAAGCTCACGAGATCGAGTGTACTTACTTCTGTATGTTGATGACATTATGTTGATGACATGCTCATTGCCAGCATGCATGGTGAAGTTGGTCAAAGGGGAAGCTACATGGTGTTTAAATTTTGGATACAAAGTTGATATATTAAGTCAAAAAAGGGGTTACAAACTATTCAATATTAATCTGAAATTACCCTTGGTTGGTTGAGAAAATGACAATATGAATTGAAAAATTTTTGAGTTTGACAAATTATAGAAGGTGCTTAGGCATCCTCCATTGCATTTGTGATCCTAAGTTCCTAACAATCATGATATAGATGACATATTTTTGTAAAAGAAACTATATATAATGGCCAAACTACAACCAAAATATGACAATATTTTTTGCCATGCTCTTTGAAAAATATTAGAGTAGGTCCGAGGAATTTGTCCTTCGAGGTTATTAGAAAACTCCGATCTTGTAACAAGTTGGTACAAAAATTTATTTATTTATAACATTTTACTAATAACCCTATTTACTTGCAAAAGAAAACTTGATTTTACTAATTTATTTAATCATAAATTGGTCATATTACTCAAATGTTCGTACTATTTAATTAACAGCAATTTTGGGTGAGTGCGATTAAACTTGAAGCAGAGGCTTCTACATCGTCCGTCGGAACAGAAAAATGAGCTCTGTGCTCTGGGTCACTGCTTTAACTTAATTGAAAATTGCCAGAAGAATGAATAAATAATTCAAGAACTCTAAAAAGCGAGTGTTATATGGAGAGCAATAGAGGAAGAGGTGTTACCTATACAAACGAGAAGAGAGATGCTAGCTTTGAAAGTCCTTTTACGTTGAAAGTGGGTCAAGTTTTCACTGGCTTTGGCATTGGCTGTGGCATTGGTATTGGTGTCGGTCGCCCTTTAAATTTAGGTGGGTTTTCTATTCTGTATATAAAAGCTCTCGCTTTGCATCTTTCCTCTAGCAAGATTGGGGGCTTTTTTTGATTAACATTGCACGTTTTGTTTGATATCAAGAATTGGAATACACCATCATGAGTGTGGGATGGTTTCGGATTCGTATTTGATTGTTCGCTTGTTTCTTAAATGCTATCAGGAATTTCAAGAAAGTTGAATCATTTGAGCTGTTGAATTGGCTTGTGTTCTGCGGGAGAAGTGCTTGATTTATGGATTTATATTCGTAGTCCCTTTATGTGGAAACTTTGTCGTTTGCTTTACTTTTTTCCCTTTTGAGATTTTAAGCTTTTGCATGAAAGGTGACAATAGTGAATCTTGAAAGTTTTGTGCACAATTGGTTAGGCCAATGATTCATGTGAGTTGGAATTCTGTGGTGTTTGTTAACTGCTCTGTTTGTAATGTACATGGAATTTTGAGGAAGTTGAAATTTTTGTATTGGTTTGCGATGAGGTCTATGTTTGAAATTTTTGGAGCTCAAATTGTTTGTATTTGGGATTTTGTTGGTTTTGACATATGGAGAGATTGGTGTGACCATTGTTCTAAACAGCTTGTTCACTCTAATCTCGCATAAGCTAAGATTAAACGGCCCTTTTGTAGAATAGAGGATTTTATTATTTTATTTTTGGGTGAACATGCTTGTTAAAAATATATATTCTTCAAATCTTTAAATTTATGTTAACTTGTTGGACAAGCGTTTGCCGTAACTGGTGTAACAGTGCAACGCCAATCTTTTAAACCGTATAGCAATACAAGTGTCACGGTTCGATTGTTCTACCTAGCAGGGCAATTATTGCACTCCAACAATCCCCCTCCGTATACCAATTGTTATAGCTGGTGGTAACGGTAAAAGTCCATCTTTTAAACTGTATAGCAAGGCAAGCGCCACGGTTCGATCGCTCTACCTAGCAGGGGCAATTATTGCACTCCAACGTAACTCTATCATTTTATTTATTGTTAAACTTAAAATAATTAAAATTATAATAAAAATTGTAAACACTATTTTAAGCTGCAGCTCGTCGTAATATTGCTTAATGCTGAAAAGCTTGAAGCTTGAATTCGACGCGCTTCACTTTTTTTAGACATGTGGCTTTGTTTGTATGTCACCTCAGGTGTATCAAAGTGCTCATATTTGCTTTGAACGCTGTACATTTGAACCATTGGTAACAAATATTCAAATCAATTTATAAATTTACTCGATACTCCAAACCTGAAACCTGATGTATACATTTGGATGAAATCTTTACGTTGTGATAATATATTGATGCCATTGAGCTGTATACTTTTGGATACAAAGGTTTACGTGGAAATCGATTTTCTTTCTCCTCAAGTAGTAAATTTGGGTTGCAAAAGTCTACAGAAATCACCAAAATTGTAGTAAAAAATCCATTAAAACTGTGTCATCTTCAACAATATTGCTACATATTGATGGTTGTTTTAAGAAGAGAGATACAGGCTTCAAACTGGTGCCATTTTATGTGTTTCTTAAGACAAGGAAGCGTCAGTTGGCTCCAAATGTGCTGACCAGATATCGCTTCAATAAGTCCATCCTGTACAGGCAAAATGGTGTAATATTAAACATCAACTTTTGATAATGTCATCAGGTGCAGTACCAGTACTGAACCAAGTTATGGTTGCTGCAAGGGGTGCAACAGATGCTTTTTCTTGCCTACAAAGACATGTCAATAGTTCTGTACGTTGCTTTGATATAGTTTGTTTGGCTTCTTCTTTTTCGTTTTTTCAAAGCTCTCTCTCTGAAATTCAGGTTTGGATTCTTTTACTACTTTATCCCAAAGCTAACTCTCCAAAGTTCGGTTTGCTAATTTTTCTTACATTCAGTTGAGAAAAGTCGGTGCGAAAAACATTGAAGCGGGAATCGGTTGTGGAATAGGTTTTGGCCATGGCTTTGGAGTCGGTAGATACCTTCTCTGATATGCTTTCGCTTTTTACAAGTTGATTACTATTACTTGATGTCTGCTATTTAAACTTGTCTTGCTCTGTGCCAACATTTCTCTGCAAGGTGTCTATAACTTCTAGATGAGTTACTTAAGTTGACTTAGGTTTTAAAAAAAGGATTCATAGAGGAACATAATTCTATAAATATCTGGCTACTCTTATTCTGTTTTGTTTGTATAATTTGATTTGACGAATAACTACTGAAACATGGATTTCAAATGTCTCTAGAAATCAGAAATTTGAAATAAATCACTATCACTTCAAAAAATTACTAACTTGTTAGCTTAAAAGGGTTGAAATCAACTTATTTCAAGTTAGCCGAACAAATGGAGTGGGTTTATGGCTCCAGTTTGAAATTATTTCTCTTCCAAACCTCTCACCGAACAAAACCTTCATGAAATGCAGGTCTTACCTTGAAGCCTCGCGTGGTGAATCAGATGCAGTCACACCTTTTTGTACGTATTTATATTGTTTGCTGTTTTTTAGATCTTTGTCCAAATCTTATTTTACGTTTAATTTATAAGCAAGCAGTCACACATGTAATGGAAAAACTTGGAATAGCTTCCACTTTTCCAATCAATAAAGGAATTCTCCCAGCATCTTTTCAAACCAGAGCAAACATGGCCAAGAATTCAGTTTCGAGCAGTTCGTTTCAAAACAATGTCCAGGATGGAAAAACAAAGATTTCTTTGGAAGGAACTTTACCAACAAATAATGCCATAAAGACACAATATGGAAGCCGAACAGAAATGACCATAAACGACTTCTTGAAAAATCCGATTCTGCAAGAGGATATGGACCTACATGAACAGGTACGTAGAATGACTTTTTTTGTTATTTTGTTTGCTTTGCGTTATACTTAAAACTTTTTTAAGAGAATTATGGATAATTTTTCATTTCATTCTAAGTAATCTATATGTAAGTAATTTTTTGTGTCATGCATTTGGTTTACCAACAACATTTTTATTTAATTTAAGATTTAAGATTTAATGGAAGAGCCAGAGTTTATATCTTGTTTTTAGCACATCACTGTTAGATGTACAGACCAGTGGACCAAGCAGTGGCTGTAACCCAATTTAAATTACGAAAAATTTACAATTTTTTGCATTTTAGGTCCACTCCTAGAATAATTAATCGAGATACAACTATCCTATCAAACAATTAAAATTAGTAATTCATGAAATTACATGATTTCTCTGGACGATTCACGATTCAATAGATTCTGCTCCTGACTCTTTTCTAAATTTTTCACAAATTTCTGTGCTGAGTGCTCAAATTTGTCATGTGCGTGTAGTATACAAATCGTTGTCAAGTTTTTCTGACTTTAACTCAACAATTGCAGATAGGTAAGCGAATTGGGTAGCTTTTGAGTTCTGTTAAGTGTTCTAAATTATCCGCTATATTTCACATCAACCAAAAAGAGATAAATGCCGATTGATAGGATTCAAAAAGTGGGAATCTTTCCTAGAGAAAGATATGTTTTTACCTGAATAAACGAAATGAACAAGCTAGGAATGTTAACTTACAGGGAAATTCGAATATTCTGCTGGGAAATGTGAGTAGATTGTGCTGACTGAAACTGTAGAAAAGCTGTGGATCATGCTAGTTGCTGTTCAAATTGCTAAAAGCATGCATTCTTTGTTGATTGAAATGTGAAACTCTCTTGATGTTGTTGATGAATCAGTAATGGGCTAATGGCTTCTCATGGGCACGAGTTCATCAGACATCCATATTTATATATTAAGCTGCTTTTTACACATCCAAGCTCTCATTTTCCATTTGGCTGATTATAAAAGTATAATTGAACTGCTAAAAATAAATATTGGGTGCTAACACTATGCAACATTTGCTCTATCCTCCAACAAGAATGGCTGAGAGTTTGGCATTTAGCTGTCACCCCAGACACAGTTCAATTGATGACTATGATTGGTGCGTCAGAAATATCGTGCACCTATCTTGTGCTCGATACCTATATTTTCTATTACTTGAGTATTATCTTTGATTCTGTTATCATGTCTTGTAAGTTGTAACATATTTAGAGAAAATGCCGTTATTTGCATTGCAGGTTGAGCCTTTGCAGTTGGAAAACAACGTGCTTCAGATGGTACCAACTTTATTATTGTAGAAATAAAGTTAATTGAATCGATGGAGCATTTTATATCTTCTGAAGTATATTTCTCTTCAAATGGTTTTATTCTAAACTCCCACATTCTTATGCATTCAGGTGCTGAAACATCAGCTACTCATAGAGGAGCTGATGCAAGAAAACAAGAAGCTTCATCAGATATTGGTAGAAGGGTTGAAAGTGGAACCAAGTAAATTCCAATCAAGCTTCAATAGTAGTAATCCCCCATGTACTGAGTGTTTTGAATGCCGTAGAAAACAAAGAAGAAGATGAAATTCAATACATTACTTTCTACCAGTGTCCATCCAAAAAATGGTATATCTTCACTCCAATGTCCATATCGGTTGTCGGAATCTTTTCTGAAATCACATGTATCTGAAATTTTTTGGTTCTTGAAGCCCATGTGGCATGGGGGATTGTTCAAAGTGTTGAGTTCTGTTAGCATTTGCCATGATTGTCAAATGTGGCCTTGTTCCAAAAATTAATGCTCGATGCTATTTTAATCTTTAGTGTTCCTACATCACTAACATTTTTGGCTTTGGTACATTGACTTGTCCCTGGTCTCGTAGTTGATACAAGAGTCAATATTTTGAATTAGATCCTAGAAATAGTCGGAACAATTGTTGCTGGCAGATTATTCAGTGGCATTGTGAGCAATACTGCATATGCTTTCCTGTGTTAGTATGACAATTGAAGCAGGCCACTTGAGTTGCCATGTAATTGTGCTCATAACGTTGTTCATAACTTTGTGTACATTGACTTCAAGATGTTGTTAGCTCTCTGAAACAAATTTTTACTGTCGAGCAGAATTGGAGAAACCCAACCAAAGACAGCAGTGCGCCAGCTTTAGAGATGAAATAGCAGGACATGAGAAGTTTTCCTTTAGTTGTCATCAATTGGAATGAAAGTAGCTTGAATTGTGATAGATCAAAGACATATTTTTTGGCCAAGATCCTGCACTAGCTTGATGGGCATAAATGGCAAAGATCAAAGAAAAAGTCGCCGATGATTCTGTTTGGCTCCAAGGATCAGATGCTTTTTGTCTCTTTACATGGCCAATTGTTTATGAGAATCTAATAGTACTTTTCAGAATAAGCATCTACGTATCAGTTCCCAGACGGTAGAGCTAAGGTATTGGAGTAACATGCCCTGTCCATTTTGTGCTTGAAGACATGCTGGTAGTTGTTCCATAGCAGGTGGACATTAGTCGAGTTGAGCTTGAGTTAACACTTTTTTTCCCTTTGTAGAAGACCTAAAGGTGGGTATAATTCGGAAGCAGAATAGCCACAAAATGGGAGGCCAACTAGGTCTAGAACTTTCTAGACAAATAGAACACATGGATTTAGTAGAGCACTCTTATCTTAAAAGCATTTACAATAGGACTCTCGAAAAGAAACTTAAATATTGACTCCTGATTGTAGCCGTGTTACCTAAGGCGCAGTGACACCGTCTTGCATATCAATGACAAATATTTGACCAATGGAATTCTTTGGGCCACACATGAGCCGTTAGATCTTGTAGAAAGATCAAAGTTGCAAATATTCAAACCCTCCATTTTAATACGAATGTGTTCCAACTCACATTTAAATATTATTTATAATCCTATCTAAACAAACTGATTGTTAAAAAATAACAATTCACTTCTAAAAAAATATGTCATATTGAAACGTCCCAAATCTTTTAAATAAAATCATGGAATTTTTTTCCCAAGGATGCCCGAAACTGTTAAATTTCAATTGGAGAAACACAATTCCCTGGATAAGTGCACTCTTTCTCAGCCCGGTCTGGACATCCTCGTCGTCGGACCCACCCGATCTTCCTTACCTGCATGAAATTTACTAAGCATAGTGACTCAACAAATAGTTCCGAAGACAACAAATTGTACATAATAGAATACGACATCTCAAAGAAAAACTTTTGCCCTCAAACTTTACTCAGTAAATCCCTCAAAATATTTCTCAGTTATTTTATGAAGTTGGCTTAGAAAATTTTCCTTCATTCCTCGGTCAAAGTCTCTCGATCAAGCATAAAGGATTAAGGTTTGGCGGGCACCCAGACTCGAAGGTCGACATCCACACGCCGTCAAGGTGGCAAAGGCAACCCGGTGCGGAGGCCGACATCCAAAGTCATCAAGGCGGTAGACGCATCCTAACGTGGAGATCGACATCCAAAGCCATAAAAAATTTTCGTTCTCTCTCCACGATTCAGTAAAATCTTCATCGTTTTCCCTATCTGAAACCTTCTAATACTCCTTTACAAATTTATATAGAAAGATTTCACACATAATTCAATATCCCCAAACGTCTCTTTTTATTTACAAAACTACCGGAAGATATGATTTTTAAATAAAATGTTTCCTCCGGCATGAGTTCACTATCAGTTAAATCAACAAAAGGATATGAAAATATGAACTTCTTGGTTAGCCAATCATGTGATCCCAAAAAAGAAGCGGGGGAGTCTAGTTCAAAGGTACATATTTCTATTGTTACAAACTTATCAACTACCAAACTGGGAAATAACAAGACATGCAATATTAAGGTTATTAATTAAAATGTTTTTTATATTGTTTGATTTTATTACACAAATTTAAATATAATATATGTTATTCGATACTTTATTTTATACAAGTTCTGTTTTAAAAGCATCTTAATAATGAAGAAAGAATGATTAGATTTTATTATTTGAGAAGTCAATTTTTGTAGTTCGCCTCATGGCTCAAATTTGTTGGTTAAGATGGAAGCACAACATGGAGTGAGTCTTAGAATCAATATAAGAATATGGAAGTTCTTTTAAGTTAGGTCTAAGGGAAGCGAACACCACCAACAACTCTCGAAAGTCAGAACTACTCAACAGATGGAGTTGCGGAACAAGGCCGCGGTTGGGGTGGGAATGCCCCTTACCACCGTCAAGTTTGGACCACCATAGGTGATTATGATGGAAGTACAAACTAGGACGAACGCCTTGCTATGCTTGAAATGCGGCCTATTGCAACACGTTGGTGAGATCGCAACGTGTTGCATCACGTCTCTCTATTTTTCGACATATGACTCGAGCATTGGAAATGGTATGCAAGCTAACCTCAGGTCCCGTTTTAGTTTGGCTCTTACGAAGTAAGAGAAGACCAGTCATGCATTTTGTTGAATATCACCAACCATTAGAATCAAAATGATGACAATAAAAATTGCATCACTTGTCTTTTATTTAACAATTAATATAGTAGTAACTAGAACTTAAGCTATGATGTCAACAACCCTTAATTAAATTTATTCTAAACTAATTATAATTCACGTGTTAAATTTGACTACAAAATATATATCCTAATAAAAATAAATATATTTTGTAAAAGTAATCGATAAATTTTTTGAAGTATACATATGCATATATCATGCATCATATGATTATAAAAACTTTAGGTAATGTGTGTTTTAAATATTAAATTGAGTTTCTAGCTATAGTGCAACTAAAACAATCTAAATTATACAATAGACCACGAATCATACTGCTCTCAGTTATTATTGCTTCTCGATAATCATTTCCAACAGATGTATACCGGTTATTTATTTAAAATAGTTTGATATGATTATTTACGCCAGAAGCAATAAAAATACGTGATTTAAATTTTATACTATGTCGGAGATAAATAATTGTTAATAATATAAGAGATGCTTAATTAGCTGTTGCATATTTCAAACAATTTGAATTACATTATCATCATTTACCAACATTTGGTAAAACGATGAACTTCAATTATACGATTGGTAACATATCCAAGATAACATATTCGGCCAGTGAATTGAATCAAGATTCTAAAACATTTGCATAAAGATGCTAAAGGCATACTGGCAATTCAAACTCACATGAAAAGGATACTGTTCAACTCCCACGAATATAAGAAATATAATTATTAGGAGGATGTTGGAAAAACCATAATTATCGGCGATCGAATCTTAAAAATCTAGAACGCACACCTGCCGTTAGCTATTCAATTTTGCTTATTATTCGAATCTGACATGTAAAGTGGAATGCTCAAATATAAGAAGTCTCATTGTTCCTCTGACGAGTATTTTCGTAGATGCTGCATCTAATTATACCGAAACTCAAGGCACTCACATGCAAATATACCATAATAACGAAAGTTTCGTTCGGAAGACGAGTATTTCAGGTATCTAGGAAGCAATTACAATTCACTGCACAATAGCCCAAATGAACACTGAAAAACAGATCCGAAAGCAAACCAGTTTAAAGTAGTACCAGTGTCACACATCAATCCGAAGACTCCCAAGGGACAGCAGCAATTGCACTCGTTGACACGTTGAAATATCACCATCATCCAATTCCAACTAGCATCATCGCATGCAAGGGCCAGTTACAGGTGAGAACCCGTTCTGTGTGCTGTACAAACTATAAGCGGTTCTCCATAAGATCGCCACTTTCCACAACTTCAATAAACATGCTTTGTTTTACAGACCATCATTAACTACATTTGTGCCACCTGTGTACTGCTCTCTTAGATTTCGTGGTTATCAGATACTCCACCTCAGAAGGCGGTGTATGCCTAACTTGACCATCCTCTTCAAACTCGAGTGATCCAGTATTTTAGAGTCATCCTCGTGGATTGTGTTATCAACAAATTTTATATGTTCATCGAACTTCAAACAGCGACTTTAGCGAGAATACACCTGATGGCACAAACCAGATTTCTGAACATAACATCACTCTCATACATCGAGCCCATGACTGAATTTAGTGGATTTTCTGATTTTGGGAGGCTTGACCTGGCTGGGATGAATGCTGTTGTTGAGAATTTTGCATGTTTGGCTGTTGAGCATTGTAGTGAGGAAATGGTTGCGAGTAGAGGGGATTCAGCAAACCCTGTAATGAAACAACTGGGAAAGCTCACTGACAGAATCACAGTAGAAGATATGAAAGAGGGATGGGCTTGGTGGGGAGCAATCATTTAACCAATGTAATGATTTAAAAATTTGTGGAATATCTGGAAAATATAATTTCAAATCATTGCAATGCATCATTCAAAGCTGCTCAGTATGAAATTGCAAAAAAAATTTATAAAGAATATTCACTGCTTTGCTATTATCGAAGTGCGTCACTGGACATGTATATAAATCCTCGATCTAATAATTATTTTTCACTGCCATAAATCAATTTAATGATCAATAAACTAATACCTGAGTCTGTAGTGGACGAGCACTGCCCCCACCATAGAGGTTTTGAGAAGAATCATCTTGAGATTGTTCATTAAATGCTGCCTGTGTAAACATTCCCAGTGAACCATGGGCCATGTATTCCTGGAGAATTATGGTGTTGAACTATTAGGACAATAAAGAAGGGGAAAAATTGCATATCCCCGTTTTAAGACATGAATAGGAGAGACTTTCATCTGTAGAATCTAAATTTACCCCTGCCTTTATGCTTAAGGAGCCATCAGTAAAACCTCCTCGAGTACTGATACCATCCACAAGACATTAGCTTCTTTAAAATTTTAACACCATTAAAATACGATTTTGTTCTCATTGGGAGACAGGCTTCATCTTTTCATCAACCCATGTAAAACGATCACTTCCAGAGAATGTAAAAGATATCAGATTAAACCTAAAAGGTAGTACATGTGGAACACCCGATTTCTTATGTTCATTCAATGCAGTTCCCTTTTTGTTATTCAAGTTCATGTGATTATTTTTACCCTCTACGACATGATGTAGCTCTTAACTTCTATTCAATTTAAATGAACAGAAAAAAGAATCAACATAAGCCATATCTGCTTCTTGTTTTAACATCATTTGGTGCAGAACAAAAGTAAAAGGAAACTAAGCATGAAGAATTTCACTAAACAATTAGATACTAGTAGTTTTGCAACAGAAAAAACACCTGATTCCCCCCAACTCTCTAAAGATTGTTTTTTATCGCATAACTTGAACATCGGGCACTTTGCCTCTCCGGCATACAATCAGATGTTAAAATATCACCTGTTCAAGTGTTTAATATACAAATAGCCTATGGTTTTTGAAATTGACATAATGATTGTACCATTAGTTAAACAATACAATAAACAGACACCGTTTTTCTCATAACAGATGACTGAGTTCAATGTGGCAGGGCCAAGCTTTAGGTTGCATTTTTTCATCATTGAAAAAGAAAGGAAACTAAAATTGACATACCAGTTGATGTGTAGTAATCTAAATGCAAATTAGTTCCAAGTTGATTACACTCGTAAAAATCTATCAACATATTTTAAAGGGTAATTCAGTTTGCCCCCTGCACCGATGACATGCCCAATTAACCCTCCCAACCATGACTCATTAACCCATGTCAATTATATACTCTATCCACTTAATCTCCATTTCAATTACCAATTTTGCCACTCCGACACTATCCAGTCAACCACTTGATACTTTTCAAATTGAAGAAATCGATGGTATTGCATAATATATTACAGATTATAGAATGCTTTTTCTCAATCAATAACAACAATCATTACTTTATCATAATTATAATTTTCTATATTTTTTAATTTCTAACCAGATTAATTCTTAATGGTTCAAAATTGCAAAATCGGCAGCACTTAAATCAAAGGATGTCAAGTGGGCAATACATTTAGCTGAAGCATGTAATGTGAAGCAATAGATAGTTCAAGGGGAACAGTATTAGCAATAGTATAAGGGCAAAACAAATTATATCATATGTTAATTTATAATGATTTACTTCAGCAAAATAACTTGGAACGTCGACTCAAGGAGACATATTTAGAAACATAAAATAAACCAGGAAATATCTACATAATTTAACTCCTGACCTGAGACATGAAGTCATTTCCTGTTGTAAAACGACCATATCCAGCATGAGAGTTCTGGTTTAAAAAATTCCCAGGAAATCCACCTTGGGCACCTTGTGTCATATAGTCAACTCCGTATCCACCCTGAGTTGCCTACACAGCACAACAAATCAGTGTAAAATCGTAATCGGCATACCAGTAAAAAATAATACAGAGATGAAAATGACCTTAAAAGTATTATGGGCGAACAATTTAAGCAAATATAATAAAAAGGATGAAACTACACGTGCAAAGAAATGCAGACCTGAGTAGAGAATTCAGCATACGGGACATGAGATCCCTGGCTTTTAAAATCATCACCTAAGAAATCCTGCATCATATTCCAATGATGAATCAAAGTAGTCATCAAAATCTCACACACTCAATCAACAAATTCCCATTTAAAAAACTACCTGTGACATGCCACCCATCGAGAACCGGTCGCTAAATGTTTGGCTTGGTCCTTGACCTGTCACCTACAGCATGCAAAAAGATAATTCTCCAAGTTTCATTGATCCAAATAGAAGAAAAAAATTGGAGATAAGAACAGACATATCCTCAGGACAGACATGAATAAAGTTGGAAACAATACGAACATTAGAAACATATCCTGGCTGAGACAATAATCCACCAGCGTTTGGCTGGCTGCTGGCATTCTCCATAGCTGGGAAATTGTAGTTAGACGTAATACTTCCAATCGGGGGCTGTGCAACCTGCTGATGTGGAAGATGGCTACCAATAGGAGCACTGATACTGCCACGCCCACCACCAAATCCTCGACTTCCAGGTTGTGGCATTTGAGGAACAGTTCCAACAGGTCCATGTACAGCACCACGGGTAGGAATGGCATAAGGCTGAGAAGGAGGGCCACTGTGGTATGGAGAGAGAGGTACTCGTGGCATTGCATAACCAGCAGAGGGATGAACACCAGGTTTATGAGCACCATTAGGCAGCGGTGGTGGCATGTACGGACCTGCATGTAGAAAACATTTATGATCTCCAATTTTAGGAAGCATTCTGCTTGAAAGTTCAAACTTGTACCGGGAGCTCTAGAAAGCTTTTAGAAAACCAATTCAGACAGTTAATTCACTTCATTAACAGAAACAGCATACCCCTAGAGCGAGCACCCCTCCTATCAGCAACAGGGCTGGAGCCAGCAGATCCAAAAGTATCATTGGGGACACCACCTGGTCCCCCACCATAGAAGAGTCGGTGATCATTGTATATCTGTACCACATCAACAACGTAACCCATGTGAAGGAGTCCAAACTCACAACTAAGAAGAATTAAATTTCATATTTGGTCATAGTTAACTTATACGAGTATACCTTTTTAGGCTTCTGAAATTGAACCATGCTCTGCTTTAAATTATTCAGCGGTCCCTCAACCAAGCATTCATGTTCCTGATCAACCAAACTCTCAGAGAACGCTATATTGCAGCACATACATATATTCCAGGAGACAACTCGAAGCTCAAACTTTGTGAGAAAAACAACTAAATAACCAAAATGTGGCCATGGTGAAAGAGCTACAGTCTGGTCATGGCAGCTATAAACAAACGTAGGAACTATATTTTTATCATAACAACATTAAGAACAAAAAGGAAGCCGAAAAATACTTTGTAGTGTGTCAATAAACCGTTCCAGAGGGGCTGTTTGCTCAATACTTTAGGATTTCCAAGGATAACAATCCCATAACGAGCACGTGTGAGGGCCACATTAAGCCGGCGTGGATCATTGAGGAAACCAATGCCCTGAGCATAGATGAAACAAGAATATCCATCAAAAAACTAGTATCAAGCACAAAATATTCAGTGCTTATTAGGCTTTGCAATATCCTAATTCCAATGCACAACTATTAGTATGTAACACAGTCCTGTGAGTAAGCATCTCCAGCAAATCATGATGCATGGTGTTTTCCATTCAACAATAACTCATACCCAGAAATCATGCACAGAATCCCACAGCTGAAAATAAAGGACATACAGTAAGTGATTTTTCTACATGAGAAACCCCTACCTGGTGTTCATTACTCCTCACACAGGACAAAATTATGTAGTCTTTTTCCCTTCCCTGAAATGAATCCACACTAGCCACCTGAACCGAACCCCAACATGTCAAAATTAACCTTCTAACTCAACAAAATGTTACAATTGAATGAAAACTCGTGTTATATTTACCTCGATTTCTTTGTACAGCTGCTGCCGTAAAGCACCATTGCGAGACATATAATTCACAATGTATGCTCGCTGGCCTTCATACGGGGTTATAACACCAATCTGTAGGATGCCAAAAGACAATAATCACCATTCAACATCAAGAAAAAACTACAAAGGAAACCTGAATACTGAAGAAATTTAAACTGGACCTGACTAGGAACTACACCACTTTTCAAGAACGTAGTCACAATCTTCTCAACATTTGCAGCTTCAGTCCTATTTAAGTAGGATGTTCCACTAGAACTTATCTCCTCTTGTCCCATCTATTGAAGCAACCAAGAAGGTTTTAAAAACTCTTGGAAAGCACATGACAAAAGGGAAAGCAGATTAAATGTGCATAAAGGAATTCATAACAGTGTTTGAAGCAACACTAATCCATACGAGAGTAAACAAATGCATATACCTGGACATAGAAAAACATGGGACGATTTGGTACAGGCCAAGGGAAGTCTATGCCTGGTGATTGCCTCTCATTAATTGTCACTCCATTTTGAAGAGTACCCTCATAAAAGCTGTTAGAGGGAAACTCGGAAAGGGCGGGATGCATCCTATACTGAACCTGTAGGATCGAAAACGGTGGGTATTAAGGTTCCAACCATCTAAAATAGAAATAGAAATAACATGGGGCTACATCATTAAGCTCATATAACAGAAATCAGATGCAACAGATTATTAAAAAAGTCCATATTCAATTATGCTAGTCCCACAAATTGGTGTAGTAACCATAAACTGAAACAAAGCAGCACAAGACCGTAAAGGGCATGCCAACATGGGCAGAGGAAATGCAGGGAAGAGGCAACATGATGTTAGGGTTTCCTCTACTCGTTTATAGTAAAAGGGCTCCTCAGTCAGGATTAATGTTGCAAAAGATGTTTAGGTTGTTGGAATTCTCCAGCCATTCACTTCCAATAAAGGAAATTCTTGATTTATCTATTTCCCTACATATGCATATCTCTATAGATAGATATATACAACAGAGAATAGAAGAGAGAGAAAAAGACTCATTACATTATGGGTAACGTAGTAATTAGTTTTTTCAATTGGAAGAGATGGCTGAGTAGACTAAAGCATCGGATAGCTAATCTGTTGTACGCGTTATTTGTACTGAGGGTTCGAATAGTTTTTCTCCAAAGCACACTTCCTACTCTCACGCTTCACGAAAGCCGTGCACCTGCATGTGCTTCGTGCACTTTTGACAACTATGGGTTTTACAAGTTACATGTTCCTTACATGTTCCTAGTACAACAAATATCTCCATTTGTCAAATCTTATGACTCGGCTGGAAGAGAGAGAGGGCAAATAAGTACTGTGACATGCATTGCCTAGGGAAGGGCGACCAAGCAGAGTAGCGACAGATCATCTCCGAAATCGGGAGAGTTGCATACTGCCCTAGGCAGTCATAGTTGGCTGCGTGGGAGTGGAATCAACACAATTCAAGAGATGTAAAAAGGGAACAGTTAAAAACACAATAGCAAATAAGATTTGGGGTAGATTCAACAGAATCTACTATCTATTAGACAAATCGTTTCTGTTTCTGTTTCTTTTTCTCATTTAAATGAAACTAGCAAAGACAATAACTTGTACAATGGAAGGATCCAACAGTTGAGTATTAAGAGGTCACCTTCACCTTTTCAGTAACTCAGCTAGCTTAGCATGAAGAGCGTACATTACAAATGGTGATAAAGAGAGAAAATGTTGTCTCGGGACAAATTCCTTCCATTTTTCAAGTGTAAGAAAATTTTTCCCAGATTAATTCTAGAAAATGAGGCAGAGTTCACACAAGACTCCATGAAATGGACAGTAGCAAAAACACATATGAGCATGACAATCACCTGCAATCTAATTGGTTTAACCCCAAGAAGTACAAGCCGTTCAAACAGTGATTGTGCAAGACCAGCTCGAGCGGCTTTCTTGCACATAATGACTGGACCAAGTTGGCAATGGTCTCCAACAAGAACAACCTATAATACACTTCTTATTAGAGAGATTTGATAAAATAGAGTACGATTATGCATCTAACTTCAAACACCTGTTTTACTCCAAGGACCAAAGGAATAAGACATTCAGGCTCTGTTGCTTGGGTTGACTCGTCAATAAGCACCTATTAATGTTTACAAAATTAGAACCATGTGATCAAGGCATAATATAATAAAATTAAACTGGTCCCAGACAATGTACGCATAGAAAGTAGCACAGTTTCCATTGCGCAGGTTACCTGGCGAAATCTGAAGTTAGCCAAACGAGGATCTCCAGCTCCAACACATGTACAACATATAACATCAGCACTCTGTGATATCTCCCTTTCAGTAGCTCGTTTGAGAGCTTTATACTTTTTCTCGTCGCTGCTGGACAATTCCCCTGGAACATATACAAAACATAGTAAACCTCAGGATTGAACATTTAGTGACTATAAAGGGGCTTTGAAACGAGATATTAATCGGCCTAATATTAGAACAACTACAAACATGAACCCAAAAGTCAACATCGCCATCTATATTCGCAGCAGGTACAAAATTTACTAACTCAAATTCATGCTGGATGTCCACCAATGAAAATAAATTATATCACATCTATATATTAAGTTTATCCAAAACACAAGACAATTTTTCTTAACGAAAATAGATTAAAGCTTATTTTCACATGGCTAAAAAGCCCAAATGTGAGAGGGTTCCGAGTTTCATTACATACACCATGTACTTCATTAAGCACTACAAAGATCTCTTTCCGTTCACTGTTTCAGGGATGCTCTTATAGCAGAAGTGTGCCTTTTTATAGGAAACGAGACTATTATTTAATATTATAAAAAGATTTAATTAAAAGACACGGATAATTAGACAAGAAATAAAGTAAAACCCCGAGTCTGATAACAAAATATTAAACTCCAATTCTTATACATCTGGAATCGCAAACAATTAAACTCCACATGCTTCCAGATCCAGCATTGGACCCTAAATTTATCTTCTCCCAGTACTCTTCAAGTGAATCTTCTTGATTGTCAAAATTCTTCCTATTCCTCTCCAACCAACTGACCAACATATATAACAAACCGAAAAAATTCTACCCCTCTTTCCTACAATGGGACCAACATCTGAGCGAATAATCCCAGGTTGATCTCGGAGATATCCATCCCACCAAACCAAACTCTGCTAGTGCTTTGAACCAAAGAAAGCTCGTAAAAGGACAATGAATGAGAATATGATCCAAGTTCTCCACCTCTAGCCGACAACACACACCAACTCCGGCAAAGAGAATTAGTGGGGTGCCTCTTTTGCAACACTCACAAGTTCGGTAATCTATCAAACACTGCAGTCCATGAAAACAGTTCCTTGAACAGTCTCGGTGCTTTCCACACATAAATCTAAAAAGACCAAAGGAGGAATAAAAATTTTCCGGGAGAAAAGCACGACGAAAGATTAACTTAAGGAAGAATCCAAAACCCACTTCCTACTATCTTTTCTTCACTCAATATAAACCCTTCTGAAGACCCTAGCAATACACAAAAAACAAACACTTCCTCATCCCTCAAATCCCGACGAAAGTGCAGATTGCATGAAAGAGTGATGAAGTTGGATGAAGGATCGGAGAGAGACAAAAGTAGGAAATGGGCTGATTATGAGCCATAGAAATCTGAAATAAAGATGGAGAAAGATCCTGAAAAAAGGAATGGAAGTGAATTCTATATGTCAAGCACTTATTTTCTCTTTCATTAACAGAAATCAGATCATCAAACTTCCCGTTGAACACACATATGCACTCAATTTGCATTCAACTATTCACATATTCAAATGTCACCATGGTTCAACAGAAGTAGCCAATTTAGTTTCACATATTGACAAATCAACACACAGCTCACAAAACTACTTGAAAGAATTTGTTGCTAAATTACAACATTATTTTGGAAGAATCCGTATACAAGGAATTGATTGCATAATTGATTCAATTCACAACACATATGGGATTATATCCACTTTCTTATTTGTTCCCTTTCCCATCTTTAAGTCTTGTTGTATTGTGTGGAGAAGAGCAGAAAATAATGAGAATTATTTCAGTTTCTCCCATTACTAGTTTACTTCCAGAATCTCGAGGAAAAGAACTAAAGCATAACAACAGTCCTTTTCTTCAAAAAAAGATATACATGACCAAAAGCAGAGCACTGGCAATACAAACTGCTAAACACATGTCAACCAGGTGGGTAAGAATAATTAAGAAGTGACAGGAAGAAAAGGAAGAAGACAAAAAACCACACCTTGTTCATCTTTCAGCTGCTGTAACTTGTGAAGTTCACTCTTTTCAGAAGTGTCGAGATGCCTAACCTGTGAAGATGTAGCATGTATATTACTGATCTAAAATCGTGAACATACTACGGAAATATGTGGAACAAATCACCAAAAAGAAAATGCTCAAATCCCAACATTCTGTTCCTGTATTAACTAACCTGATAATGCAATGTTAAATGCTCAACAGGGGAACTAACAGCTTCCCTTGATTTAGCACAAATTCTGACAACCTTGTAATTAAAAATAAAGAACAATGAGGTGTCATAATCAAAACATCGAAGTAACTTAAATTTAATTTCTAGCTCAGTATATAAAAAAACTTCTGAGAAGAAGCAAATCCAGACCTTCAAACCAGTGGCACTTATCTTCTCAGCTAGCTGATCAACAGCCACATTACTTGGAGCACATACAAGAACCTGTCATGGTTAACTATTGATGAATCTACAAAGGTAAAAGTAATGATATAAATAACTAACGCGTTATATTACCTGTCCCTGGCCTTGTTTTGCCATATGATACACGATTGCAGCGGAGGTGACAGTTTTACCAGTTCCAGGAGGGCCTTGTATGAGACTAATAGGTTTTTGTAAAACACTCTTCACAGCAAAAACCTGCACGAATTGAGGTTAGGACAAGGCAAAATTAGAAGAAAACAGAATGACAAGAAGAAAGGAAGAATGGTACACAAAAAACCATTAACACATCAAGAGCGGAAGTCCATAACTCCACATCAATTGAGGAGTGTTCAATAAAGCTAACTTATTAAACGTCTTTTTCTGTCACACGTTGATGAATGGATTTTATCATGAACTGAATGCTACTACTTACAACATATGTCAATCTTTTATTTCAATTTGTTTTGTATTATTTTTTCTCTCTTTCCCAAATTATCATGACTTATGTTCTTTCCCACTCCATTCTCTAAGTTATAGGCATCCAGAATCAATAACCAAAACCAGAGTACAAAAACTCAAAGCCTAACCAAAGTTAAAATAGGGCAAAACATTATGTGTAAAGATAAATGAACAACAAGGCAATACCTGAGATGCATTAAGTTCTGGAAGACCAGGTGCACCAAATCGTCGAGGCAACGTATTTCGAACTATCTGCATATCAACCTCATGGCCCAATAAATGATGATAAATGTACCTGTGTGTGGTGTGCAGCAGTCCAGAAAACTCATTAGAGATTACGAAAAAGCAGTGGATCATCTATTGACTGAAACACCAATTGATCTAATTCATGGACAACACATCCCAAATAGCTAACATCAACCCTCTTCAAAAAAACTCGACGAAAGAAAAAGTGAAAGAAATAGGAAAATAAAAGATAATGTCAAATTGGCCATTTGAAAATGATGAGACACATGTGGTCATTTTGCATAAAATCAGTGCATATCAAGCATTTTGTTGCTGTTGCTAGAAAAAATACATTCTTGACTCGCTTCGTCAAACAAGTTCCTATGAATGAGAAACCAGGTCCAGCTAACTTAAACACATAGGTTACAACCAATAGTTAAAAGAAGACAATAAATTTAGTTAAAAGAAGACAATAAATTCCTAACGCCTGGATAAGTATTGCTGCTCGTTTTGTACAATATTCAACATAATGGAAGGCTCTTCCCAGAAGGGGGGGCATGATAAAAATGCACCTCCAAATTTACCCCGACAATTACCAAACTAAAGTATATTATCAACTTTGCCCTGTTAGGGAGTAAATGCACAAAACAGAAATAGAAACTTAACTCCACCTCTTGGTTGTTATTATTATTATCATTATCATTCTTATTACTATTATTATTGTTGTTGTTGTTATTGTTACTATTATTATTATTATTATTGTTATTGATATTGTTATTGTTATTATTATTATTATACAAACCCAAAGGAGCTTACCAACAAGATGAATTGTGTTCACTTACCCACTGACACTCGTTTCATCTAGCGCAAACGTTTTCATGGCTCCTTGCATCCGATCAAAACTAGTGCTTTTCCAAACAAAGTCGACACTAAAACCATGGTTCACATCAACAGAAACACCCTGCCAGAGCAAATTAAATCAATCTCTCGCAGAAGGATTTAAGAGTGATAATAAATGATTCCAGTCACAGTCAACAAGTACCTGACTAACTCGAAGCTCAAGAGCAACCTCCTCTTGTGAAGTTAATTTTATCTGAAAAGACCAAAGTTTCAACAAAATGATGAAAAAAACATGCCTGTCGATGCCAATGGGTGCTGCAATCAAGTCATACCGCTGATTCACTAAATAAAACGAGAACCACCAGAAAAGCAGGTTCTCAGCTAGCATCTTACACTAATTATTCAAACCAATGTTCGTCGGGCGCTAGACCAACGCCTAGGCCGCCTAAGCGGGGGCTAGGCGTCGTTAGGCGGATTTCACGGTAGCAAACTAAATAATGCATATTATGCTCAAACACAATAGCATAAAATTTAAAATGAGTTCAAATTTACACAATTAATAGAAATTACAAATTTGTTCCACTTCTTCTCCATAATTTTCAACTTGTTCTTCATCAGACACAACTTGTTCTTGGCCAAATGGGCCTTTTTTGGGCTTTCAATTTTTTTTCTTGGCCAATTGGGCCTTTTCTTTTTTGTCTTTTTTTTGGCTTTTAAATTTTAAAGCCCAAAAAAGGGCCCTAGCGGCGCTTGGGCCGATTCAGCGGCCTCTGGGACGATTACTCGGTGTGGCCGCCTAGGCCGGCCGATCAAGGCCTTGTCAGTGCGTCCGACCTCGGCCTAGGCCGAGTTTTTAGAACACTGAAGTCAAACAAATCTAGGCAAAATAATAAGGGTTATGAAGATGAAAGGTCGGAGGGTATTGACAAAAATGGCTTACCACATGACCCACAGACTGCCACGAGGGATGAGATGCATCCCCTGGATAACGCAGCCTCAATTCATCACCAGGTACTAGCCGTAACTCATTATCTTCCTACAGAATAATGTAGTTCTTAACATAAACACAATAAAACAGTTGATAAAACAAATTATAAAAATAAATTACCTTTGGAAAGACAAAGTAAGCAATACGCTTCTTATTTAGGCCAATATCCCATCGAACTGTGATGTTATCTTTGCTTTGAGACTCTTTCATCATCTGTCATCAACTAACAGTAAGTAGTGTAGGTGCCTTTGTTTCACTTACCAAAACATATAACACAAAATTTTTCCTTAATTATTACAGCAAAAACACGGAATAATGGCGTTAACAAAATTAATTATATTTGCCAGGTGATACATAAAACCAGCATGGCATACAGTTAAAGTGAAATTTTCTAATTTATTTCTTTTAAGAGGGCAGAGCATGTTTAAATAATTCTCCGCCAGTACTCCACCTCATCACTCAGTAAATTAATTCTAATACCAATAAATGAAACAGTTCAACAGGGATGCATAATAGAGTTGAACCTCGGCCGTCATGAATGGTGCATGACTGCATGGTGGGGGAAATCAATAAATGACAAAAAAGGTTTTCATTGCACACTTTAGTTAGAATGCTTGCAGGTAGCTAAAAAGACAAACAATTAGACACGTAACAATACCTTGTCATAGTCTGCTTCAAGCTTGATGAGTGGTGCAAAAACATTTTGGTACTGGACAAACAAATTTATAGCAATAAGTTAGGCTGAGGCAAAATATACATTGCATTTCATCAAGAGCAAGTAACATTCATTTCAATTGATTAATAGCAAAAAATATATTTAACCTGCTTAAAAGTACCTGGTATGCATCTTCATACTTGAGCACTACAGGTTGAGGTTCCTCATCCACACCAGGTTTCTCAAGATCTTCCAAGCTAGCATCAGGATTTGCCTTCCAAAGCTCTTCAATTTTATTTATCTGTTGGGCACTTATTTGACGTGCCCTCAATTGCTCCTGTTCAGATGGAACCTGTTTTACAAACAATTGACATTTTAGTTTATGTTATAATCTATAGCCCGATTAATTAATATGAACAATCCTACCTTCAACAGCCATTGCAAGAAACATCTGTCATCAATAAGAGGGCACCACTGACTGAGATCCCAATTCATGTCCTTCAATGCATTAGAACCAAGGCAAGGTTCTCTACAAAGTAGAACAACCACACTCTCTGTCTTTGCAGATATGAACCCAAGAAGGAAAACATTCCGGCATCCACAGTTGTAACACTCAAGAATTGTTTCTCCTAAAGGACTGTCTTTATGAAGACACACTTCCTTGTGCTTTGCTCTCACCTAAGATGATGGAGGAAATCAAGCCAAAGGAGCAATAATTGGAAGCAACCAAAGAACAAAACTAAAATCCTGATATACGTATATTGTTATATTAGAACACTTAGAAACAAGTTGTATCCATTTTTATATTTTCTATAAATACGTAACACAATCTTATTTTGTAACACACATTACAGGATCAAAATTTCAACATAAATAATATAGAGCACCCCAAAAACAGAAATAACTTTTCCGATTTCTATCCGGTTACTTGATGTTAATTGAGAGTCAGCTAGTAAATCTTTTTTACTTTTCATATCTTACCAAAATTTCACCATTTTTCCACCTTTCCTTCTACATCTGCTCTTTAAAAGTTTACTACAAATATAATATTTTATTATTTTAATTATTTTTTATCTATATATCAAAATTATTTTTCATGATAAAGAGTGAAAGACATATTTATTTCTGCATGATTTCATAAATGGTATTACGGCTTATTGATTCTGTTTCACAAATAGCAAATTGCTTCTAAATGCTCCTCCAAATTTGACAGTAGTCACTTCTTTCCATCTGTGCTAGAGAAATTAGGAAAAAATTAATTTTGAATGGGTATTAGCATATGTATTGTTTACAAAACTTAAAGAAAAATGCTTCTCCAGCAAGCAACAACAAAAAACAGGACCATAAAAATATCACTGCTAAAAACCAATATACATTGATTATGATTCTATTTTTTGTCTATATGTATCTCATCATCAAATCACCAGGTCATGAAAATTTCCAGGAAATAAAAAAACAATGAACCTTTTTTCAACCTGGAGTCAGAAATGGATGTTACACTAAGATGTGGTCAACAGTCAATTAAATCGAATAGAATCTCCAAATTTAAGGTAGTTTCAAATATAAAGCAGGTGTCGAAGAGAATTATCCAACACCAAGCAACCAGACGACATTATGCAACTAACACCTTAAAAGAAACAAGTTGTACTAAGAATATTCAATCCCGATAGATTTTTGTTTTCCAATAGCCACCACCCGAACACACATATTACAAGATATACCATGGTAAGAAAAGCAAAGTCAATTCAATTTTAGTTGCAAATGGGAAACTTAAAAGATCAACTGCTGCAAATTGTCATTCAAACCATAATAATTTAAATTCAATTTAAAAATTATAATTTTCTTTCGTAATTGTCATTCAAACCATAATAACTTCATTTATAAAACCAATAACCACACAACTCAGCCATCTCCGTCGCTTATCAAATTATATTTCCAGAAAGGACACCGGAGACCATATATTACCTTGTCTTGTACAAGCAAACATTGACACGGAAAAAGCAATCAACATGAACTTTTTCAACTCACCAGATGATTTACAATGTGAGAACCAGATGTATTCCCTCGTGAATTACAGAACCATTTCCTACAAGAAGGAACATTGCACCGTGCAACACATGCAGGGTTAGTGATCCCACAGTACTTGCAAGCATGTTCAGCAAAGTCCCCCTTCCCATAATCAAAAACCTCGTCATCGCCGGTCTCTTCAAAGTTCAGGCCACTCATCCCTGCCGCCAATGCCTCCACCACTCCCTCCTTACTACCATTATTCCCACTACTGCCACTACCGCTAGCAGCACTATTATTGTTGTTGCTGCTGTTGCTAATTCCACCGCGGAGATTATTCGTTGGAGAGGACTCAGAGGAGAAAGCAGTATCAGCAGCTGTAATGGAATCGGACGGTGCAGGCCACAGAGAGGGTGACGATCGAATAGGCTGCGAGAGCTCCTGAAATTCAGGGTAAGCAAAATCTTCCTCACCTTGCGTGTGGAACTCCAAGAATATATACGCATCGTTCCCCTCATCCGGCTGGGAAGCAGTCTCATATAGATTGTTCGCCTGCGAATCCATGACGGGCTGCGCTAACCGAGAATAATATAAGTACGATAATTAGTGGTGAAATATTAAGAATTCCTGAGTAGATTAGCGTAATTCACACTTCCACAGGAAAATTAGAATTTAGGGTTAGGGTTTGATTATGATGTGGATGAAATCGGGGGTTAGGAAAGATGGACGGTGTACTGTAAGGCAGTAGGTTTCATTGGAGAAGTGATTGTCTGCGGCTGGTGTACTGGTGCTTCTAATGCCAAGTTCCTGTAAATGGGCCTGATCGATCGAAACTGGCCTAAAAGATAAATGGGCCTGGCAAAGCTTTAACCTGGCCCCAAAGTCCCATCGTGTATTTAGGCGATATAATCAATGGCTTACAGACAGATTTAAAGAATTAGTCACGAAGTATAAAAAGAAAAAACCATTACTCTGTTTTATAATTAATTATTTTAAGATTGAAACATTCATTGGTCGAAGGTGGCCAATCACCTGAATGGGCCGGACATTTTTTTGGTCAAAAAACCTGAACTAGTTAAATGGGAGTTTGCTATTAATAAAAAAAAAATTTGATTCTACATTATTAAGGTATTGAAATCCAAAAAAGATGATGTCATGCTCATTCTGCTTTTTTGTGATCGTAGTTAACATTTATTATTAGTATCAGTTAGTTATCAAATACTACCACCTTTAAATTTCTACATTCTTTGAATTGTGTAAAATCTTCGCTCCCTAACGTCTCTTTGCTTTCATTCTCTACGTCATAAAACTTTTGTTTTAACTCATTGTTTAAACTTATTCTTTGTTTTAACTCTTTGTTTTTCTATTATATATCTGTTTTTATTTAATAATTATTTTTTTTGTTCTCATCATGCATCCATAAATAAATTAACTCTCATACATTTCGAAGTATTATCGGGTCGTGTCCACCGGGTTTTACAAACTACTCCTGACAGTTCAACCATGCAGTCGCAACAGATGGTTCCTGACGTGAATTCCTTCAACAATACCTAGGACAACTTTGTTTCGATTCCTATCTCAAGGCGTATAATAAAAGATTTAAATTTGTAAAAATAATTCATGAGAGGGGCAAATCATGGTAATTATATTCAGACATATATTATTACATTAATAACTCCCATCGGAGGAGGAAAAAACATATTTAGCTACTTATGGTAGCTGGAAATCAAACATTCATAAACTGAAAAATATTACAACTGAAAATTTTAAAGAAAATTAAAGAGAATGGTCGATGTCTTCTACTTCCTTTCAGCTCGCTATGTATAGAGGTTGGACGAATTCAAATCCCGAACTTCAGTCTTGATAAAAGAATCTTTTAGTGCTTGCCAACTATCCTTTTAGTTATTCCTTAGCTGGTCTTGGCTTCCACTAAATAAGTGGTGGACCCTGTGGTGGTTGATCACATGTCTTCTTTATTTTTGTCGATGAATCTTTTGCTTTTTTGGGTCCCAGGGAAAACGTGACATGTGTGGTCCTTCATCACTTGGACTTGTTTCTGCAAGATGCTTCCGGTCAGATCTTGGACGAAATTTCTTCCCAAATTCTGGCTCTTTCTGATTCGGGCATTCCGAGCAGATCGTTTCAATCCATCGGTCAATATCGGCCATGTTTTAGAATTTCCGACGAGTCTCTTTACTCCCTGGAAGCTTGTTATTACACAGAAGATTTCTTTTTCTTCAAATATATCTTCTGCAAAGCTTGTGGGTTTCTCTGTCACGGTGTTTAATATTAAGGATCCATTTGGTGAGTTCTGGTAGAATTTGAATGGAAATTTCATTTTGTCCATCTCCGTGAGAAAGACCCGTAGTCTCTCGTGCTTTTCTAGTCGATATCTCATCTTCACTTAGTGTTGCGACTAGAGGAACTTCATCTGTAGACGGATCTTTAATATATTTGTGAACATTATTGTCCGGCTTCTTAACTTGATGAAGGGAAAGGCTTCATCTGAGCCTTTCGCTCCTGGTTCCGGAGCTGCACTGAAAAGGTACAACTCTAAAATGTCTTCCCTCGACGAATATTCATTATTTGCCCAGGTCTCATATACTGCTTCTTGGATCCACTTTTGTAGAAGTGATATTTACAAGAATCTTAGAGAGGTGATATAAACTGAGGCAAGAGCCCCAAAATAATAACAAAACTTGACATCTTTGGATGAGCAGTAGGTCTCATCCAAATCCTTGGATATTTTCTGTGATATAAACCCGAAATGTTGTCGGATCCTGTCCTGGTTTTCAAATTTTCCCACCTTTGTTGATAAACCTGAAACGGAGAAATTGCAAACTCGTTAGTATCGACCTTAGTTTTTGGCCTTGTCAGTTTGAGGTCTAAGGTTGATCTCTTCCTCTTCAACCCCCGAGGCAAAAGGTTGACTTGAGGACTCGGGACAAGGATCCGGAGTCCAATTTTTTGCTTGGGCCGAATCATCGCAATATGATCTCCACTTAGCACTTTTGCTAGGGATACTTGAATCCCCTGCTCCAGATGTAGATCCATGTACTCTAACGTTCTCCATTTTAGAAACCAATGGCTTCTGTATGGCCTGGAGGATTGGCCTTCGTATTACAAGCCACAACTAGGTGTAAGCCTATAAACATCCTGTAATTCGATCAGAGACTATGCCCTTATCGACTTTTGTAGCATGCCTGCAACTTTCGCATTTATATCAAGCTTGTTGAACTCGTTTTGAAGCATTTCAATGTGTTCCCTCAAATGCCTTCGCGTTTTCAAGATGGCATCGACATTAGCGATGTCCATCTCTTGTGAGAAAATCTGCAAGAATATTTTCATGAGATTAATAATCACAATATCAAAAGTATAATTTTGACATAAAGCTTGTCATCTTATTATTCTAGTTTCACTAGTTTAGATTCAATTTTTTTTAAGAGTTTTAATTTGACTGTTATCAACTTTCAAAGTAAACTTGTTTGCAAGTAAAAATAAAGGTCATTTTTCAAAAGCTCTTTTACTGCATAAAATTCTTTTTCATTGATGTGTCATCGTATGGCTTTCGTTTCGGATAATAATCCACTATGATATCGACATGATAATTCTCCATCTGGGGTGTGCTTCATAAGAACCGTCGCCCACCAATGATCACTAGCATCGGTATATAATAGGATCAAAAACAAATCACGCCTCAAGAAATCAGCACGCGGCAGATCTGTGCGCGATCTGAACGATGAAAAATATGAGTTGCAATAGCTCTGGTTCTTGAAAGATTTTAGCATCGAGAAGTAGATGGGGTATGCTAATAAATAATGTGGAAACATCCCGAACTACTCTCTCAAAATTGAAATCTGAAGGTTTAAAAAAATATGTGATGCAGGAATGTATGCTGAAAGCTATAAAAAACTCATCCCAAATTTGTTTATGTAAGTTCGGAGCCTCCATTCTACGTCTCACAATACAACAGCTACGCCTCACTCCTATGTATCCCCTTCTTTCCATTTCTGGAAGGCTTCACTAGAACACTTTGATCATAAAACAAAGTGTACTGACCCACTCAGCTGGGACTTACCCACTGTCCAAAGCAGAACTCCTAGACTTGACTCTCTACACAACAGCTCGTAGACTGTGTGAACTCCATTTCTAAGAATATGTTTAACGCTCTGTTTAAAGACTACAAACACTAAGTTTTACGTCTTCGTGTCAAGACTCTGTTTGTGTGGTCTGGGATGTGATTCACTCATATACTCTAGTCAACTCTTGGCTCTCACATATGTGAGTGAATATGTGTGTGAGAAATATTAGAGTGAATAAACTCTCGAATATTTCCTTACACACTGGAAATGCTTCTTCAAAGCTGATAGGCTTCGCAGTCGACACAGACAATTTTGCTCCTTTGATCTGAAGTCGACTGCTTTGCTCTCTCTGTTTTCTTCCCTCTCTAACTTCTTTTGTTCGTCTTGCTTGTTCGCACGTACACACCCTCTTCTTCATCGGTTCAGCTCCCATATATAAGGCCTCTGGTATTTTGTTAGCGTTGGACACAATGTTCGTCGTTGAAAATTTTGTTTAAAGTTTCTGATATCGTGTCCTTTTTGTCCTTTCATCCTACATAGGTAGGTGAGACAATTTAATGTCTTTATACTTGTTCTAAACCTGACGTAGACGTATCAAATCAGTTTGAACTATTTTAATCCAGTCTTCGAGAGAGCTCGTGTTCAAACTACTTTGCTTTGTGATCTGATTTGCTCTGAGCTGATACCTCTTGAGCTGAATGCCTCTGAGTTGTTCTGTTCTGAATCTTGCTATGATCTTCTCTTTAAAGCTCGTTTCTTCTTCCTCTCAGCTGATCGTCTCTCAGCTTATGCACTACGAAGATCCCTCTAAGCTGTTTTGTCCTCGCTTCTCTTGAACTGCTCTAAGTTGGTGGCCTCTGAGCTGATCTACTTGTCTCTTCTAAGCTGCTCCTGCTCTGAGCTGGTTTCTTTCTAAGTTGCTCTTGCTCCGAGCTGATTCTAGCCTAAGCTGACCTCCTGAGCTGATACCTTCTCTAAACTTATTTTCTTCTATGCTGATCTTTGCTCTAAACTGGATCATCGTGGGTGTCATCTACTGGATCAATTTGAGCGTCCCCTACTGGATCAGCTTAAACATATTCTTCAGGGGCGAAACTAGGATTCTTTAATAGGGGGGCTGGAGAGCTAAATAGAATTCATAAATAACATAAAATTGATTAACAAAATTTTGTGTATTACGTTTCATGGCCATGTACCATAATCATATAATACTATAACCAAATATTTTAATAAAAATAAAATAAAAATATATAACAACTACAAAAGGTCATTTAAGTACAAAAATCATTAATATTTATGTTTTACTTTACGAGATTTCTCATCAAACTCGTCTATTATATAATCAATATCCACTGAATTAGCAAGCTATCGCTCAATATAAATAACCATGTAATCTGTCAAAAATTCGCGATCTGAACGATGAAAAATATGAGTTGCAATAGCTCTGGTTCTTGAAAGATTTTAGCATCGAGAAGTAGATGGGGTATGCTAATAAATCATGTGGAAACATCCCGAACTACTCTCTCAAAATTGAAATCTGAAGGTTTAAAAAAATATGTGATACTTCAGCCTTGAGCTCGCTGATCTCATTTCTCAACAACTCATTCTCTGCTTGTAGCTTACTCAACTCAGTTTTTAGAATGTCAACATCTTCAAGCTCATCTGAACTTGATTCAGCTGAACTACTCTTTAAACTCATGTTTTCAGCCTTAGCTTCCTCGAATGAATGAGAAAGCTTCCGGTACTCTTTTACCATGTCATTAAGTGCTATGACAAGGTCATCACGTGTAAATTCAACATTCGAGAAATCAAATACCTCATCTTCGTCTGTTTGGTCAGCCATGAAGTAGTGAACCTCCTCCTGTTCACTCTCACTTGAAGATGAGCTGCTGCTAGATGAGTCTGAGTCGTTATTAGCCCAGCTTTTGGTGCTTTCCTCAGCCACTAACACTTTGCGATCATGCTTGCGACTGAATCTTTTGTTGTTTCTGGTCTTCATCTTTCTGTCGCTTGATCTTTCTTTGAACTTGTCCTTGGATTTATCCTTGGACCTATCAACATTTCTCTCATTATCTTCCTCATCACGTTTGTGTCGCTCTTCTTTCCTGTATCGATCGTCAGCTCTTCTATCATCTCGCATGTATCTATCGTCTCTCTTGGGTCTGTTGCAATCAGCAGCGAAATGACCTGGACGATCACAGTTATAGCATTTCAATTCAGAAGATACTTTATCAGATTTATTATCATTATTGAAAGAAGTAGAAGGGTTGAAAGATCTTCTTAGGTATTTCCCAAACTTCTTAACGAAGAGGGACATGACATCATCAGAGAGTTGATCTGCTGATTTGCTTGTGCTTGGAGAGCATGGTTCAGCAGTTGTAGCAGCAAGAGCTTTCATCGGCTGGGAGGTTGATGGACCAGCTTCTGATCTGGTTTCTAGTTCGAACTCATATGCTTTTAGATTAGCAAACAAGTCATGAAGCTCCATTTTGTTGAGGTCCTTTGATTCCCTCATAGCCATGGTTTTCACGTCCCACTCTCTGGGCAGGGCTCTCATCACTTTTAGCACTAACTCCCGGTTACTGTATTCTTTGCCCAGGCTGTTCAGCTCGATGATAATAGCACTAAAGCGCTCGTCAAATTCAGTCATTGTTTCACCGTCTTTCATTTTGATTGCTTCATATTTTTGCTGAGCCACTGTCAGCTTGTTCTCTTTTGTTTCATCGCTACCCTCGCAGATTTGGACAAGCTTTTCCCAGATTTCTTTCGCTGTGGCACAGGTCTTGATTTTGCTGAACATATTTTTGTCTTTGTCCAGCATTTTGTATAGGATGTCCCTGGCCACATTGTCCAAGTTTGCTTTCTTCTTGTCATCATTGGTGTACTCACTTCTGTCTTTTTCAAGGAACTGAGCCTCGCCATTTGACACTGAAAACGCAAGATTGGGCTTCATTATCTTCAATGGCCCATCAGTAATAACATTCCACATCTCATCATCCATAGCAGCAAGATGCGCCTGCATGCGAATCTTCCAGTCATCGTATTCATCTCTGGAGAACAAAGGAATCTTGTTTTGTGAGGTAGACATATTAATATGATGTAAAGCACAAAGATAACTGTTCAATAACTGAGATTTCCTGCTCTGATACCACTTGAAGGTCCCGGAAATAGGATCACTAAGCAAATAGGAGTTCAGAAGGGGGGGGGTTTGAATGAACTCCTTCGATTTTTCTATTTCAAAACTCTTTTAAAATGTTTGGATCTCAGTTTTATGCAAACTTCTCAGCCAACAATATATGTGCGGAAATAGGCTGATTGGTTTGTGAACAATGAACAATGCGCAACAGTAAATAAATGATGTATGTAAAAGATAGAGTCAAGAATTTGTTTCTGGAAGTTCGGATATCAATATCCTACGTCTCCCCTTCTTCCTCCTCGGAAGGTAGCACTAGAAGACTTTGATGAGAGTAGCCTTTCTACAAACACCCGATCCCGTAACTCGCAGCTATGAGAACTCCTAGCGCTTTACAACACTTCACGCAGACCTCGCTGCTGGTTTTTACAACGCTTGAAAGTTTTTCGAACTTCTTAACCAAGACAGTTCGTTACAGACTCTATGGAATATAACAATGAAAACACGTATTTAGAGACTGTAAATATCTTCTGGTTTCAACAATGAATAACCAGAATATTGACTCGAAGGTATTTCAAATGAAGTTTAAACGATAAGTTCTTCGAGTCTTTGAGCTTTTGAAGATATCAACGAAGTGTAAGCTCTGTATAGATTTTGGCAGCGTGACAGCAATAGATAATTAGCGAAGTGTGTCTTCTTCAACACTGCTGCTGATATTTATAGGCTTCGACTGCAACGGTCATATTAATTCTCCAAAGGAAATGAATCCCGTTTGAATTACTGCCAAAATCGTACACCGTAATTCCTGCTCCACTACAAGGTAAATTGCTCATCCACAGAGCCAATTTGTCTTCTTTCCATTTTTGTGCAAGCATGGAGAAACGGCCTCTGTACACTGTACTATTTACCCAAAATAGTACCTAACTTGTCTCCTTCATTCCAGGCAACTGTACGATCGTACAAATCTTTTCCTTATGAGCAAACGATCGTATTAGAATCACTTTGAGCTTGCGCCTGAAATAACTTTGGTAACCAGCACTATCTTCATCGTCGTTGTCAAGATGCTTCGACTGGAAAAACGCTTGGAAGAATTTACCTGCTGATATGCATATGTGTTTTTCCATCTGCTGATTTCTTTAGCGATAAAACGATGTCGTGTCAACTTATTTAAGCGACACCGTTTTGCTATCTTTGTAAAGCATCTGCTGGTTGAAGTACACTGTAGCCAACTGCTGAAACAATACTTCTGCTGAATTCTCTAAAGAACGCTTCTGCTGAATTGTTTAAGCAAATCAATACGCCGTCGTTCCAAATTAACCAAACGCTGTCGTATCGCAATCTCCAACAAATATACTTAACCAACTGCTGAATTCTTCAAGAAAGTATCTGCTGATTACTTCATCTGCTGATACGAAACTGTGCACTCCAACGACGTCGTTCTAACTTATCAAAACGCTGTCGTTTAGTACTTCTTAGCAAAACACGCTGAAACTCAAATCGGTACCTGCTGATCGAGACAACAACATCTGCTGATTGCTCTTGATGAATCTATCTGCTGAACTACTCAAACCGTTCAACTGCTGATCGCATACCATCTGCTGAATTCTCACGAAAACTCCAACTGCTGAAATACCACTGTAGATAGATAAAACGATCTCCTGAAGAGTGCGACAACTGATTGTCCAATTGCAACTTGTCTTATTTTTGTTATCACCAAAACTTATAAATATTGTCCTAACAAATAAGTTTACCAATTTTGACTTTAAAATAACTTGACCAATTTTGACTTTAAAATAACTTCAAAGGATCAATTTTGGCTAATTTAAAACTCAAACAACCAATTTTGACCAATTAAATCTCAAATGATCAATTTTGAACAATTAAAATTTAATAACCATGTAATCTGTCAAAAATTCGCGATCTGAACGATGAAAAATATGAGTTGCAATAGCTCTTGTTCTTGAAAGATTTTAGCATCGAGAAGTAGATGGGGTATGCTAATAAATCATGTGGAAACATCCCGAACTACTCTCTCAAAATTGAAATCTGAAGGTTTAAAAAAATATGCGATACAGGAATGTATGCTGAAAGCTATAACAAACTCATCCCAAATTTGTTAATGTAAGTTCGGAGCCTCCATTCTACGTCTCACAATACAACAGCTACGCCTCACTCCTATGTATCCCCTTCTTTCCATTTCTGGAAGGCTTCACTAGAACACTTTGATCATAAAACAAAGTGTACTGACCCACTCAGCTGGGACTTACCCACTGTCCAAAGCAGAACTCCTAGACTTGACTCTCTACACAACAGCTCGTAGACTGTGTGAACTCCATTTCTAAGAATATGTTTAACGCTCTGTTTAACGACTACAAACACTAAGTTTTACGTCTTCGTGTCAAGACTCTGTTTGTGTGGTCTGGGATGTGATTCACTCATATACTCTAGTCAGCTCTTGGCTCTCATATATGTGAGTGAATACGTGTGTGAAAAATATTACAGTGAATAAACTCTCGAATATTTCCTTACACACTGGAAATGCTTCTTCAAAGCTGATAGGCTCAGCAGTCGACACAGAAGATTTTGCTCCTTTGATCTGAAGTCGACTGCTTCGCTCTGTCTGTTTTCTTCCCTCTCTAACTTCTTTTGTTCGTCTTGCTTGTTCGCACGTGCACACCCTCTTCTTCATCGGTTCAGCTCCCATATATAAGGCCTCTGGTATTTTGTTAGCGTTGGACACAATGTTCGTCGTTGAAAAATTTTGTTTAAAGTTTCTGATATCGTGTCCTTTTTGTCCTTTCATCCTACATAGGTAGGTGAGACAATTTAATGTCTTTATACTTATTCTAAACCTGACGTAGACGTATCAAATCAGTTTGAACTATTTTAATCCAGTCTTCGAGAGAGCTCGTGTTCAAACTGCTTTGCTTTGTGATCTGATTTGCTCTGAGCTGATACCTCTTGAGCTGAATGCCTCTGAGTTGTTCTGTTCTGAATCTTGCTCTGATATGCTCTTTAAAGCTCGTTTCTTCTTCCTCTCAGCTGATCGTCTCTCAGCTTATGCACTACGAAGATCCCTCTAAGCTGTTTTGTCCTCGCCTCTCTTGAACTGCTCTAAGTTGGTGGCCTCTGAGCTGATCTACTTGTCTCTTCTAAGCTGCTCCTGCTCTGAGCTGGTTTCTTTCTAAGTTGCTCTTGCTCCGAGCTGATTCTAGCCTAAGCTGACCTCCTGAGCTGATACCTTCTCTAAACTTATTTTCTTCTATGCTGATCTTTGCTCTAAACTGGATCATCGTGGGTGTCATCTACTGGATCAATTTGAGCGTCCCCTACTGGATCAGCTTAAACATATTCTTCAGGGGCGAAACTAGGATTCTTTAATAGGGGGGCTGGAGAGCTAAATAGAATTCATAAATAACATAAAATTGATTAACAAAATTTTGTGTATTACGTTTCATGGCCATGTACCATAATCATATAATACTATAACCAAATATTTTAATAAAAATAAAATAAAAATATATAACAACTACAAAAGGTCATTTAAGTACAAATAAGAGAAATCATTAATATTATGTTTTACTTTACGAGATTTCTCATCAAACTCATCTATTATATAATCAATATCCACTGAATTAGCAAGCTATCGCTCAATATAAATAACCATGTAATCTGTCAAAAATTCGCGATCTGAACGATGAAAAATATGAGTCGCAATAGCTCTTGTTCTTGAAAGATTTTAGCATCGAGAAGTAGATGGGGTATGCTAATAAATCATGTGGAAACATCCCGAACTACTCTCTCAAAATTGAAATCTGAAGGTTTAAAAAAATATGTGATACAGGAATGTATGCTGAAAGCTATAACAAACTCATCCCAAATTTGTTTATGTAAGTTCGGAGCCTCCATTCTACGTCTCACAATACAACAGCTACGCCTCACTCCTATGTATCACCTTCTTTCCATTTCTGGAAGGCTTCACTAGAACACTTTGATCATAAAACAAAGTGTACTGACCCACTCAGCTGGGACTTACCCACTGTCCAAAGCAGAACTCCTAGACTTGACTCTCTACACAACAGCTCGTAGACTGTGTGAACTCAATTTCTAAGAATATGTTTAACGCTCTGTTTAAAGACTACAAACACTAAGTTTTACGTCTTCGTGTCAAGACTCTGTTTGTGTGGTCTGGGATGTGATTCACTCATATACTCTAGTCAGCTCTTGGCTCTCATATATGTGAGTGAATACGTGTGTAAAAAATATTACAGTGAATAAACTCTCGAATATTTCCTTACACACTGGAAATGCTTCTTCAAAGCTGATAGGCTCAGCAGTCGACACAGACGATTTTGCTCCTTTGATCTGAAGTCGACTGCTTCGCTCTGTCTGTTTTCTTCCCTCTCTAACTTCTTTTGTTCGTCTTGCTTGTTCGCACGTGCACACCCTCTTCTTCATCGGTTCAGCTCCCATATATAAGATCTCTGGTATTTTGTTAGCGTTGGACACAATGTTCGTCGTTGAAAAATTTTGTTTAAAGTTTCTGATATCGTGTCCTTTTTGTCCTTTCATCCTACATAGGTAGGTGAGACAATTTAATGTCTTTATACTTGTTCTAAACCTGACGTAGACGTATCAAATCAGTTTGAACTATTTTAATCCAGTCTTCGAGAGAGCTCGTGTTCAAACTGCTTTGCTTTGTGATCTGATTTTCTCTGAGCTGATACCTCTTGAGCTGAATGCCTCTGAGTTGTTCTGTTCTGAATCTTGCTCTGATCTGCTCTTTAAAGCTCGTTTCTTCTTCCTCTCAGCTAATCGTCTCTCAGCTTATGCACTACGAAGATCCCTCTAAGCTGTTTTGTCCTCGCTTCTCTTGAACTGCTCTAAGTTGGTGGCCTCTGAGCTGATCTACTTGTCTCTTCTAAGCTGCTCCTGCTCTGAGCTGGTTTCTTTCTAAGTTGCTCTTGCTCCGAGCTGATTCTAGCCTAAGCTGACCTCCTGAGCTGATACCTTCTCTAAACTTATTTTCTTCTATGCTGATCTTTGCTCTAAACTGGATCATCGTGGGTGTCATCTACTGGATCAATTTGAGCGTCCCCTACTGGATCAGCTTAAACATATTCTTCAGGGGCGAAACTAGGATTCTTTAATAGGGGGGCTGGAGAGCTAAATAGAATTCATAAATAACATAAAATTGATTAACAAAATTTTGTGTATTACGTTTCATGGCCATGTACCATAATCATATAATACTATAACCAAATATTTTAATAAAAATAAAATAAAAATATATAACAACTACAAAAGGTCATTTAAGTACAAAAATCATTAATATTTATGTTTTACTTTACGAGATTTCTCATCAAACTCATCTATTATATAATCAATATCCACTGAATTAGCAAGCTATCGCTCAATATAAATAACCATGTAATCTGTCAAAAATTCGCGATCTGAACGATGAAAAATATGAGTTGCAATAGCTCTGGTTCTTGAAAGATTTTAGCATCGAGAAGTAGATGGGGTATGCTAATAAATCATGTGGAAACATCCCGAACTACTCTCTCAAAATTGAAATCTGAAGGTTTAAAAAAATATGTGATACAGGAATGTATGCTGAAAGCTATAACAAACTCATCCCAAATTTGTTTATGTAAGTTCGGAGCCTCCATTCTACGTCTCACAATACAACAGCTACGCCTCACTCCTATGTATCCCCTTCTTTCCATTTCTGGAAGGCTTCACTAGAACACTTTGATCATAAAACAAAGTGTACTGACCCACTCAGCTGGGACTTACCCACTGTCCAAAGCAGAACTCCTAGACTTGACTCTCTACACAACAGCTCGTAGACTGTGTGAACTCCATTTCTAAGAATATGTTTAACGCTCTGTTTAAAAACTACAAACACTAAGTTTTACGTCTTCGTGTCAAGACTCTGTTTGTGTGGTCTGGGATGTGATTCACTCATATACTCTAGTCAACTCTTGGCTCTCACATATGTGAGTGAATATGTGTGTGAGAAATATTAGAGTGAATAAACTCTCGAATATTTCCTTACACACTGGAAATGCTTCTTCAAAGCTGATAGGCTTCGCAGTCGACACAGACAATTTTGCTCCTTTGATCTGAAGTCGACTGCTTCGCTCTGTCTGTTTTCTTCCCTCTCTAACTTCTTTTGTTCGTCTTGCTTGTTCGCACGTACACACCCTCTTCTTCATCGGTTCAGCTCCCATATATAAGGCCTCTGGTATTTTGTTAGCGTTGGACACAATGTTCGTCGTTGAAAATTTTGTTTAAAGTTTCTGATATCGTGTCCTTTTTGTCCTTTCATCCTACATAGGTAGGTGAGACAATTTAATGTCTTTATACTTGTTCTAAACCTGACGTAGACGTATCAAATCAGTTTGAACTATTTTAATCCAGTCTTCGAGAGAGCTCGTGTTCAAACTGCTTTGCTTTGTGATCTGATTTATAATAATCTCCACAAGTGATTTCAGTACAATCAAAACTTAGAAGTTATTAAATATCAATCGTAAAGTGAATGGAAATTAGCAAGCAAGTTGAAAAGAAAATAGCTTTCTCCAACACATCACAATTCTTGTTTCGTTCTGTTCACAACTATGGTAACTTGGCAAAACTTCTTAGATCATCAAAGCAGATTCGTTATCATCAAAGACAAATGTAATGGAAAGTTAAAAAATAAATGAAGCAAAACCCTCAAATATTTATGAACGAGGAACTGAACATTCCATTTCAAGAAACAAACAGAGAGGGTTTAACGTTTCACCAAGATCACCACCGCGCTTGGCGGAGCTACAGTCGGAGAATCGAGATGCCACGTCTTCGAATCTCGACTTTCCAACAAGGATATCATCGCGGATCGACGTAAGCTGCCCGACGGCGGCGTCTCTGGTGGTGGCGAAGATGCGACTGCCGTCGGGGTCCCTCCAGGAGGACTTTCTACGCGAGCCTTCGTGCTTAATCAGTATGTGAGACGCCTTCACCTGTCCGGACGACGACATTCCTTCCGATCACAGCTACAACAGAAGAAAAATCAAGAGTCAACGTAAACAGGGAGATTTGGGTGTGGGAGCAGGATTTACTTGTATTGCTTATTCGAAGAGTGTAGCCGTTTAGGGTTCGAGTTCGGGTTTAGATTGGAAAGGACGACGTCGTTTAAAAAAAAGAGTAACTGTATACTCTACAGAAGTTTCGGAAACAGTACTTTATCGTTACAATACAAGATATCAATTTGCTCTCCCCCCCATATCGATCGAATAATTAATATAAAATTATAAAATATTATATCATCTTTTTACTTTATTATTTTTATAAATATTAAATATATAATAATATTTATCTTAAATTTAATTCATCAAACTAAATATATTACTTTATATTTTATTATCTAATCAATTATAACAACACCATTTTTCTATTAGTTCTATCCTATCATATATCATCCAAAAAAAATAATTATATCATCCAACGAGAACATTGCTTATGTAATTCAAAATTTGTTCTGAATAAGATTTAACAACGATAGTTTTGTTGGTTTAATATTGACTCAATCCAAATATAGGCATATGATGAATGATTAATAAGGTATCTTGAATTTGAACTTTATCGTTAGTTCTTCTTCTGTTTTGAGATTTGATAAATATCATTGTGCGGACGTGTGATAGATTTTTTATAATATAAAATAATTCATATAATATAGGTCAAATTTCCATTTTATCCTCATAAAACCTTCCAAACCTTTATGAGACATGAATCATATTCATGGAGGGTAACTTTGGCAGTTCGTAATTCAACGCCACAGAGTATATATATAACATTGTCGAATTATATATATATTTCATATTAATTTATCTCATATATTATAACTCATTTATCCCAACGTATGAATCAAATTGTGCCTAAATATTTTAATCATGCGAGTTGGCATGTTTGATTAATAGCTTTTTACTAAGTTATTCACTATCCTCATTTCCCAGTAACACTTTATGAGACTTATATTTTTATGTGGTATATTGTTTTAAAAGTTCGGTTGCAAGATGTTCGATAGTTCATGGGGTGGATAGAATTAGTTATCAAACTAATTATCTTGTGACGCAGTTTCACGGATTTAGACAATTTCCAATACAACATCATTTTAGTGCTGCGAATTGAAGTTCAACCTTTGGATCATTTCTTTAAAATGGTGCTGCATCACATTTGGTGCAAAAATTTTGCTCTACGTCAAATCTCTACCTTTTTTTATTTATTTATATATTTTTAATAATAAATAAATTGAAAAGAATATCTTTTATATAAAATAATTTTAGAAAATCAAAATTATAATAAATAATTTAACTAATTAATTTTACGATTATTTAAGGATATTTATGTTTTTTGTTTTATATTAAAAAAATTTTAAAAAATTTATTAAATGTACATAAATTAATAATTCAAATAATCTTAATGTTTTTATTTATTTAAATATTTAATTTATTAATAGAATATTTAAATCAATTGTATATTTCCGAACTAGATTGATATATAATTAAAATTTAATATTCGAGAAAATACGTGAATTATAAATATATAATTAAAATACAAAAGATAATAAGATAAAATACATAAAATAAATAGATAATCAATAGTTCCAAAATAGATCCAATTCCTCCAAATCACAATAATATGTTGTTCAATTAAATTTTATATATTAAAATTATTTATCTATTTTAATATTTAATTACGTTTCTTAATTTATATCAAATTATTGTAACTTATTATTAAAATAACAATTGACATATTAATAATATTGTAAAACTATTATAAACATTAATATATACGAATTAATGAAATATTATGAGAATCTATCATTTGGTGTAAGTGGGTTGGAGATGTATATGTATTTGATGCAGCAACTGCACTATTTTAGTGCAGAAATTGGGCCAAAATAAAGTTATGGGTTGTGTTAGGATCGAAAAGGTGATCTTAGGTCCATTGCATTGCTTGATGTCTGTAAGCAGCTTGGCATCTCCAGTCATATGCCTTGCACATCCACTGTCCAAATAGCATGTCGAGCGCTCCAGTTTTGATACCTGTTGTTCCTGCAATCACAGACAATTCAAAATTTGGTACCCTTTGGTTTATTTGGGTCCAGGTTGGATTATACCTTTCGGGACCCACACTTGGATAATCTTGACCCATCAACCAGTGTGCGCATCCAAGTACTTGTGTGATCTGTGTGTTCCTTTTGATCTGGATGGGGCTTGATGAATAACATATGGGCCATTCGATCTGAACTTTCGATATTGAGGTCCGTACTTCCGATCCTTCGTTGAAGTACGAGAGAACTAGCCTTGATTGATACCACCAGATTTGGATTTACCACTCATCTGTACAATTCTTTTGTTTAGCCAGTGTAAGGCCTGGGATTATTTGATTTAATAATCCGAGATTATTTAATTTTAATCTGAGAATATAAAATTTAAGAATATTTAGAGTTTGGAATTAAATTCTAATGTTCTTGAATTATTTTGGATTGAAACTGAATTAAATTGAGGGTCGAGGACTGTTTTGCAATTTCTGAAAGTTCAGGGATTAAATTGCAAATATGACAATACATATCTTATTTTGGTATGTAAATATCAGCATGGTACGTGGGATTCACATCTATTTCATTGAGAATTCTTCAGAAATTGTAGAGCAAACCAGAGACCTTCTCCTTTAAATTAGATTTGATTTTCAAATCCTTGTAACTTTTGATCCGGGTATCCGATTTCGATTCCGTAAAGTGTTCTGGAATCCTTACGACAAGACCTTAGATTTGATGTAAGTGTATATGTATTTCATCATGTTTTGAGAATCTAGAATTGGCAGAGATCAGATTATGAGTTTGTATTTGTGGTCTTGAACTTTTATATGTTTCGATATCGAAACCGGATCAAGGACTTGATGTTGTATGAATCTGTGATGATTTTCAAAAGCATATTGATCTATATACCTGCTGATATGGGGGGATTAGGTTGATATATTGCTGGTTTATCTTGTATTTAAATTGGAATTGATGTAGAATTGGATTGGATATAGTTTGGGCTTTACAAATCGGTATCGTTACGCCATTGAATCCGGAATGGTTACAATTATGTTGTTTTGAAAATGAGAACTGAAGTTGGTGGCATATGTTGCTGATGTCTGTGATATATGATCACTTCATTTCAGCTTGATTAATAAGGGACGAACTCGAGAAATCCTTATTCGAATCGGCGAAGAAGCGAACGAGGTTTGAAGTTGATTGAACTAGTGATTTCGACATGAATTTGAATGATGATTGATATCGAATGATTGGATCGAGATGTAGATCCATCACAGGTAGTGGATCTTTGATTTCGATATGAGATTATATGATATGAAAAAAATGAATTGATTCTAATGCCAATGTCTGATATGACCTTATTTTCGAAAGTCTGGGTTGACTTCGTTAGATGGATATGTTAGAGTAGATGCCCAACTAGCCAACTTGTGGCGTGTGGGTTTTCATTGACTCTTGTACAAACGATCTTTATATATGATATTCGCATTCTTTTATATGG